>OY757947.1:39073121-39255621 GCA_963585895.1 Sepioteuthis lessoniana | reverse complement strand
ATTTCATATCGGGCTAATACCCTTACAAAAGGCATGAATCCAACTAATGCCCTTCCAGCTATGGGGAAATAGTAGGGCAGAGTGGGTTCTTTAACCTTGTAATAGCAACTGTTCAAAAAGAAAAACTCAAACTCTTTTTGACTTGTGTTGCATTCAGCTGATGTGAATATATTAAATCAGCTTTGTGTGAACAGTCTAGAGTACCAACAGATAAGGATGGATGGTGAGAAAATCAAAAGGAATCAGTGCTATCAGCTTGATAATGATTTTATTCTATTCCCACAAAAAACTAGCCAGCACAAACGAAAGTATTCTATTTGAAAAAAAAAAAAAAATACTTATGGGTAAATCTATTTGATTAAGTTATTTTAACATAAACCTGTCTGGGGTTATTTTATCCCGAGAGGTTAAAGAATTGCATTCATTGGATGTTTATATTTACATTTTTTTGTTTAGTTAAAGAGTCTTTTGTAAGTAGTTATATATATAATTTGCAAACAGACTTATTTGACTCATAGACAAGACCCTTACAGATACTAACACTCCAGGTCAGAGTGAACTTGGTAATCAAGGAGTACTATATAGAGCTCCTCAATAACATATGTAGTTTAGTGTCATACCCAGGACACTCCCACCTTTTGAGGAGCGGGATACAATCTGCAATATGGTATGCTTCACCAACTGGATATTTCATTAATATCTAACACGCACAAGAATATAAATGGATATAAAATGAAGGTTGAGTTTTGCATTGAATCCTGTTATAAATTAATCCTCCTCTTTTTGGCTACATTACATTCTTTAATTCAGAGGGAGTGAAAGTCTGAAAAACATTCAAATAATCCACATTTACAAACACACTAGAATATATGTGGATATAAAGTGAGGGTAGAGTTTTGCTTTGAATCCTGTTATAAATAAATCCCCCTCTTTGTTGTATACCTATACAGCAACTTTAATCTTAAAGCCCATAAAACTCCATCACTCAAATACATCAAAAACCAAATAATGGAGACAGCTAGCCTAATAGTTATTATCTTAGGAAATGGACCTGTTGATCAGAGTTCAAATCTTGGATGAAGCTATTTACATTTCACTTTCATGCAAGTACCCTTGGGAAAGGCATGAATCCTTCCTTTGCTTCTCCTCCTAGCTATAAGTAAATATCAGGTTTGTTTTCTTTGCTTAGTGGCAAATCAATTTTGGTGGTAAATAGTAGGGCAGACTATGCTTTTTAGCTTTGGTTTGACAACTGGATCCAGAAAGAAAACTCTGAAAACCAACTGGACTTTGAAAAAAAAAAATTGACCTGTGGTGGACAGATTAGGGAAATAGTCATCAAAGACATAATATTCTTTCAGCCAACTTCATATTCAAAATAATATATAACTGTGGTTTTAAAAGGCATGAACTCTTAATAGTTGGTTGCCAAAAATTAGTTGGCAATATCATTTCTCTCTTTCCTGTTCACTTTTTTTTCTCTCTCATTCACTCTTTTCACTTTCTCTCTCTTCACTCTTTTTCTCTCATTTCACTCTTTCTCAACTCTTTTTCTCTCATTTCACTCTTTCTCCTTAACTCTTTTTCTCTAACTCTAATTCACTTCTTCACTTCCTCTCTCTTTCACTTGTCCCCTCTCTCTCACTTTTTCTCTCCTTCTCTCTCTTGTTCACTCTTTCTCTGTTTAGTCTTCCTGTATTCACCTTCCTTTCCTTTTTTTCATTTTCCACTTTTCTTTTCCTCATTTTTCTTACTTTCTCCTTTACCATTTTTATTTCCAACACAACCTACCTCCCTCCCTCTCTCTCTCTCATATTGTGGCCATCAATTAAACCTAGAAGACATTAAGTATATCAATAAAATTTGATTAATTGAAACTTGAACCAACTAAAAACAGCTTTTAACCCAATGAATAGATAGTCAACTTTTGTAACTAACTTTCAACTATTAAATGTTAGTATTAAATACTAATTTGTTTACTATATTACATCCCTCTCTTGAGTCTGGACGATAGTCTCAATATTTTGGTATTCCTTGCTCCTGGACATGAGTCAATGAGTATATAAACAAATAAAAATTTATAATGCGTCCAAGTTGGCTCATAGGGATATTTTATGAATGATAAGTAAAGAGGGCGACTAGAAAGCTCCCTTTTGAATAGATACTACACCAACGTGTAGGGGAGAGTGCTACTCCTTTCCCTGGATTGCTCCACTTACCCTCAATACATACCTTATATTGCTAAGTGTTAAGCAAGGAAGTATCAAGTACCATTTTTAAAGTCTTTGGTATGACATGACCTGGGATGGAACCCAGGTCTCCCGGACCATTGACAAACAATATCCACTAAGCCAATGAGCGGTTTAAAAAAAAAAAAAAAAAAGTATAGACCACAGGTTGAGGAATTAATGCACAGAAACAACAGAATGACAGGCAAAATAAAATTAAACAACGGATATTTCAACAACATAAAATACATTTATTCTGTTAGCATTCAATAAACAAAATAATAGAAATATAATATAGTTCTATTTAAATTATTCAGTTTAGTCTAGTTTTTTTGTTTACACACAGTTATATATCAAAACCTTTCTATTTCAAGTACACAGTTTAGTTCTATTTGATCCATAGATAGGACCCTAACAGCTGTTACCACTCCAAGCCAGAGTGGACCTAAGAGTGATGGCAATGAAGGGATACTCTACATTCCTTAAAGCTCCAGCTAACTGGGCAAACTTTAAGCTTGAGAATAAAGCTGTAGAACAACAATAACACATACATCCGTAAAAGGATTAAAATCGTAAAAGAATTTCCATAGAAATGTTAACATTTTTTTTAAACATCCTGTATATCCTTTTATCAACATTATTATTATCTTCCTTTCTGAGAGTAGCCTTATATATGACATTATTGATTTGAAATCAATCAGAGGGGTTAAGTGACATAGATTTTTGGTTGATTGTTTTACAGCATATCAACCCTTTTCAGGTCATTTAATAAGAAATTAAGTCATTTTGATAAAATTTTGTATGCTTCAAGGTCTTCATATCTTCAAATATTTCAGTTAAATGTAAAAACAGTTCTATTTCAAACAATTCAGTTTAGTCTAAGTATAGTTCTATATAACCCATAGATAGGACCCTATCAGTTGCTACCACTCCGGACCAGAGTGGACCTGGAGTGATGGCAACAAAAGGGTACTCTGTATTCCCCAAAACTCCAGCATTACAGAAGCCTCACCATCAGATTGTTTAGTGTCATATCCAGGGAGAAATGCAATCAGAGTATTCTGCAGCCCCAGCCAACAGGCTAAAAGTGACAGAAGATTTTTGTAAATGTCTATACTTTTAAATTCTTTCTTGCATCTGGAATAATAATTTCAGATTACGTCTGGAATAAAAATTATATATTATGCCAAAAATAAAATTTCCAAGGGAGATTTTTATAACCAGAACTGATATGATGGAAACTACCTGGGGAAGATTCCAATAAATATGTTGACGGGG
Organism: Sepioteuthis lessoniana; assembly: GCA_963585895.1. Taxonomy (NCBI): domain Eukaryota; kingdom Metazoa; phylum Mollusca; class Cephalopoda; order Myopsida; family Loliginidae; genus Sepioteuthis; species Sepioteuthis lessoniana. The sequence goes on along the minus strand of OY757947.1, from coordinate 39,252,115 downwards.
AAGGTGAACAGGTGGAGATTTTAAAATCATTATCATAAAGGAACTCCCATACAATTGTTAACATTTTTTTTTTTTAAACGCCATGATTACAAAATTGATCTCAAGATTTAGTTAACAAGAAACCATCAATATATGTATAATAGTTTTTCATTAATCTATATTCTTTTTAATTTCCTTTTTTCAAAGATAATATTGGCATAATTTTTTAGATTAAATTTCCTATGATTGTTCTTGACAATTTTTTTTTAAACAGAATTTTCCTGGCACCATATACTGGGAGATATATATATATATATATATATATATATATATGTATATTTAGGCAGTATTTCTTCGTTAATGCAAATTTTATTAAACATAATAGACATTTTATGTCTACATATTTTCTTCTGGATCCGTTCGAATTCCCGTATTACTTTTATCATATTCAGGGGGAATTGATTTATGTATTGTCCATAGTTGTATGTAGCCCTAGTACTTTCTGCCCGACTTTGGACCATCATCCGGGGAGGATCTATTACAAAAGTGATGTTACTTTTGTTTTAGCATATTACTACTGTGTAAGGGCGTCTTTGCTGTTGAAGATTATGGCGTTTGCTTTTAAATGGGTTTCTATAATTAGAGCCAGTAGCTAAAGACATTCACGTACATTAGCACTGGTTTGAAAATTAATTCTATTAAGTGTTGGTTGCATGTTTTTATATATATATATATATATATATATATATATATGAGAGAGAAAGAGAGAGCAAGTGATAGATATGAATTGACTGAGATTGATAAATATGAACAGAGCAGGATAGATTAGCAGACTATGATAGATATATAAAAATGAATACATAACAGACCAGAATGGATAGATAAAATGAAAAACAAAGGCAGTATAAAAAAGAAATGAGACTGATGTTAAACAATATAATCATCAGGAACTTATTCCACAATAATTGAATTCTACATGTAATATTGAAGAGATGCATGCTATTTTTTTTTTTTTTTTCAATTTCCCTATTATTTTTTTTTCTTTGGTTATTTATATCTTTCCAAATTCAACATTCTTTGCGTATCTCTTTAATGAGGAATTGGGTCTATTCAGTAAAAAACATGGCCATAAATGGTCGCTAATGTATTTTGGTTTGGTTGCATATCAACCATTGTAGGTTATTTAATGCCTAATACATTTTTATACATATAAATGGTTCTATTTCAAACAATTCAGTTTAGCATAAGTTTATTTTTGTTTACACAGTTAAATGTCAAAACAGTTCTATTCCAAACAATTCAGCTGAGCATAAGTACACAGTTTAGTTCTATTTGACCCATTGATAAGACACTATCAGGGGCTAACATTCTAGAACAGAGTGGACCTAGGAGCAATGGCAATAAAGGGGTACTCCACATTCCCCAAAACTCCAACATTACTGGAGCTTCACTATCAGATTGTTTAGTGTCATATTGGGACACTCATTGGGGGAGGGTCTTACCCCTCTGCAGAGATGCAGTTAGTGTACTCTACAGCCCCCACCGACTGGGCCATAGCGTATTTTGGGATTAGAGCATGTCTCATATCAATTATAATAAACATCTTTATCTAAAATTGGTTGGTTGGTTTCTTTGTTTAATGGCATATCAACCTTTGTAGGTTATTTAATGCCAAAGTTATTCTCCTAGAAGAACAGTAGTGGTGCTATTTAACCCATAGCTGGGAGGATAAGGGGGTTCATGCCTTTCCCAAGGGTATTTGCCCAAAAGATTACACTACAAAATGAAGTCATTTTAAGGAGCATGGTCTTCTCTTAAGATAATCTTCTACTTCTAGCTCGACAATGCTAAATTAAAAAAACGCAAGCTACTACTGGTACTGTGCAGTCAAACACCAACTGCATGCAATGAATGTTCTCATTCAAAATATTCATTGGTCACAAAACATCTCGATCCATGGCATGGTCAAACTGACATCATCAAAAATGACCAACCAAGGTCAAAAGTACAGGCACTAGCTTGCACTATCAGAGATTTGGGCAATTACTAAATTACATCCCTCTTAATCTGTGACATTTTGTTCCCAAACATAAGTAAATAAAAATCAACTCGAAATCATTGTCATCTTTTATAAAATATGCCAACAAGAAAATCTGCAACACACATTTGAAATATATGTATATATGTTAGTGTGATGACCATAGCCAAGTGTGACCTGTTGGCTCCTTTTTCAATAACTACTACACCGAAGTGTAGGTGAGGGTGATACTCCTTTCCCTGGATTGCTCCACTTTACTGTTAATTTGTACCTTATAATGCTGCGTGTTAAGCAAGTAGGCTTAGGTACCATTTTTTGAGTCTCTGGTATGACTCGACCTGGGATTGAACCCCAGTCTCCCAGACCACTGGCTAACATTAACCATTATGCCAGTGAGCCAGTTTATATATATATATATATAACGCACACACAAATATATGCCTACACTTTTATATCTAAATACATATATGTAAATATAAATAAATAACTTCTTAAACTGATCTTCCTGCTTAACAGCATCTTCAAGAATAAAAAGTAAAGTTTACGACTGCAGTCAAAGGTGACCCAAAGGCTCCCTTTTCAATAGCTACTACACCGAGGTGTAGGGAAGGGCGCAACTCCTTTCTCTGGATTGTCCCACTTTACCCTTGATCCATACCTTATAATGCTGAGTTTTAAGCAAGGTAGTATCAAGTACCATTTTTTTCAGTTTTTTTGGTGTGACTTGACCTGGGATTGAACCCTGGTCTCCCAGACCATTGGTGAACACACTACTCATTAGGCCAATTGGCCTAATAAGAATAAAGACATTGGAAAATCTTCATAAATGTGTGCTATGTCAAATATTTACATCATTAAATTTTAAAATTAAAGTTTCATTCACATGTGAAGCCAATCCTATGACATTCATACATTTTCAGTCATGAAATATTCTCTGATGACAGCAAAAAGCAGTCAGTGTGTGTGTGTGTGTGTGTATATATATATATAGAGAGAGAGAGAGAGAGAGAGAGAGAATTTTTTCAACCAACATTTATATACCTATTCTTTCATTCAGAGAGAGAGAGAATTTTTTCAACCAACATTTATATACCTATTCTTTCATTCAGAGAGACAGAGAGAGAATTTTTTCAACCAACATTTATATACCTATTCTTTCATTCAGAGAGAGAGAGAGAGAGAGAGAGAGAGAGAGAGAATTTTTTCAACCAACATTTATATACCTATTCTTTCATTCATGTGTATGTTGATGATTACAGCTTCTTATCAGTTGACGTCTATCTGACCAATTAAGATTTCTGTATTGTAAGGCCATGTGTATGCAGATGACTCAACAGCCCACTTTCTCTCCTGCAAGTATATAATAAATTCTGATATCTTCCAAATATTATCACTAGATGACTTGCACCTCTTGTAACTTATTGGGCAGGCCTTTTTGTAATGTCCTTGGAGTTAGGACACTGCTGAATGCAATTTGGTTCTGTTTATATTTCTGGGTTGATGTGCGATTAAAAAAAAAAAAAAAAAAAAAAAAAAAAAAAAAAAAAAAAAAAAAACAGCTTTTGAGGGCAATACAAGCCTAAGTGTTACAGGTCAATGTGTTAAAAGAGATATCTACACAAGGACCTAAACAGAATCAATGGTATGTTTTAGAATTACAAACCTGAAACTAAATATTTAAATAAACATTGTTACAAAGTTGTATACACATACATATATATGTTGGCTCATTTGTTCACAGCATATCAACTCTTGTTGACTCATAGATAGCATCCGGAAAGGTACAATCCACTTCGAGTCAGAGTGAACCTAAAAATGAAGAATTATCATTATCATGCACTGATTTATTTAACCCCATGATCTCATTTTGGTTATTATAGTAAGTAAGTAAAGTTGGCGACCTTAGTTGAGGGTGACCCGAAGGCTCCCTTTTCAATAGCTACTACATCAAGGTATAGAAGAGGGCACTACTCCATTCTCAGGATTGCTCCACTTTACCCTTGATCCTCACCTTATAATGCTGAGTGCTAAGCAAGGCAGCATCAAGTACCATTTTTGAGTCTTTGGTATGACTTGACCGAGGATCAAACCCCAGTCTCCCAGATCATTGGCAAACACTTTACTCATTAATCCTTTTTATACATATATTATATAATTTTTAAGTGAATAGTTTATAGGTAACTATTTTTAAACAAGTTAGAACTTATTTGTTTGCACTCAGTTAAATGGTTTCAGATATTGCTATTTAACACTAATAATTCTATATATCATTAATAACACCCCCCCCAGTAAAAAAATTGAACAGTTCTATGTGACTCATAGATGGGACTCTAACAAGTACTACCACTGTGAGTCAGAGAGGACCTGAGAGTAATGATGACGAATAGGTACTTCACATTTCCCAAGCTCCAAGATAGGAGCCTCACCATCAGATGCAGTTTAACGCCATACCCAGGACAAATACAACCAAGATGAGGGTAGTTGCTTGAATGAATGAATTAGTGTATAATGTTAGAATAAATCAGTGTATAATAATGATAATTCCTCATTTGAGAAATAGCTGAAATATTGTTACTATAAACAATCAAGATGAGGATAACAGATTGAATAAATCCGTATATAATAATAATAATTCCTCATTTGAGAAATACCTGAAACATTATTATTATAACAATCAAGATGAGGATAACAGATTGAATAAATCTGTGTATAATAATAATAATAATAATAATTCCTCATGTGAGAAATACCAGAAACATTATTATTATAATAGAGATGAGGATAACAGTTTAAAATGTATTAGTTACAAAGTCAGATTGCTAATAAAAAAAAATAAAAAGAGACTTACTTTCATTCTTTAGAAAAGTCAGACACTGGTTCCATTTTCCCTTCCCCATTCAAAGTAATCCAATCTTTCCTAACCTTCAATTCAAGAAACTGCAAGTGAATTATAAAACAAGAGTAAATAAACTGTCAAAGCTTTTAACCAAGGCTATACAATATAAAGGCCTGAAAGTCATGCAACTCAAATCTGACCGGAGGCAGGTGTATGATGGCTTTAATTACTAAGAGCCCATAATAAATGGGAAACTTTTTAGCAAGGAACTTGTTAATGATATCCAATTAGCTCATCAGCAACTATACCTTTAACTACAAAATCTATTACCATTTATTGATGAGAAAGCAAACATTTATATACCCAGCCCATCCACTATGGGTAGGATGAGACACAAAGAAAACGGTGATGCAAGTATAAAAATAAAAAGGTTCAATTTCATGTATATATCTATGTGTAGAACAACAGCATTTACGTGCCCAGGAGTTCCAACTAGAGTCCAGTTGGCAGACAAAAATAAAACAGGCTGTAACTTAATACAGAACCTGATATTTGTTGAGCACCCTATGTACATGCAACTATGGCACATGGCCATTTTTTTTTTGGTGGGAACCAGGTACAGGACTGTAGCCAACACACATCTGGCATTTTCAGAAGGCTTTGGCATTACCCTAAAAAGGGGCGCCTTAGGCACTAGGCGATAAACCTAGCCCCCTCTGGAGAGAGTTCTAGGGGAACAGCCCCCCGAGGCTCAAAGAGCGCTGGTCTTAACTCGCATGACATGAATGCCAACTTCCCAAAATCCATGTCAGACAGCCTCAACCAACTACCACCAGAACCAAGACACACCTGACCTGATCTGCGTATCAAGGAACAAGGCCAATCGATATGGGTCCCACACCAGTAAGCCAGGTTTTAACTTCATACAGAACCGATGCCACTAGTAAGTTGAAGTTGGTATTTATATACTAACATTTCTACTCATAGACCAGCAACCGATCACAATCCAGGGAATGGACTTGTCCAAGTGGGCACAATGGAACACCTTTCTTCAGAGTTCTGGCAGAAGTTTACTGAACTTGCTACACAACTGAGTGTTGATTCTGACAACATACCAAAATCAATACTATGTATGTGTGTATATGTATATGCAAGATTATTACGGCTGCAATAACATTGGATATCATTCAAACTCAGAAGTACCAAAATCTCTCTTCTGCACCATCTCCACCAATTAGTTGAATAACAGGGTAGACTTGGATCTCTCACCTTGTTAAGGCAAGAAAAACTGAATTCAAAATACAACAAATCTAGGGGAGTGAAACCTGATAGAAAAATCTTGCGATTCTATTGGTGGCAGTAACTCTGAAGGTATATGTCAGCAGAACAGTAAAAGAGTATTGTCTTGTGATTTGGTTTGGTTGGGTTTTATTGCATATCAACAATTTTTGGTTATTTAATGCCAAATCTTCCTTATACATATATATTAAATATATAGGATTTGGTTTGGTTGGGTTTTATGGCATATCAACCATTGTTGGTTATTTAATGCCAAATCCTTTTTATACATATATATTAAATATGTAGGATTTGGTTTGATTGGGTTTTATGGCATATCAACCATTGTTGGTTATTTAATGCCAAATCCTCTTTATACATATATATTAAATATATAGGATTTGGTTTGCTGCCACTGGACTGAAAAATCATCTAAGGACACAGTTGAAGAGAAAGCAACAATCCAAGCAATGCTGTAGAATCATGAGACTGCAATCACCTGACAAAATGGAACAATCATTATATGTGTGTGTGTGTGTGTGTATGTATGTGTGCACACATGTGTATAAATATACGTATTTACCCAAGCACTCTGCCAAGAGTTGGATGTGACATAAAGTCAATTTTTAAGAAGACTACAGCTCTTAGACAAGTTGACTAGTCAAGGTTAAAAGAACCTAGACTGCTCTGTTTGTTAATCATAGCTGGGCAGCCAAGTAATGGATTCATCCCATTCACAAGGGCATTAGTGCAAAAGTGAATGTCATGCATCCATCTCTAATAGATTTGTCCTGGATTTGAACCTGAAACACTGTGTTCATTTTCTTATTACAATAACTGTTACACTATGAGCACCTCCAAAAGCACAGACGATGTAGTTGCATAAATCAAGCAGCAAGCGATTTCAATTCTCTCAACTTTAACTTTCAAAAATACTCAACAATTATGTACAAAAAGTATTTCAGGAAAAAAATAATAAATAATGTAAATCAGAGAAACAATTTTGATAATATCCAAAGCTTTCTATAACATTTTTTGTCAGATTCCGTCTTCGTTTTCATGAAAATAAAAATTTTAAAACAATACCATTTACAGCATATCAACCCTTGTAGATTATTTAATGCCAAATCCTCTTTATACATATATATTAGATATATATATGATTTGGTTTGGTTTGGTTTTATGGCATATCAATCATTATAGGTTATTTAATGCCAAATCCTCTTTATACATATATATTAAATATATATGATTTGTTAAGAAATAGTTTGTAGGTAATTTTTTTCAACAAGTCAAAGCTCACAAGATTTCCAGTGTTGCTATCTAATAATTCAATTCAATCATTTGTTTATTCAGTTAAATAATTTAAAGTATAATGATTAAACAGCTCTATTTGACCCATAGATAGAACTCTAACAGGTACTACCACTCCAGGTCAGAATGGATCTGGGACTAATAACAGTGAAGGGATACTCCACATTCCCCAAAGCTCCAGAATTGGAGCCTCACTATCAGATGGTTTAGTGTTATATTCAGAACACTCATTGGGGTGGGGATGCAGTTGGCATATTCAACAGCCCCAGCCAACTGGACTTTTCTCTTTTCATTTTGTAATGATGAATTTCAGAAACTAATAAAAGTATTTTATGAAGGTTGGTTGGTTTAATTGTTTAACAGCATATCAACTCTTTATGGGTTATTTAATGCCAAAATTTAATTCACATAAATGATTACAATCATTGCATTTTTTAATATTTGTTTATCATTTGTTTGCACTCAGTCGTATGAATGATTTTAATGGCATATCAACTGATCTAGGATTATTTTATGCTAAAGGTTTGGAAATTGTGTTATTTGTATATTTATATTTTTTTTGTGTAATTGTTAAGAGATCTTTAAGGGTTTTTATTTTTGGCACATAGTCCTAGCCAATACAAATAACATTAGTCAACTAAAAAAAATAAATTTTTAAATGGTGTCAAAGCACCAAACATCTTTTTTAGTCAATTTGAGGGCACAAAATCTGAAAATGACCTTACTTTTTTCTTGATTAGATACCGTTTTTTTCTGTACAGAAATGCCTCATTTTGGAAAAAGCATTTTTTTTTTTAAATTTGTTTTCTGCGTATATAACAGATGGCAATATTTCTCAAGACTGTAGAAACCTCTCAATTTGTATTTAAACCAACAAATATTGGTCTGTTTATTGAGAAATACTATTTTTGCAATAACAATCCGACATTAAGTCTTTAAAAATAACATGATTGAATATACCAAGGCCAACAAGTGTTTTCATCAAATCATTAAAAAAACTAACAACAGAAATAAAACCTTTGTGAACAAAAGAACTATAGTAAAAATTTTCTTTTTCTTGATTTTCTGTCACGTTCAATGTTATTTAAGTCTCTTTAGACACTCCAGTAGTAGTCAGTTACCATTCATTTGTTCCAACATCCCTGGTTGTGCTCTTCCATCGTTTTCATATCCAGATGGAATCACATTCTCATTGCTCATCACTACAATTATCCAGAAATCTCTCTAGATGCCTACGTTAAAAAAATGAACCTTAATACTCATATTAGCGCTTATGACTTTTCCACAGCTTTTCCATTAACTCCTTTTTTCGGCCCGGTGATTGGCTAAGAAGTTTATCACCACATCAACAAACTATGTCCAAGCACGTAATTCCAAGTCATTCACTAAATTAACAAATTCATCATCCTTAATGAGTTCCCTGATGTTCATCATGTACAATTGAATTGGTGCATTTAATTGGGATTTCTTTAGTAGGAGTTTCTTTCTAACTGTGAAAACAAAAGCTCTCAATGTGCTTGGTTTTCTTCTCTAGTGAAGAAGCAAAAGTAATGGGATAAATTTATGAATATCAAACAAAAGATTTTAGGGATTCATTTTTTTTTTTTTTTAAATATATATCACCTTAATTTTCAGGTTTACTGAACAGTATTACTGATAAAGTTTATTAGTTGATTTGAATTTTGGCAATAAATTGAAAAAATTCGGTACTTTAATTTTAAACTTTTTTTGACTTAAAAACAGTTATTTTTTTCTAATAAAAATAATTTCAGGTGGTTGAAATAAACTGTTTGGCCTACTTGAAAATTGATTCCGAAAATTCCCTTAGTTTTTTGTGATTAGCTACTGTTTTTGCTCATTTTTAGAAAAAAGCTCAATTTATTTTGGCTTTTTTCTAAAAATGAGCAAAAACAGTAGCTAATCACAAAAAACTAAGGTAATTTTTGGAATCAGCACTATCAAATTAACTAAAAAACGTATTTTGTTTCTTGAAACTAAAAAGTGTGTTGACCAGGGTAAAATTTAAACAGATTTAATTGACACATAAAGGGGTCCTTTAACTGTTAATATCCATCTAGAGTAGATCTGGGATTAATGACAATGAAGAGTACTCCACACTACCAAGAGCTCCAGAATTGCAGCCTCACCATCAGATGCAGTCAAATGGCATCCTTTTTTTCTGGAGAGCGAAGGTAAAAAGATCTTACTCATCAACAGAAGATATAACGAGCATATTCTAATCCTCACCAACAGGGTATAAATATTTGTTATATAATTTTTGCAAGTCTTTAATTTGACAAAAAAAAAAAAAAAAGAACTATGGTGTATTGATTGGAATCTTTAAATGACCATTTCTTTCAAATTATCTCCATAATATTGAGAATAAAATGCTGTATGGCATTTATATTCTTTAATAAAAGATGTAAATGATTGAACAGTTCTATTTGACCCATAGACAAGACCCTAACAGTACTACCACTCGAGTCAGAATGGACCTGGGAGTACTGACTATAAAAGACTACTCAACGCTCACCAAAACTCAACGACTAGAGCCTCACCATCAGATGCAGTTTAATGTTATATCCAGGACACTTGTTGAAAGGGTGGGGGTCTTACTCCTTTTGCAGAGGTGCAGTCAACCAAGCAGAAAGGGTGGAGTTGGTCTGAGTATAAACTGTTGGTTGATAGTAATATATGCCAAAACAAGCCCTACTCCGATTGAATAGCTGCCAGACCTTTACTTGGTATAGCCCTGCTTCTAACCCATTCAAGAGCAGAGAACCTTTTCATGATAAAAGCCATATTGAATTTTAATAAGGTCAGACTCAAATGTTTACTACAAAAATCTTTACACTTTTAGTAAATAAGTAGTAAAGTAGTTGGCGACCGTAGTCAAGGGCAACCAGAAGGCTCCCTTTTCAATAGCTACTACACCAAGGTGTAGGGGAGGGCGCTACTCTTTTCCCTTGATACATACCTTATAATGCTGAGTGTTAAGCAAGTAGGTATCAAGTACCATTTTTAAAGTCTTTGGTATGACGCGACCTGGGTTTAAACCTAAGGCCTCTCGGAACATTGACGAACACTCTACCCACTAAGCCAATGAGTAAATAAATTACAGCATTAAATTAGAATATAAAAGTTGACTTTTTAAACTAGAAAAAATCTCTACAAAACAAGGGTTTGACTTAGACAGCAGGGCTAAAATCCAAATTTTAACCCAAGTCTGGTAAATTAGTGGCACAGTACTCTTAATCAATATACACTACTTAACATGAGTTTAAGTTGGAAATGTTTGTGTCAGTCTGCTGGGGTTGCGGTAAACTCATGTTTTATGAACATATTTAACCAACTAACATAGAAATTGATATCAAATAATAAAACTGTGAATACAAATTAAGTATTAACATTATATCACATCCTACTTAAACTCATATTTAGTGAACATAGTAAACAAATTAACACAGAGATTAATATAAAACAATAAAACTGTGAATACAACTTAAGTATTATATTAATGCTATATCACATGCCGTTTCCGACAGGTGATGCACTGACTGTAAACACTAACCAGAATGTCACAGCAGCACCCATGCAGCCAGTCAGATAACTACAGTATGTTGTTTAACAGCCAAATTTCACGATATAGCAATATATTGTGAATTCATATGAATAAAAGCTCTAATGTGCAAAAATTGCATATTTCATATATGACAGCAATAATTCTGATTTCAGAGAAAAATTATATACACTACTGCAACAATGATAGTTTAATGTGACATAATGATAGTTTATTGAATATACACACATTGGTATTATTACTGTACTTAAATGGCACAACATTTTAAATAAAGGTTACTACTGAGTAAATTCTGGCTTCAATCCCTGGTCACGTCATACTTAAGACTTTAAAAGTGGTACTTGATACCTCCTTGCTTAACACTCAGACATATAAGGTACGTATCAAGGGTAAAGTGGAGCAATCCAGGGAAAGGAGTAGCGCCCTCCCCTACACCTTCGTGTGGTAGCTATTGAAAAGGGAGCCTTCAGATCGCCCTCAACTACAGTCGCCAACTTTACTTTTTACTCACATAGCAAAGGTTTAATCCATAATTTTAAGCTAAAACTATTGAGGTCGACTTATATACCAAATCATTAGTTGTCTGAATTTTTGAGATAAAGCTTGATTTTTATCATTAAGGGTTTTCGGACTATTGTCTTCATTTTTTTTGTCATTTCCTCAATGTTTCGGCTGAGATGTACTCCGGCCTTCTTCAGGTGTTTGTCAAACTTGGGAACCTACATGGAACTTCGAACTACGTTATGGAAATAATAAAGATGAAGCCAATAACCCGTAATGATAAAAATCAATTTGTACACTGCTATTTACACATAATCCAAATACTAAACAGCACATCGATTTCCCATTGGATTAATGAAATTGATGATGATATCGATGCTTCTATTTACAAAGGAGTGAAAAATTCTAATTAGTATTTCATACTTTTATATTACATCAAGAATTTCAATGATTAAAAGAATATTTGGCTCCAAACTATCCTTTAAATTGCTTCATTAAAAGAGAATTTTAAGTGCATTGCTTTAACAAAAATCTTGCAACAAGATGTCATTTGTACTGGGTTAAGGATACATTTGTCCCAGCCTCCCACCAGACAGGACTTGACACAAGGTCAATGACTTGAAGGTCGATTATAGTGGGAATTAGGGGAGGGGACGGTTGGGCACAAGCTTGACTGTGCTAGGCATCAGCCCACTTGGAACAATACTGGGTTAAGGATACATTTGTCCTTGAGTTTGGTTCAACTCACAATCCTGACCCAAATCATCATGAATAATTATTTTAACTGTTTTATTTTCATACTTTCAAATGTTGATCTAGTAAAATTTTTCAGACAGTGTTCATAAATAAGGTTACACAAAGTAAAAAAAAAAAAAAAAAAAAAAAAAAACATGTTTAGTTATTTTAAACCCACAAAAATCAGCAAAGAACAAAAAAAAATTAAATCCTAAAAGCATGCGTCAGATAAATAGATTTATAGTAACTGGAGGAAGGCCAGAGAAATGATGTGATAAATAGAAGATGAGGATACAGCTATGAAAGAATCAGTGTATGATAACAACAATATGAGGAAGGCCAGAGAGTAGCTAAAATATATGATATGATAAATAGCGATGAGGATGCAGCTATGAAAGAATCCTTGTATAATAGTAACGTGAGGAAGGCCAGTGAGTAGAGTGGCTGAAATGATGTGATGAATAGAAGATGAAGATACAGCTATGAAAGAATCATCATATAATCAGAACGTGAAGAAGACCAAAGAATAGAGTGGCTGAAATATATGATAAATAGAATATGAGGATACAGCTATGAAAGAATCATTGTATAATAATAACGTGAGAAAGGCCAGTGAGTAGAGTGGCTGAAATGTGATAAATAGAAGATGAGGATACAGCTATGAAAGAATCATTGTATAATAATAAAAACAACATGAGGAAGGCCACAGATTGGAATGGTTGAAATGTGGTGATTAAAAACAACAAAGATGAGGATACTGAAATCAAGTCACCTGCTCTGGCTTTGTGCCTGATTTGTTAGGCTGAGCTTAGTGAATATCTGCATGCACCACATTATTTCTATCAACAAAAACATGAATAAAAAAGACCAACCTTAACTAGGCGGACAATTTTAAAAAAAAAAAAAATCTTTTTGTCGGAAGTATCAATATTATCCATAACAGACTGATCCAATCAGTTTGAACTAATCAATAAAAATGGACTCAACTTGACACAACCCAATAATATAAGTGCACAATACAAAGCCTTTTCTTTATCTAAGTCAACAAAGTGCCCTTTACAAAAAACATTGAATGAACAAGAATTTGAATAACGAAAAAGTAAATGCTTAAGATTGATAGGAAATATTTAGAGGAATATAATTGAGTTTAGTTTCATTTCTTTAATGGCTGATCAACTTTTGTGGGTTAATTAATGCCAAAGCCATCCTTGTGGAAGTACAGTGGTGGATTTATTCAACCCTTAGCTTGCAGAATAAGGGTTTCATAACTTTTCTCAAGGGTATTAGTACAAAAGTAAACATAATAGTGTCAAAGCCACTACATCTCGGAGACTAAATGATTTTAGAATTATATATATATATATATATATATATATATATATATATATATATATATATAGAGAGAGAGAGAGAGAGAGAGAGAGAGAGGCTTCTTTAAATAGTTTTAAAAATGAGAGAAAAGATCTAAAAAAAATTTTTTACACCAATTTTAACTGATTTAAATGATCATGTCAACCCATCTAGGGTTATTTTATGCCTAGAGGTTAGAGAATCACATTCAATGTACATTCATTCATATTTACATTTTTTGTGTAGTTATTTCTTAAGTTTGTTTGAGTTTTGTTTAATGGCATATCAACCTATGTGGGTTATTTAATGCCAGAAGGGTTAAATTGGTTTTGTTTTTTATGCATGTTTTAGGTTTTAGGGTATGAGTTTTGGTTATGTCTTATTATATTTGACTAGATTTTGATGAAAATGTTGGTTTCTTTTAGAAAGCTTAAGATTTCCTCTGGTTTGGAATTTTTGAAGAGGTCCTTCAAATTGGATAATGTTTCGGGTGAATTTGTCTAAACCTGTCACAGTTTATGAGAATGTGTTTGACTGTGAGAGGTACTTCGCATGTTGAACAAACTGGGGATCTTCCCCCCTTTTAGGAGGTGTGAATGGGTAATGTGGGTGTGACCAATACAGAGTCTGGAGATTATCACTTCTTTTCTATTTCTTCTATAACCTGCTGGCCATTCACCTATGGTATCTTGAATATGGTGGAGCTTGTTCTGTGTTTGATCATCCCAAGATTTTTGCCATTTTTTGAGTATAAATTTGTTAAGTGGTTTTAGGTCGGTGTATGGAATTTTTGTATTGGATATATGTGTCTGGTGTGCTTTTTTTGCAGCTTTGTCTGCCCTTTCATTTCCCCGTATGTCAATGTGGCTAGGTATCCAAGTAAGAATGCTGCTATTTCTTAAGATTTTTTTGTATAGTCATGTAATATAGAGTTGATCATAGCGTAAATGTTCTTGTAGGAAGTAAATTTGGCAACACAAGTGCAAGTTTTGAACAAGGCTGTTTGCATTTCACATAGCACTAACACCCTTGGGAAAGGCATGAATCCAATAATTCTCTCTCCAGCTAGAATAGATAGCAAGGCAGATAGGACTCTTAAACTTTGGTAAGTCAACCAGTCTAGAAGGAACACTAGTTGGTTGGTTGGGTTTTATGGCATATCAACCTTTGTAGGTTATTGAATGCCAAATCCATTTTCATGAAAATAGTTCTATTTCAAATAATTCAGTTTAGCATCAGTACTCAGTTTAAATCTAAGTACAGTTTAATTGTGAAAAACATTTCTATTTCAAGCTATTCAGTTTAGTCAAACAGTTCTACTTCAGCTAATTGAGTTTAGTACAAATACAGATTGTTTACACACAGTTAAATATCAAAACAGTTCTATATCAAACAAATCAGTTTAGTATAAGTACAGTTTCAATGTCAAAAAACAGTTCCATTTCAAATAATTCAGTTTAGCATAAGCACGCAGGTTAATTATCAAAAACCTTTCTATTTAAAACAATTCAGTTTAGTATAAGTATGCCATTAGTTCTATTTAACCCATAGATAGGGCCCTATCAGGTGCTACAACGCCGGGCAAGAGTGGACTTGGGAGCAATGGACACGAACGGGTGCTTCACATTCCCCAAAGTCCCAGCATCACTGGAACCTCACCATCAGTTTGTTTAGAGTCATATCCAGGACACTCACTCTCAAAAAAAAAAGGGGGGGGGGGAGATACACTCCACAGTTGTCAGTCATACCTTTTGATTAAGTATATCTACTTTCACACATCAATAAAAGAGATCTGCTACACCTGTCTTCAATGAAACTATCATTGTATTCTTCATAATTTTCTGCTATGAAAAAGATTCATGTCATTTTCAGCCTGCATACCTGTAAATTTGACACCCGGTCAAAAATTTCTTTAACCCTTTCAGGTTTGAGAGCCATATGTGTCTCTCAGTATTTCCGGTGACACGTTTGAGGGCTATATGTGGCTCTCAAACTACATTTAAAATTAAGGATACAATCTTGTGAAAATGTTTGATTAGAAATCTTTTGTCTTAAACAATGAAACAGTTAAACAATTTTTTTTCACCGCAGAAAAGGAAATTCTTTTTGTTTTTTTTTAATTCTAAATGTTGCAAAAAATTATTTCAAATAAGCAATTGCTGTATGATAACAATTAGAAAAATGATGTAAGAATATTATGGTTGATTGTTTTTTAATAGCATGTCAACCCATCAGTTATTTTATGCCAAAAGGTTAGGGAATTGTGTACATTGTAAGTTCGTATTTACATTTTTTTATGCATAGCTGAAGTTTTTTGCAGTTACACAACAGATATTCATTTCTAATACAATTGATTTTCAAACAGATCTATTTTAACTATAGATAGGCAGATTAGAGGCACTACCTCTACAAGTCAGGGTGGACCTGGGAGTAATGGCAATGAAAGGATACTCTACACTGCCCAGAGCTCAAGAAGTGGAGCCTCACACTACATGATGCAGTTTAGTGTCATAAACAGGACAGCTTTTTTTTAGGGGAAGGAGTCTTACCCCCCCACACACACACACACAAAGGATAAAATCAATATATTCTAAGCCACACCTACAGAGCAACCAAAATTTCATCTTCCTAACCTCAAGACAGGTTAATTATTTACCTAGCGAAGACAGGTTCGATCCTAGAGTTCAAGATAGGATAAATGGTGCCAAAAATAGCCTTTGTCAGCATTTCCCTTAAGGGATGCTCAAGCATCAAGGACTGACCTCTGACCCAACCTGCTTTTAAGTGCAATAAAGGTACTGCCTGACACTGCAACATGAGTTCAAATCCTGGACGAGACTGATTGCATTTCACATAGCGCTAATACCCTTGGGAAAGGTATGAATCCAATTATTCTCCCTTCAGCTATGGATAAATAGTAGAGCAGACTGGGTTCTTCAGCCTTGATGAGGCAACTAGTCTAGGAGAGAGAAAACTCTTAATTCAAACCTGTTAAACTCCGCTTAAAAATTGACCTTGTGTCATATCCTGCCCGAGCTGAGGGGCTAGGTATATATGATAAAGGTACTGCCTGGAGGAAAAAAACCTGAAGCTGAGCCAGATAATTATACTTGTGCCAGATATCTATCTTAAATTCAAGAAAAAATAAAACACTCAAAATGGAGACTTAAGTACCTATCAGATACATTTCAACTAATTCTGACTGATTGATTGCAAAAGAAAATTAAAAAAAAAAAAAAAAAAGAGAAGAAAAATTCGGTAGTATTTAACTCGCTGTTAGTACAAATGAACTTTACTTATACTAAATGACTGAACAGCATAAACAAACATTAACTTTTCTATCATATTCACCCAACCCCTCTGCTCAGGCAGGATATGACACAAGGTCAATTTTTTAAGCGGAGTTTAACAGGTTTGAATTCAGAGTTTTCCTTCTCCTAGACTAGTTGCCTCACCAAGGCTGACAAACCCAGTCTGCCCTACTATTTACCCGTAGCTGGAGGGAGAATTAATTGGATTCATACCTTTCCCAAGGGTATTAGTGTTATGTGAAATGCAATCAGTCTCGTCCAGGATTTGAACTCGTGTCACCGTGTCCATTTCCTGCGATGATACCCATTACACCACAGGCACCTCCACATTAACTTTTCTATACACATTTTATGTACAACTCACACAATGTTAACATTCTTTAATCACTGAATGATAGACAATGAATTTACCCAACCCATCCAGTTTCAAAATATTCATATTCAACGGGACTATGTGAGAGAAAAAAAAAACTATACAAAAAAAAGAAAAAAAAAAAGGTATGTACGAATGTAGAATCAACACGATTCTCCAAATTCTAGGCATAAAATAACCTTACACGAATTGACATGCCGGCAAGATCGATCAATCAATCCAACCAACCCCTCTCACAAAGGGCAAAATGTGACAAAAAGTCAATTTCTTTTTAAAAATAGAGTATAGCTAGTTTGAATCCAGGGTCTTCTTTCTCCTTAGTTGGTTGCATAGCCACGGCTAAAGAAAGTCTGCTTCATCCCTGGGAAAATGGTTAGACTCATGCCTTTTATAAGGACATGAATGCAAAGTAAATTGGAAACAGATTTTCCAGAAATTGAACTTGGTCACCGATTAAATTTCCTTCTCAAGGGGCTGGTTGCATAAACACGGCTAAAAAACCCAGTCTGCCTCATCCCTGGGAGAACGGATGGATTCATGCCTTTTATAAGGATATAAATACCAAGTGAAACGGAAACAAACGGAAACAGCTTTCCCAGGAGTTAAACTCTGGTCACCAATTCTGTTTCTTTTTCCTAGGTTGGTTGCATAACCAAGGCTAAAAACCCCAGTCTGCCTCATCCCAGCGAGAACGGATGGATTCATGCCTTTTATAAGGATATGAATACCAAGTGAAACGGAAACAGCTTTTCCAGAATATGAACTTGGGTCACAGATTCTATTAAATATGACGGTAACCGTAATATAATGGAGAATGAGAGATTAAAGACTGTTAAAAAAAAGTTTGGCACATCAAGGTTTACATGGGTCACATTTACGTTTGCCTTTTTTCCTTCGTTACACCCCCTCGCAAAAAAAAAAAAAAAAAAAAAAAAAAAAGGTTGATAATCTTGTAAAAAAGAAATCTCAGAATTTTCATGATTTCAGAGTAAACTGATAGTTGGATATAGATATTGGGTATTGTTTTCATTTAAATTTTTATCATACACTCAAAGCAAGTGACAGTTATTTTGGGGGTGGGGGAGATATTTTAATCAGTAAGCAGGAAAAAGATATACAAGAATAGAAGTTGTAATCAAGACAGTTGATAAGCCTAGCTGGGGGGGGGGTATTTTGTTCGTATAATAGGAAAATAAAGTTTTAAAATTATTGACTGATTTTAACAGCATGTCAATTCATCAAGGGTTATTTTATGCCACGAGGTTAAGGAATTGCCTTCATTGGACGTTTATATTTATATTTTAGGTGTTATTGTTTTTAAGAGTCTTTTAGTAGTTATATGATATCGAGTATTTTTATCGAACACGATTAGCTTTTCTAATACTAATAATTATTTAGTTTCAAGTATTCCTATCTAATACTAATAAGTATATGGTTGCAAGTAATTGTTAGTAATAATTATTTGTTTGCATATGGTTATATGGTTTCAAGTCATAATGATAATAATCCTAGTAATTATACCTTCAAGTAACTATTCTTAATACGGATAATTTACACTTACATAGTATCGACTACTACTATTGAACACGACTGATTTTTTAAGTTCTATTTGACCCATAGATGAAACCCAGTGTAACCCTGATATAAGCGAGATTTTCTCTGGTCCCAAATTAGAGCCTGTGTTACGTAAACAAAATAGACCAAACCCGGATATAAGAGAAATCCGGATATAAAATATTTCTCCGGTCCCGACACCTCTTATATCCGGGTTACACTGTATCACTCTGGGTCAGAGTGGACCTGGGAGTAATAGCAGTAAAGGTTGGTTGGTTTCTTTGTTTAATGGCATATCAACCTTTGTAGGTTATTTAATGCCAAAGCCATCCTTCTAGAAGAACGCCAGTGATGCTATTTAACTCATAGCAGAGAGGATAAGGAAGTTTATACCTTTCGCAAGGGTATTTGTCTGAAGGTGAACGTAATAGCGCGACTGGAGTTCGAACTCGCTTACTACAATCCCGCAGTCCAGCGATTTAACCATTACACCACAAGGACACCCCTAGCAATAAAAGGATACGCCTCAGATTTACAGAACTGGGGCTTCACCATCATACCCAAGACACCCTTTTATTTAGAGGAGGAATCTTACTTCTCTGTTAAGGATACAAACAGCATATGTTAAGCCCCCGGCTGTTCGAACGGAAAGTTTTTTAAGTTTTAAATTTAGGGAAATATGGCGGTCAATACAATTGGGTAAAATATTCTGTTTTAGGCCCTAAAAAGAATTATTTCAAATTATTTAATACTAAGAACTTGTTTTCTATGTTATATGACAAAGAAAGTGAACGCTGAGAGAGAAAGCTTGAATAAATATCATCTGTGGATCAAAGTTTTATACGTGGGTGGTATTTTTACCCCCCCCCCCACAAAAAAAAATCTGATGATGAAAACATTAAATAAATAAAAGTAATTCCGTACAATTAATTTTTTTTTAATTCGGTCCTGCTGACTGACCAGTAAAAAAATATATAGACATTAATAAAAAAAAATAAAAAAAAATTTAGAGTTTCCTTATTTTTAAGTTGTCAAAATTGATTTATATAAAAACGGTATAAAATGAGGTTTTCTTCAGCTAATATTATAATTTACCTTTTATCATGTTTTCTCATTTTTTCATACAATTGAATTAAGAATTATATGTTGGTCATCAGGTTTTATAAACTAAATTACTAAAAAAAAAATAATGGAATTTATTTTTTATGATAAAATCACTTAAATTTTCACACTTTTTACCATACCTCATATTCAATTTTTATATAATAAAACACTTAAATTTTCATTTTTTACCATACCTCATATTCAAACCTCTAAATTTACAAATGCAACAAATTTGCAAGTTTTTGGGTTTATAGGCATAATGTTTAGTGTTCGCCAATGGTCCGGAAGACCAGGTTTCAATCCCAGGTCAAATCATACAAAAGAATCAAAAAAAGAAAAAGAAAAAAAATGGTATATGATGCATCCTTGATCCGTATTCTATAATGCATTATAGGATACGGATCAAGGGTAAAGTGGAGCAATCCAAGGAAAGGATTAGCACCCTCCACGACACCTAGGCGTAGTATCTATTGAAAGGGGAGCCTTCGGGTTGCCCTCGGCTACAGTAGGCCAAATTACTTGTCTTGGGAACGTTTTACAATAAATATACAAAATTGTCAGTATTTTATAAAAACATTTACAAAAAAAAGGAAATTAAAAAACAAGTATTGTGAAAATATCAAGGGAGCCTTCGGGTCACCCTCGACTTTGGCCTTTGGTACATTTTACGACAAGTATATAAAATTGTCAACATTCTATAAAAAAAATTACAAAAAAATGAATTAAAAAACAAGTACTGTGAAAACATTTCAATTATTATAACTGCTTAATATTCACCATGACTCATATTACAACCCTGAAAATTATAAGCAGCAACAGTTTTGCACTTTGGTGGGGAAGGGGGGCTTTTTTGGTGTTTCGTTTTTCTTAAGTACGTTTTTCAATAAGTTTATAAAACTTTGCTATATTCTAATAATATTTTTTTTCTTTACATTTTAAAAAGACAATCAAAGGAGAATAAGCTTTTTAAAGTTTTTTTTTCTTTCATCATTTTAAAAAAGGTGCATTTTATACACAATATGAAACGTGTTAAAAATTACCAAGGATGCATATTTTTAGGAAAAATACAATTTATCACTTTTTTTATGAACAAGAAGTTTAATCTTCAATGAATACATCGGTGTAATGGTCGATCTGATAACTCAAAAACTTTTTTAAAGTTTTCCTTATCTTGAAAACTAATACTAAATATGTACAAAATATGCTTATATATATATATATATATATATATATATATATATATATATCAGATCTCCTTCTACTCAAGATGGCGGCCTCCAGAGCACTTGTTTTGAAGTGATCAGTAAAAACGAAAAATATATACCATAAAAAGCATTAATTAGTGAATATTTTTAGTTGTTATTTTAAGGATGGGGATATTAGTCTGGAAAATAAATACTCAAAAATATGTAAGACTGGAATAAATGAAACTGACACTAATGAGTACTTAAGCCCGCCATCAAAAATAGTCAAACAATAAAACAAAAAATATTGATTTATTTCAAATGTTTGCAATTAAGGTATATTTTTGTCAATATGCATTTTTTTAATTGTTTTATATCGTTTTGGTATAGAGTTAAAATTACATTTTACCCCAAATTGGTAATTAATTCAGATTCTAAAAAACTTTAACTGGCAATTAAAATATTCACAATAGTCCCTTGTCAATAATAAAATTTACAACCTCTGTCCCATAACAGTTGAGACATTTAATATACGAAATCTATATGTAAATGTAACAGTTATTGTGGGATACACATAGAAAAGTACATTATCATCATTGGTACGTTTTTAGTTTTGTTAGTTTGATTGCTTTTCATATTTTTGATCTATTTATTTAAATCATTCCAAATATTTTTAATAATTTAAAAAAAAACAAAAAAAAAACAAAAAAAAAAAAACATTTTTAAAACCCCAGATTTTTAAACAGCCGGAAGTACGAGGGAGCTTTTTTTATGTGCAAACATATTCCTGCTTAGTTTCAGTCCAGACTACGATATAATGTCACGTGACCAAACACTTACAGAAACAGGTTTGGTTTGAAAAGCACTACTACATAAGCCTAGTATGCACGTTGTGTGTGTGTGTATATATATATATATATATATATATATATATATATATATAAAGGAATCTTGAATATTTTATGACCGCAAAAAAGAAATCTTTCTGTTAAAAATATTTCATTTAAAAAATAATAATAATAAAACACTTGCGAAAAATTATTAACAGTGTCAATGGATACTTAAACAAAAAATTCAAAAGAATTTTATAAATTTAAAATATCACAAAGGTTTTCCATGGGGGTACCAGAAGAAATCGATAACTAAATAGTGACAACTGAAGCATACAAGACAGTCCTTTTGTAGCTATCAACAAAGAGAAAAAACAGATTGTCTCCAATGAGAAACACTAATTTTATTCATCTATTTTGCAGATCGGCAAATCATTATATACACACAAGAATGTTTTTGTTGAACAAAAATGTCCTTTCCTTATGGATAAAGTAAATCCAATCAAAAATAGTCAAACGTTCCGCGTCTAAGAACTTATTAACTAATTTTACTACTACTTTTTAGTAACTAAATGAACGAACCATATTTTAATTCTAATTCACGTGCAGTTACTGGGCTAAATATCGATAGACAAGTATCTATCGATCACAATAGATAAACCTCATGAAATTTCTCTCTCCCTCAATACATATAAAGATTTTATATTTATATATATATATATATATATATATATATATATATATATATATATATATATACACACACGCTCTACATATAAAACTTATTTACTATATATATATATACATACACACACACGCTCTACATATAAAACTTATTTACTATATATATATATATATATATATATATATATATATATATACACACACACGCTCTACATATAAAACTTATTTACTATATATATATATATATATATACTTACTGACCATTTACAATCCCTCTCTCTCTCTCATATATATATATACACTTACTGATCATTTGTAATCTGTGTGTGTGTGTGTATATATATATATATATAAACTTATTTACTCTCTCTCTCTCTATATATATATATACATACCTACTTACCGAGCTGAATTAAAATCGATAAAGGATATTATTTGAATTAATACAACTATTCATTATCAGATGAAATTTAAATAAATACGTTTGTTTTGTTTGCATATAGGTATGTTTTTAAATAGATTTTTTTTTTTAAGTTATTTGAAAACAGAATTTTAAGGAGTATTTTTGTTTAATTTATTTTGAAATAACTAAATTCGGCAAGTTACTAACGAACACCAGACGTTTATTAGCTTTTCTCTAGACGAACCGTGAACTTGTTGGGCTCCTATTGTTAAACATGTGTCTAAGGTGGTATGAGAATTTTAATTAGTATTTTATCGTTATCTCCGTTATATCGAGAATTTGGATTATAAATAAATAAATCACGACTGTAGATGGCACAAAATTATCATCCCTCTGTAAATTTGTTTATTTTTAAAGTTAGAGCCTTTCAAGTATACCGCTCTAATAAAAAGCTTGCTGTGGTGTGCCGTTTTTTTTTCAGTTCGGGTCATGCACACGAGAATTTAGATAAATGTGATAAAAATGAAAAATAAAATTAAGTAACATTTAATTTTCTAAATATTTAATTTAAAAAAAAAAGTACTTTAAAATATGAAATAAAAATAAAATTAGGAATATTTCGATGGTAGAAGTCAGTACTTGCTTCAGAAATGTATGAAACAAAAAAAAACTTCTATAGAAATTTAATACAGACATACACGATCCAGATAATAAATTTTACTTATCTTTATTTAAAACAAATTATTTTTTCCTAATCTTTTACATAACATTTCCATTTTAAAACGTATTTAATACATGCACCTCCAGTTTAATTTTCCCTTCGCCCATATTTTATTTAATTAAAACAAAAAATGAAACAAATTAAACTTATATTTATTTGGATAGTGAACAGATATATATATATATATATATATATATATATATATATATATATATATATATATATAGGGGGAATCAATTACTGCAGATATTTCCTCAGCGGGATATTCTGGACAAATGCCAAAAAAAAAGTCTATGAAACACTCATCAATTAAGACATGAGAAAAGAAAAAAAAGCCCAGTTGACCCATTAAGTAGTTCTCTTAAGATGAACCCACAAAATAGAATAATACAATGAAATAAATATACAATTTACAATAAATAAAATAAACCTTTGGTGTTTTGAAAATAATAAAAGTTAAGCTTTTTTAAACAAATATTTTTTAAAAAAACCCTCCAAAAATTACCGCCTACTAAATTTTAAAATAAGGTTCAATGGCCGAAGAAAGAAGAAAGTTTACACAGATCGACTTTATAAAATCTAACAGAAAAGAGGGCTTCAACAGGGTAATTTTAGGGACATTTTTTTAAAAAAACAAGTTTACTTATTTTAACAAAATTTAATGCTATTAAATCTTTTAAAAAAATAGGCCAGCAAAAATAATTTTTAAAAAGACTAATAGTCTCAAATCACTAAAAAAAATGTTTGAAGTTTTTTTCGTTTAGATAAGAAGTTAAAAAAGATATCAATAAAATATATAAAATAATTTTTTAAACTAAAATATTAGAAATTTTTTAAAAAATGAATATTACTGAATAATATTTTTGAAAATATATCAAAACATATTTAAAATTTAAGTTAAATCTTTTCAGAGTGAAAATACCGCGTAAATTTTAAAACATGAAGATGAAGTTAGATTCGAATCAAAGTCAATTTACACGAGGTGTGTTTTTTGTTTTTGTTTCTTTTATTAAAAAAAAGTAAATAAATATATTTATATTGTTTATTCTAAGTAGGTATTGGTTTAAAATAGAATTTAAATATTCAAATAAAAGAAGTTAACAAGTTTTGAATGGATAAAAAAACGAGAACTTGAAATTTAGGCTAAGAAAGACAAATAATGTCCCCACAATGAAAAAAAATTATTAGATTACTTGGATTTTCATGATCAAAGAAAGAAATATCTCATTTTTTAATTAAGAAAAGACAGCTTTAAAAATCTATACAATATAGAAACAAAATTAACGTTTTATTACAATAAAAAAAGGCATTAAAAATTACTTTTAAATAGCAAAAAAAAACAAAATTTTATTAGTACAGTCGAACTGAGAGAGAGGGAGATAAAGGAAAAAAAATGTTCATTGTTGGGATATGGTGTTTAAAAAAAAAGACTCGTTTTTAATAAAATGTCAACGATTGCACGTTACCTATAATCTCAACAAGAAAGCTTACTAATTGTGGATGTTGAGTGAAAATATAAAAATCTTACCCGAGGCCCACGTCTGTTTTAAAACACATAGTCAGTGCGGCATCATGTCGGTTACATACACTTACGTCTAGCTTCGAATAAGCGCCATTACCCACAACGCCCCCTGTCGGCAAACGACGGCTTCCGCCGAGTTCTTTCTCCCCCTCTTCCCTCCCTCTAAACGTACATGTGATACGAATTGCATAACACACACACGTGGAACTAACACATGGTTAAGCCGGCAATCAGGATTGACGGTTGTCTAAGACCTGAATTAAAAAAAAAAAAGGTAATTTAAAATTTAAAAATTATAAATTGATTAAAACAGTTACTTGTGATTGAATAACAAGTTTCAGTACTCTTCAATCGATTTCAAACGTTTGAAAATGTTACATGATTTGGCGGGAGTTTTGAGTTTGTTTACGTTATTTTAAAAATGTGAAATGCGACATGTTTTTTTAAGATGCCTTGATTTTATTTATTGTTGCAGCCCCTTCCCCACGTGATTAGATTTTGACACACGATCTTTTTGACGCGATCCTATGTATAAAAACAAAAATTTCCTGGTCTCGTCAACGTCTGTCTGGATTATGTCAAATTGAATAATCAAACTCCCATCCGAACACCCGATTGTGTTATAGGGGAGATGTTGCTCTATGATCCGAACCTCCAGGAGTAGGCTCTCAATTTTTTTGTCTGTTTTTCGTTTTTAATTCTTTTTCTTTTTTTTTTTCTTTTTTTGCCTCTTGTCTAAAGACGATATAACGTACCAATGGTATTACAAAGAAAGACTTTACAAACGTATCTCAATAGAAAGAAATATACACACTCTGTTCCATGAACAAGCAAAATAGGAAAGGAATAGAAAAATGGAGAAAGACTTATTTGATGAGGAAAAGTAAAATAGCCACGTGGCTTTTCTATTCCCTGGCAAGGTTCGAGACAACGTCTTTCCTGTTCAGAGGACAGAAATAAAAAATATTAAGAATCAGTTTCTGAACTAGAGACATTTATTTCTGAATCGGATATGCCTATTCTCTAAGGGAGATAATTTTCTATTGGCTTCCTACAACAAAACACAGCTGCAGACTGTGGGAGTTGTACACTCATTACATTCTGATCAAAGGATGGTCATACTTTTTTGTTTCCAGGTCTAACTGGAAATTTAGGAAAATCTTACAGGCTGCACAGAACTTATAAAGCCAAAATTAGAGAACTATTATTCATATTGGTTTCTTTATATATGTTAAAGGTTATGCTGGTTTGGGTTCTTCATTTAATGGCATATCAATCTTCCTGGGTTATTTTATTCCAAAGCAATCATTGTGGCACTATTTAGCCCACAGGTGAGTTGAGAAGGGAGTTCAAATTTTTCTTAAGGATATTAGTCCAAAAGTGAATGTAATAGTGTGACTGTTTTGATTGGTTTCTTTGTTTAATGGCATATCAACCTTTGTAGGTTATTTAATGCCAAAGCCATCCTTCAAGACAGATTTTAGTGCTACTATTTAACACATAGCTGGCGGGGGATAAGGGTGTTCATACCTTTCCCAAGAGTATTTGTCCGAAAGTGAATGTAATAGCACGACTGGGGTTTGAACTCACTTACTATGATTCCACAGTCCATGACTTTAACCAATACACCACTAGGACCCCCTCTCAACTTTCATGGATTATTCAGTGCCAAAAACATCCTTCGAGAAGGACATTAGTGGTTCTATTTAACCCATAGCTGGAAGGATAAGGGGGCTCATACCTTTCCCAAGGGTATTTATCTGAAAGTGAACGTAATAGTGCGACTGGTATTCAAACTCGCTTACTATGATTCCACAGTCCATTACTTTAACTGTTGCTCCACGAGGACACCTCCAATAGAATCACAGAGCAACACATTAGCCACTATGCCTGGAGGACCTCTCAAACATGAGGACCTCTCCAGGTAATACAAATAAATCAACTTGAAAAAATGAGTCCTTATAAGATATACCATGTAAATCAACCGAACATAAGCAAAGTTTAAATGTTTTACTGGTTTATATATGTTGTGAAATTGTAGCTATAAATTTGGCCTCATAGTACTATTTACCAACCCCTCCGCTCGGGCAGGATATGACACAAGGTCAATTTTTAATCGGAGTTTAACAGGTTTCAATTCAGAGTTTTCCTTCTCCTAGACTAGTTGCCTCACCAAGGCTGAAGAACCTAGTCCGTCCTACTATTTACCCATAGCTGGAGGGAGAATAAGGGGGTTCATACCTTTCCCAAGGGTATTTGCCCGAAAGTGAACGTAATAGCGCGACTGGAGTACAAACTCGCGTACTACGATTCCGCAGTTCATCGCTTTAACCATTACACCACGAGGACACCCTCTCAACTTTCATGGATTATTCAGTGCCAAAAACATCCTTCGAGATGGCCTCATAGTAAGTGAGTTCAAACTCTAGTCATGCTACTATTTTTACATTCAGATTAATACTGTTATGGGGAC
The DNA here is from genome assembly GCA_963585895.1 of Sepioteuthis lessoniana. NCBI lineage: Eukaryota > Metazoa > Mollusca > Cephalopoda > Myopsida > Loliginidae > Sepioteuthis > Sepioteuthis lessoniana. The sequence continues at coordinate 39,224,345 of OY757947.1, read as the reverse complement.
ATATCCTACCATACCCCAAAGATGGACTCATCCAACCTAAACATATTCTCCGAGCTTAGCTCGCTTGGGAAGACAACTTTTCGTTCCTTACAAGACATTTGACAGACGGACTGCAAACTGAGCACGGCTAGTACTTCCTTTTTCTGCTAATACAATAACGTTTACCTATCACCCGTTGTTTGAGTTGTTCTTCCATCGGTCTTATCTGGAGACCACAACAAATACTCTTGGGAAAGGTATGACTTTCTTTTATTCCCTCAGCTATCGATTAGATAGTACTGCTCCTGACTTTTATCATTAAGGGTTTTCGGACTATTGAGTAAATTTAGATAACTAGTACCACTCCTGTCCTTCTACAAGGATAGCTTTAGCATTAAATAATCCAAAAGGGTTGATATGCCAGTAAACAAAAAACTAAACAAAGCTATACATTTACCTTTTTTTTGTAATTTTTCTGATGAAAGTTAATATTGGTCTAGTGGGTAGAGTGTTTGCCAATGGTCGGGGAGACCTGGGTTCAATCCCACATCACGTCACACTTTTAAAATGGTACTTCATACCTCCTAGCTTAATACTCAGCAATATAAGGTATGTATCATGGGTAAAGTAGAACAATCCTGGGAAAGGAGTAGTGCCCTCCCCTACAACTCAGTGTAGTATCAATTGAAAAAGGAGCCTTCTGGTCACCCTCGATTACGGTCACCAACTTTTACTCATAATGTGACACATAGATGTGTTCAAATGAATTAAAATTCTAATCTAAAATCAATTCAAAAATTAAGATACTTATAAAAATTATTATTACAATGTGGGATTTATTTTGATAATCAAAATGTGAATCCCAAAAGGCACATAATAAAATTAATAATCCCAAACCTGACAACCCACAAGATGAATCCAGACTCAAGTATTTCAATATTCCAATGTTCAAAATGCTTGGATTTGATACAATTACTTGCTATTTCATCTGACAATTGACTCGATAGGAAGTGGAACAATAAAAATAATATTTTGATATTTTTTTAATTCTGTGAAGGAAGATGTTAGTTTTGAAAACCTTTTATAGATCTCACAGATTTAGTTTGTCGGCTGCATGTGACCTTAAGGCGACAGTTTGCCTCATCATTATTTCTTATAAAAAGTAAATAGGATTGTACTTATGTATTGCCAATACTATATATATATATATATATATATATATATTATCATCCACAGACAGACTGTTTCGTTGTATCACAACTCTTCAGTGTGACTAGACACGTAGGACGCTTGAAGCTGGGATCGAAACCCGGCCAACTTTACATTAGACTAGAATCACGCTCAGCCAACAAGCGAACTATGTCAGCTTGGGAATTATAAGGCATTAAGTAGTAGCTTTTATTTTATTTTTTTTACATTTACACCTAACCAGATACCAGAGTGCTCAATTCGTTTGAAGAGCTTTGGATTATGCAAGTGGCAGCCATAGATTAAGGGGAAATTTTTGGAAAAAGCAAAATTAATTTTTTTCAGAATTTTTTTCCATGTAAATTCTGCATTGTTTGGAATTTGATTAAAGCAAAAATTATCTTCATTTTGCAAAAACATTTATTTTGAGGCTATTCAAAATGATGCCAAATCAAAAAGTGTTCCATTGTCCAGTCGCCTGTGGTTATAGAATACACCAACTGCATCTCTTCACAGGGGTAAGATCCCCCCAACGAGTGTCCTGGATATGACACTAAACAATCTGATTTTGAGGTTCCGGTAATGTTGGAGCTTTGGGGAATGTAGAGTACCCCTTCATTGCCATCACTCCCAGGTCCACACAGGTTCAGAGTGGTAGTACCTAACAGGGTCTTATCTATGGGTCAAATAGAGCTAAACTAGTATTATTTTCCAACCCCTCCACTCGGGCAGGATATGACACAAGGTCAAACTTTAAGCGAAGTTTAACAGGTTTGAATTCAGAGTTTTCCTTCTCCTAGACTAGTCGCCTCACCAAGGCTGAAGAACCCAGTCTGTCCTACTATTTACCCATAGCTGGAGGGAGAATAATTAGATTCATACCTTTCCAAAGGGTATTAGTGCTATGTGAAATGCAATCAGTCTCGGCCAGGATTTGAACTCATGTCGCCGTGTCCATTTCCTACAATGATAACCATTACACCACAGGCACCTCCATAAAAAATAGAGCTAAACTGAATTGCTTTAAATAGGACTGCTTTGCCATTTAAACTTCATACTTATGCTAAACTGAACTTTTTGAAATATAATAGTTTTGACATTATACTGTGTGTAAACAAAAACTAGACATATACTAAAGTGAATTGTTTGAAACTTTTAACAAAATGGTTTAATTCAGCATTAAATAACCTGAAAGGGTTATCACGCTATAAAACAAAACACCCACCCCAACAAATAGTGCTCCAGGCTTGAATAGAGGTCTGTCATATTTTGTGACTGAGAACTAACTGCAAACCATATGTAAAATATAGAATGTGTGATGTGTAGGGGAAAGTATGTTTTCATCCAAAAATGTTTACAACTAGGCTAGACTCACCATGGTGTAATGGTTAGGTTTGGTTTGTTGGGTTTTATGGCATATCAACCTTTGTAGGTTATTTAACGCCAAATCCATTTTTATGTAAATAATCTGTTCTATTTAAAACAATTCAGTTTAGCATAAGTACACAGTTTAATTGTCAAAAACATTTCCATTTCAAACTATTCAAGCAGTTGTATGTAACAATTCAGTTAAGTGTAAATACAGTTTTAATGTTGAAAAACAGTTCTATTTCAAATAATTCGGTTTAGCATAAGCACACAGTTTAAATGTAAGTACGGTTTAATAGTTAAAAACATTTCTATTTCAAGCTATTCAGTTTACTCAAACAATTCATTTTAGCATAAGTATGCTGTTAGTTCTATTTAACCTATAGATAGGGCCCTATCAGGTGCTACTACTCCGAGCCAGAGTGGACCTGGGAGCTATGGCAATGAAGGGGTACTTCGCATTCCCCAAAGCTCCAGCACTGCTGGAACCTCACCATCAGATTGTTTAGTGTCATATCCAGGACACTCGTTGGGTGGGGGGTCTTACCCCTCTGCAGAGAAGCAGTCAGTGTATTTTACAGCCCCAGCCAACTGGGCAAGGTGTAATGGTTAATATGCTGTATTGCAACATCATTGTAATGGAGTTCAAACTCCAGTTGCACTATTACATTTACTTTTGGACTAATACCCTTTGGAAATGTATGAACCCCATTATCCCCACCAGCTACGTATAAAATATTGTTCTTCTACAAGTGTTGTATAGCCTCATAATACATATACATATGCATGCGGAAACATAACGACGCAATGAAGACGAGCGGACACAGTCTTTTAGAAAAATATACCTCTCACTTTATTGAAAGGGTTGTGTGTGAGATGGAGTTGGAGACTGAACAGAACTGCAACATATTGACCCCCACTCTCATGGCCATAATAGCGTTTCTTTCCTGTTCTCCTGGGCTGCTCAGCTGGGGGCCTGGAGGCCCAGCCTTTCTGGGACATGGTCCTCATTCCAGCATCTTCTCTCTGACTGATTGAGGCTCTGAACTCCAACTGTTCAATCGGGGGGGGTCCTGAGGCCCCCCACCTGCTGGGTGCTGGTTCTCTCTACAGCATCTTATCTCCAACTCACTCGAACTTCCTGTCACCAGGGTTATATAATAATTTGACGCCCACTCTCCTTCCTGCAAGCGTCACAATTTTGCACTCAATTCAACCCCTCAACAGTCAAGGTTATATCCTGATATTCCTTGACCGGATGCACCTGTTATTTACACAGGTGCATTTCCTATTTTGACAGCTTGGCCGGGTCAGAGGTCAATATACAACACAAGGATGGCTTTGGTTTCAAATAACCTATGAAGGTTGATATACCATTAAACAAAGAAACCAAACCAAACCAAACCAAACCAAACCAATAGACTAATCATAGGTTTGCCACCACAAGCCTGAATTGAAAACCCAATGCATGGAGTAGGAACATACTGACTCTCAAGTAAATAAAAAGTTCTGGACACAGCAGTCAGTAAAGAAGGTAATGCTGACATTCTTCTGGGACATGAAAGGATCCATTGATGTTGATTTCCTTGAATAAGGTACAACTGTTAACATTGCTTCTTACTGTCAGCTCCTTAGGCAATTTTCACCTTATTTATCATATGACCCTTTGTACATACTTCCCAAAGCACACTGCAAAAACTTAAACAGTGACTCACTGAGATCATTCATTCACTCCATATTAACCAGTCTTGTCTCCTCCAGATTACCATGTTTACCAGACTGTTATGGCCCTGGAAGGGGTCACAAAGAGAACAGAACACCACGGTTATAGTATACGTATATATTTACAAGAACAAAGGATGGTTATAAGAACATAGGACAGTAAGCTATTTCGCATAACCGTGTGGGGGCGAGGTTAGCTTCCGGATCTAGACTGACTTAGTATTGCTGCGTCTTCCAGTATTATGGAGAGTGGTTGAGTCCATTATTAGGTGCCCATGGTGTAATGGTTATCATCGTAGGAAATGGATACGGTGACACGAGTTCAAATCCTGGACGAGACTAATTGCACTTCACATAGCACTAATATCCTTGGGAAAGGTATGAATCCAATTATTCTCCCTCCAGCTATGGGTAAATAATAGAGCAGACTGGGTTCTTCAGCCTTGGTGAGGCAAGTAGTCTAGGAGAAGGAAAACTCTGAATTCAAACCTGATAAACTCCACTTAAAAATTGACCTTGTGTCATATCCTGCCCAAGCGGAGGGGTTGGTAAATAGGATTATTAGGTGATCCTGCCACAACACAGACTTAGATGCATATATTCATCATCAGGTCAAAAATGCAAAATTGTTAATGATATTGAAGCTCTTAACTTAAAATCAAAACTTAGACAACATTCTATATCATAATTCAAAATATCAGAAAAAAGTTGTGTTTTTAAAAAAAAATAAATTGGGGCTGAGTGGTACTTGTTTAGAAATGATGTCTGTTCCTAAATGAGAAGAAATGAAAGAAAAAGAGAGAGGTGTCTTTGTTTTAATGGCATATCAACCTTCATGGGTTATTTAATGCCAAAGCCCTCCTTCCAGTAGAACAGTATTATTCAATCCTTAGCTGGAAGGATAAGAAAAGAGAGAGAGAGAGAGTTAACAAGAGAAGTATGTGAGTGAAAAAGCGGGTGAGTAAGAAAGAGTAGATGAGAGAGAGAGGGTGAGAGATAAAGAGAGTGAAAGGGTGTCTGGGTAGAACGATAAAATTGTTGCCCAAGAAAAGATGACATGATTCCGTTTAATGTAAACCGGTTTTCTTTTTTTGTTACAGACCATCTACTAGTTGGCCAGTTGTGTACAAATTCCAAGAGCGATAGGAGCCTTCTATCATGTCTGAAAGTGACACAGTGTTTAATGAGCGAGATTGGAGATGCGCCGCTGTACAACTCATACTCTCTACCAATCCAAGTTATGACAACAGGACCATTGTCAGCACCCTCAAAATGCAAATCTGGATTGCCGCGAATAACAGGTACATGCCCAGGGTGATGAAAACAAAGTTTCCGGCTACGGTTATGATCTTTGGTGTGGTTTCAAGTGAAAGCCACTTCATGCCACCTCACATCTTTGAAGTCGGCTTGAAAGTCAACACCAAAGTGTACCTGGATGTGCTGAAGAGTGTGGTGATCCTCTGGTGCAATCAGCTGGCCGGTGGCAGACCCTGGGTGTGGCAGCAGGACTCGGCGCCAACACACAAGTTCAAAGAGACCCAGGCTTGGCTTCAGAAGGAGTGCTCCGGCTTTGTAACCGTCTCTCACTGGACCCCCTCCTCCCCCGACCTGAACCCGCTGGACTACTGCGTTTGGTCATATGTCGAGAACATCACCAACATGACCTCCAACAACACCAAAGCCAGCCTGATCGCTGCCATCTGCTGAGTATTCGCCGTGTTCCCGCCAGTGCTTGTGGAAAAGGCATGCTCCCAGTTCCAGATCCGTATCTAGGTGGTGATTGCGGCTGAAGGCAGCTACATTGAATAGATGTCATCTCTACTACATAATCAAGTGAGCTGAATTGATTTCTTGAATAAAAGTTTTAAAATGAAGCTGTAGTGTTGTTTTCTTTAGGACAACAATTTTACCATTCCACCCTGTACAATATTGCGAGCTATTTTTGAACTTCAATGAAATCAAAAACAGACAATGATGTAAAACTGTTCAGTTTTTTATATACATGACAATCTCCTAACAAAGTATAATGCATTCTCCGTGGAACTTTTCTCCTTTTTTTTAGGGCCAGAGTTAGAGTTGGGTTTGGGGTCTGTTAACTTAAACCTACAAGCCCAGTAGTGTTTCATATTGCATACGAAGCTGTTTGACATCATAATTTGTTATGTAAATTTCTTCACATTCTTGAATGGACATCAATTCGAAGCAATTATCAAGTATTGTATATGTATTGTACCACGTACTATAATTGCAGCGTATTATCCTTCTCACTCACCCGCCCTCTCTCACCCTCTCATCAACTTGCTCTTTCACTACCACTCTCTCTCTCTCTCTCATTCTCTGTCTCTTTCACTCACCCTCTCATTGACTCTCTCTTTCGCTCCCACTCTCTCTCTCTCATCCTCTGTCTCTCTTACTCATCCACCCTCTCTGTCACCCTCTCATCGACTCTCTCTTTTACTCCCACTCTCTCTCTCTCTCTCTCTCTCATCCTCTGTCTCTCTTACTCACCCACCATCTCTGTCACCCTCTCATTGACTCTCTCTTTCGCTCCCACTCTCTCTCTCTCTCATCCTCTGTCTCTCTTACTCACCCACCCTCTGTCACCCTCCCATCAATTCTCTCTTTCACTCCCACTCTCTCTCATCCTCTGTCTCTCATCTACTTTTTCTCACTCACCCACTCTTTCACTCACCAACTTCTCTTGCTGACTCTCTCACTAACCCTCTTTCTTGCTCACTCATTCTTCCTCTCACACCCTCTCTCTCTCTTACTCTCTCTCTCTCACATTCTCTCTCATTCCCTATCTCTCACTCGCTATGTTAGCCTACATCAGAGCTCTACAAACTGTGTGTTGTAACACACTTTAATATGTTCCCCATTATTTCAAGGTGTGTTGATTTTTTTCAATTACTGTCAATAAACAAGAAATAAATTAGCCTTACAAAACTAGAGGTTGACTCATACGGCAAGGCAACAATCCAAATCTTTACCACAGGATGGTTAACCAGAGGTAGAGGTTTGGATTTAAGCCCTAGTCAACCCCTAGTTTTGAAGAGATTTTTTCAAACTTAAAAGGTTGACTTATATACTGCGATTTATGATAACAAAATTTTTAATTGAATTATTTCTTTTTATATAGAGCTAAAATTATATATTCAACTTGGCTATCTGTCTACAGTGAGCAACAACAAAAATACCTGCTGAGAATATCCTTTTGTGAGGACATCCAAAGGAAGGTAATTTGAGAGGAAATTGGAGTATAAGATGTGATCATGTAATATCTAATGCAGAAATTCTACCAGGGCAGACATGTTACAAGGTTCACAGACTGTTTAACTTTAAGGCATATAAACCTATACAGATTGTGTAATGCTAAAGATATCTGTTTAAAAATTATTTGTATCAAACAGAAACGCTTGATGCTATATTAATGTGTAAATTATTTGTATTCAGAATAGTTACTTGAGGCTCTAATTGTTTACTAAGGATTATTATTATTATTAGTTACTTGAAAGCATATAACTGTAAATTATTTGTATCAAGAATAGTTACTTGAAGCTCTAATTGTTTACTAAGGATTATTATTATTATTATAAGTTACTTGAAAGCATATAACTAAATTATTTGTATTAAGAATAGTTACTTGAAGCTCTAATTGTTTACTAAGGATTATTATTATTATTAGTTACTTGAAAGCATCTAACTGTAAATTATTTGTATCAAGAATAGTTACTTGAAGCTCTAATTGTTTACTAAGGATTATTATTATTATTATTATTATTATTATTAGTTACTTGAAAGCATATAACTGTAAATTATTTGTATTAAGTATAGTTACTTGAAGCTCTAATTGTTTACTAAGGATTATTATTATTATTAGTTACTTGAAAGCATATAACTGTAAATTATTTGTATCAAGAATAGTTACTTGGAGTTCTAATTGTTTCCTAAGGATTATTACTATTAGTTACATGAAAGCATATAACTGTAAATTATTTGTATTAAGAATAGTTACTTGAAGCTCTAATTGTTTACTAAGGATTATTATTATTATTAGTTACTTGAAAGTATCTAACTGTAGATTATTTGTATTAAGAATAGTTACTTGAAGCTCTGATTGTTTACTAAGGATTATTATTATTATTGGTTACTTGAAAGCATCTAACTGTAAATTATTTGTATTAAGAATAGTTACTTGAAGCTCTAATTGTTTACTAAGGATTATTATTATTATTAGTTACTTGAAAGCATCTTACTGTAAATTATTTGTATTAAGAATAGTTACTTGAAGCTCTAATTGTTTACTAAGGATTATTATTATTATTAGTTACTTGAAAGCATCTAACTGTAAATTATTTGTATTAAGAATAGTTACTTGAAGCTCTAATTGTTTACCAAGGATTATTATTATTAGTTTCATGAAAACATATAACTGTAAATTATTTGTATTAAGAATAGTTACTTGAAGCTCAAATTGTTTACTAAAGATTATTATTATTATTATTAGTTACTTGAAAGCATATAACTGTAAATTATTTGTATTAAGAATAGTTACTTGAAGCTCTAATTGTTTACTAAGGATTATTATTATTATTAGTTACTTGAAAACATATAACTGTAAATTATTTGTATTAAGAATAGTTATTTGAAGCTCTAATTGTTTACTAAGGATTATTATTATTATTAGTTACTTGAAAACATATAACTGTAAATTATTTGTATTAAGAATAGTTACTTGAAGCTCAAATTATTTACTAAGGATTATTATTATTATTAGTTACTTGAAAACATATAACTGTAAATTATTTTTAAGAATTGTTACTTGAAGCTCTAATTGTTTACTAAGGATTATTATTATTATTATTATTTGTTACTTGAAAACATATAACTCTAAATTATTTGTATTAAGAATTGTTACTTGAAGCTTTAATTGTTTAATAAGGATTATTATTATTATTATTATTATTAGTTACTTGAAAGCATATCACTGTAAATTATTTGTATTAAGTATAGTTACTTGAAGCTCTAATTGTTTACTAAGGATTATTATTATTATTAGTTACTTGAAAGCATATAACTGTAAATTATTTGTATCAAGAATAGTTACTTGGAGTTCTAATTGTTTCCTAAGGATTATTACTATTAGTTACATGAAAGCATATAACTGTAAATTATTTGTATTAAGAATAGTTACTTGAAGCTCTAATTGTTTACTAAGGATTATTATTATTATTATTTACTTGAAACTATTTGTATTAGATTGGAATACTTGATAAATAAAAGTATACAAAAACTCTTAAGAAACAACTACACAAAAAATTTATATATGAATGTATAATGAACAGAATTCCATAACTTGTAGGCATAAGATAACCCTAGATTGGTTGATATGCCATTAAAATGAATTCGTCTAAAATCTGTCTTTCTCTTTCCTTATATTAGCCACCATAGGAGGTCTATGAACTGTGTGTTGTGATACACTTTAGTGTGACATCAATAATCCTTGGGTATGTTGATTTTTAAAAGGTTATTAACTAAATCTTTTATTGAATTATTTCATTTTAAAACCATTCTGAATTATACAGGATGTTTCAGAAAAATTCATATCATTTGATGATCATGTTTAGTGGGGTTTTTTTTTCTTTTCTGTTACAGATATGTCATTGATATCAATTTTTCTGAAACACCTCTCAAATGTTAACAAAATTCTCTGTTTAATGGGTTTTTTTTCTTTTTAGGTATAAAAATGCCATTCACTGGGAAAGAAAAGGCATTTAAACGTTAGGCAGCGAATTTTGAATTGTTTCAACGCATGCTGTAAAAATTTGAGATAATTTGAATGAGAATTAGTCAAGTTATTTGATTACAAAATGATGTCTTTATCATTCAGGATATTTGGACTATTGTCTTCATCTTTTTGGTTATATCCACAATGTTTCAGCCAATATGCCCTCCGGCCTTCTTCAGGTGTTTGTCAAACTCAGAAATCTTCACAGAACTTCCAACTACATCCTTTATTGAATCCACAGGGGTCACCTGTTCTGATTCTGTTAGCCATAACCAGGTACAAGCGTTAAGTATTCCTGTATTGTTACTCGCCTGTAGTCAGGATTGAACCTACAACCTCCAGATAATTGTCTCCTTAGAAGCTTAGGGAACCAACGCCTATAACCGTTACGCCATGAACACTCATGAGTGGACAATTCAGAGTGAATTTTTGGGACTTATAAACTTAAAGTTCTTACTTGACTAGGATTACTACTATTATGTAAGATCTTTTACCTGTGCTCATATTCAGCTTTTTTTTTTTTTTTTTTGAAAATAATTGATAGGGCTGAACATTGGAGGATCAGACGCCTTAAGGAATCAGCACATATGTTGGGCTACAATGACCTGCTGAGTAGACCAAGTATAGAGTTGAATACAATATGGGAACTGATAATTAAGAAGGCTAGATAAAAAAAATTTTAAAAATCATCAAGCTTCATCTCAGAAATTTAGACAACTAAAATGATATCTATTTTTCTTAAACACCTTGTACATCTCAAATGATATCAAAGTTTTGGTGCCCAGTCAGCTGGAGCTGTAGAATACACCAACTGCTTCTCTGCAGAGAGGTAAGACTCCCCAAATGAATGTCCTGTGGCCCAGTCAGCTAGGGCTGTAGAATACATAGGCTGCTTCTCTGCACAGGTGTAAGACCCCTATCCCAATGAGTGTCCTAGATATGACACTAAACAATCTAATGGTGGGGTTCCAGTCATGCTGGAGATATGGGGAATGCAAAGTCTCCCTTCATTGGCATCGCTCCTAGATCCACTCCGATAGGATCCTATCTATGGGTCAAATAGAATTAAACTGTCAACTTTTTCTTAACTGAATTGCTTGAAATAGGACTGTTTTGACATTTAAACTGCATACTTATACTAAACAGAATTGTTTGAAATAGAACTGTTTTTGACATTTAACTGAACTGTTCTGACATTTAACTGATTGTAAAAAAAAAATTATTATGATAATAAACTGAATTGTTTAAGATTTAATATGGTATTAAATGACCCAAATAGGGTTGATATGCCGTAAAACAAAACAACCAACCTACAAATTTTTTTAAACACTCTGTATATGTAGCTTGGCTATCAAAACTTAAATAATATGTGACAAAAAATTTTTATTTTAAAAAAATCTGGAAAGCTCTGGTTTACATTGTTGATTAATTTCTGTTTGCTTTTTATTTTGTTATATATATATATATATATATATATATATATATGAAGTATGATATACAAAATCCACAAATTGGTGGAATTCAGTGATTGATTTTTTATCAATCAACTGTGTAAATCTTACTGCATTCTAAACGGCTGAGTGTGTACACAAGACAGGTAAGTGAGAAAAAAATATGGGAATTTGGGTGGATACTAAACACACACACACACACACACACCTACATGCATCAATACAAAGGAAAAGTCACTCACACACATACTCAAACATACTCATACAGACACAATAAACCCTAAGCAGAGGTAAGGAGGTGCCCGTGGTGTAATGGTTATCGTCGCAGGATGTGGACACGACGACACGAGTTCAAATCCTGGACGAGCCTGATTACATTTCACATAGCACTAATACTCTTGGGAAAGGTATGAATCCAAATATTCTCCCTCCAGCTATGGGTAAATAGTAGGGCAGACTAGGTTTTTCAGCCTTGGTGAGGCGACTAGTCTAGGAGAAGGAAAACTCTGAACTCAAACCTGTTAAACTCCGTTTAAAAATTGACCTTGAGTCAAATCCTGCCCGAGCGGAGGGGTTGGGTAAATATGATAAACCCTAAGCAGAGACCCATCCAAATATGCATATACACACAGACATAAGTAAAATTGGCGACCTTAGTCGAGGGTGACCTGAAGGCTCCTTTTTCAATAGCTACTACACCAAGGTGTAGGAGAGGGCGCTACTCCATTTCTTGTATTGCTCCACTTTACCCTTGATCCTTACCTTATGATGCTAAGTACTAAGCAATGCAGCATCAAGTACCATTTTTTTGAGTCTTCAGTATGACTCGACCTGGTATTGAACGCCAGTCTCCCGGAGCATTAGCAAGAACTCTACTCATTAGGCTAATAGCTCACACACAGACGTACACGTGTGAAAACGCACCAAATACTTATATATGTGCATATATATATATATATATATATATATATATATATCCATTTCCACTGCAAATATACACACAAACTAAACAAATACAAAGACATCAACCCACACACAGACGAGTATGTCAACAATTTCTGAGAAAAATATTTTAAAGTCTGGTCAAAATAGAAAGTAAGAAAAACTATTTCATTCAAATAAAAGCAACAATAATAAGTTCAAATCAAAGTAGTTGAATATAATGTAAATAAATAGTTGAGATATTTTTTAATCCAGCAAATGCATAATATATTCATAAATAATTTCTTGTAACTGTGAAAATTCCACTTTTTAGAAGTTTTCTTATTTTTATATTTAGAAATAAGCTTCAAAAATAAGTTTTCAAAATAAGTGTTCTTCATTCCTTGCTTTTACTTAATCTATCTATCTATCTATCTATCTATCTCATTCTGTTCATACCTATCTATCTATCTATCTATCCAGTCTTTTGATATCTATCTCAGTGTCTTTCATATCTATCTATCTATCTATCTATCTATCTATGTTGATATGACTTTAAACAAAGAAATCCAACCAAATACTGTTCTTCTACAAGGATGGCTTTGGCATTAAATAACCCACAAAGGTTGATATGACATTAAACAAAGACATCAAACCAAATACTGTTCTTCTACATGGATGGCTTTGGCATTAAATAACCCATGAAGGTTGATAGGACATTAAACATAGACACCAAACTAAATATGTTCTTCTACAAGAATGGCTTTGGCATTAAATAACCCACAAATGTTGATATGACATTAAAAAAAGACATCCAACCTAATACTGTTCTTCTACATGGATGGCTTTGGCATTAAATAACCCACAAAGGTTGATATGACATTAAACAAAGACATCAAACCAAATACTGTTCTTCTACAAGGATGGCTTTGGCATTAAATAACCCACAAAGGTTGATATGGCATTAAATAACCCACAAAGGTTGATATGACATTAAACAAAGACATCAAACCAAATACTGTTCTTCTACAAGAATGGCTTTGGCATTAAAAAACTCATATTGGTGAATATGCTATTAAATAAAGAAACCAAACAAAATCTAACTAAACTATTAATTACTGTCAGAAAAAACACCCAGATCAATGAAACTAGCTGTATTTACCCATATTATGTACAGGTTTTAAGATATTCATTACTAAAAATAAACTATGCAAAGATTCTTGTATTAAAGTTTAGGATAATTATTTGTATTTAAAAGGATGTTTTATTTGTTTTTATTAATTATTTATCACAGATTACTGGTTTAGTTACAATGAGCATAGCGTGTGGAAGATGGATTTGAGGTACAATCAAAGATTTTAAATACACAGGAAAACCCTACAAATTAATAAATATTATTAATGAATATTTAATTTTATTACTTCCAGTTTTTACAGAATAAGTAAGTAAGTAAAGTTGTCTCCCTTTAGTCAAGGGCGACCTGAAGGCTCCTTTTTCAATAGCTACTACACCAAAGTGTAGGGGAGGGTGCTACTCCTTCCCCTGGATTGCTCCACTTTACCCTTGATACATACCTTATAATGCTGAGTGTTAAGCAAGGAGGTATCAAGTACCATTTTTCAAGTCTTTTTTATGACTCGACCATTGGCAAACACTCTACCCACTTGGCCAATGAGCTGGTTTTTACAGAATAATATTAACTTATTTTTTTTTCTAAATTGAGATTTAAGACAATATTTTTACCCCTACAGATGAGTAAGACCCCCACCCCACCCCAACCAAAAATGGGGTGTCCTGCATATGACATTAAACTGCATCTGATCATGAGGATCCAGTATTGGAGATCTTGTTATATATTGACCCTTGATTGAGCTGTCAATCAGAGATGCACCTGTGTAAATAAGCAGAAGAAGAAGCCGAAGCAAGTCGGCGTTATGAAAGAATATAGGCAGATGCTAGCGGCCGTTAAGTTAGTTGGAGACAGGAAGGTCAGAGTGAGGGCCTGCTTGCAGACTGAGGGCTGTGGCTCTCAGCGACCCCCGGTTGAGCAACTCCAGCCAAGATGCAGAAGAAGTGCTAAGTGGGTTCTTGAAGATAACACAGCGTGCTATGGTCAAGAGAAGAAGTTGGGTCAATATAGCAGTCTGTCCCTATCTCCACTCATCTTTCACACACCACATAAACATCATCCCTTTCGAGAATAAAGTGTGAGAGATACATATTTTTATAAAGAAGTGTGTTCATTCATTCATTGAAGTTCGTAAATTATGTTTGATTATGTTTCCACATATGAGAGTATACAACAATCTGAGGAGCCTGGGGTTGTTCCTTCTTTGCTATTACTCCCAGGTCCACTCTGACCTGGAGTGATAGTTCCTGTTAGGGTCCGATCTAGGGGTCAAATAGATCTGTTTAAAAATTATTTATATTTTATAGGAATATTTGATATCCTATAACTGTAAATTATTTGTAGTAGTAATAATTATTTGAAGTTATTGTTTACTAAGGATTTTTATAACTCACTTTACACAATACGACTGTGCGCAAATAAGTGATTTATTAAAAAGAAATGATTATTTGAAACAATATAATTATTAGTATTTCATCAGAATACTTGAAACCTTACATCTGTAGGCAAAGAAAGGATTTATTAAAGAGAAATGATTATTTGAAACCACATAATTATTAATATTTGATAAGAATACTTGAAACAAGACAACTGTATGCAGATAAATGATTTATTAAAGAGAAATGATTATTTGAAACCATATAATTATTAATATTTGATAAGAATACTTTCCTTTGACGATAACCATTACACCACCGGCACCTCCGTTTTCCCTCTGCTCGGGCAGGATATGACACAAGGTCAATTTTTAAGCAGAGTTTAACAAGTTTGAATTCAGAGTTTTCCTTCTCCTAGACTAGTTACCTCACCAAGGCTGAAGAACCTAGTCTGCCCTACTATTTACCCATAGCTGGAGGGAGAATAATTGGATTCATACCTTTCCCAAGGGTATTAGTGCTATTTGAAATGCAGTCAGTCTCATCCAGGATTTGTACCAGTGTCGTCATGTCCATTTCCTACAATGATAACCATTACACCACGGGCACCTCCATGAACATGAAGTTGTTATTGTAGTTGTTGCGCTTGGAACAGTTTTCAAGAGCTTGGAAAGAAGAGAGGAGAAATTAGAAATCAAAGGTAGAATCAACACCATATAGGCCACAGAATTGTTAAGATCAACATGAATACTGAGAAGAGTCCTGGAGACCTGATAAGACTTGCTGTCACTTAGACTTCAGTAAAAGAATACTACTTAAAACTGGTCGGAAATAAATTCTGCAAAGTTCTACCCCACTTCTTCCCAATTTTTGTCTTCTTCTACAAAATCCTTATTTTAAAAATTCTTTACAGGAAATTAAGAGTTAAAGCAATGTAGATAATTACTTATGTCAGTTTGGCACAAGTTGAGTCCTCAGTAATGATCATCCTAATGTTCCTTGCTCTCTAGCAAGTGGAATGAAGCTCCTTTTGTTTTTAAATATTTATACGTAATATGAGATAAGCAAAAAAATGATGGATTCTTTTACCAATTTTTTTTTTATCCAATTTGATTTTTAGTTCATCATAATTTTCTCTTTTATTATTTTTATTTTCTGGATTTTTTTTTTGCCAAAAGCAATTACTTGGCAATTCGCAGATTGAAGATTTGCAGAAATTTGATGATTGATATGCCCATGATTTTTGATTTGAATTAATAGGATTGGTCGGATCAAAAATGAAACAGATAAACATACAATGTAAGTATCATAGATTTTACAAGTACAAGACCTATACAAAAAGTCTTCTACTAAGCTTACAGTTTTACTCCTTAATAAATGAACTCTGTTCAATCTCAGGTCGCGTCATACCAAAGACTTTAAAAATGGTACTTGATCCCTTCTTGCTTAACACTCAGCAATATAAAGTACATATCAAGGGTAAAGTGGAGCAATCCTGGGAAATGAGTAGTGCCCTCCCCTACACCTCGATGTAGTAGCTCTTGAAAAGGGAGCCTTCTGGTTGCCCTTGACTACGGTCGCCAGCTTTACTTACTTAATATTTCATAAAAATATTTGTGTATGGCACAAAACTGCCGGTGAGGAGTCCCTATAGCCTTGTGGCTAACATGTTCACTTGACACATTGTAGTAAACAAGTTAAAAATCCAGTAGCTATTACATTCAATTTCAGACTAATACTCTTTGAAAAGGTAGCAACCTTTCATTTCCCAAGTACCATTTATCATCATGTCGCGCTATCAGCACAGATATCCCTGACCCTCTCTCGCCACCCCTCCCTATCCTCCATTGCTTCTGGCAGGTCCTCAGGGCTACATCCCGTATCAGTACAGAGCTGCTGTATGTAGGTTCGAGCTGGCCATAAGAGTACATCACTTATGAGCTCATCCCTACTTCTCCAGCAGTGTCCCGCATGTCTGGTTTGTCAAACTTTGATAGTTTTCATGATGGGTGGTAGGTGGCCGTACAGTTGGTGCTTTGTTGGGTGCTATCTCCAGGACTTATTCATTATTGCTAGCAGAATTCTTGTGTAATTGTGATCAAGCTTTTTCTCCATACGTTAAGTTAATGTCTATGTAGTGCATTCATATAGCAGTATCGACACAACCACTGCTTGGAAGAAACTGCACTTCATTTTATCGGTCAGGTCTGACTTCCATATGACCGATAGCCTATCGATAGCTGTCCATGCCTTTGCTAGTCGCATGTTGATGTGTGTCTCGGTTGATGAGACACTGCTCCCTAGGTAGGTGAACTTGTCAACTAGTCTCAGAGAGCTACCGTTTAGTGTGGAGATGTTGCCTGTTTGATTAAAGCATATATATTCCATCTTGTGTTCATTGACATGAAGGCCAATGCCTGCAGCGGCTCATCTCAGACTATGTAGCAGGGTTTCAGCTTGGGTGGGTGTATTTGCCAGAAGCGCAATATCATCGGCGTAGTCGGCATCGGGGATTGTTTTTGTGGGGTACCTTCATTACTGTTCATTTACATGGGTGCTTTTGGTATTAAATAACCCACAAATGTTGATATGCCATTAAACAAAGAAACCAAATTGTATCCAGTTATTCTGAAGTTCTGGGGAGTGTTGAGTCACCCTTTCATTGCCATTATTCCCAGGTCCACTCTGACTCAGAATAAAGCTCCTATTCTGAAGCTCTGAGGAGCGTTGAGTCACCCTTTCATTGCCATTACTCCCAGGTCCACTCTGACCCAGAGTGAAGCTCCTATTCTGAAGCTCTGGGGAGTGTTGAGTCACCCTTTCATTGCCATTACTCCCAGGTTCACTCTGACTCAGAGTGAAGCTCCTATTCTGAAGCTCTGGGGAGTGTTGAGTCACTCTTTCATTGCCATTACTCCCAGGTCCACTCTTATCCAGAGTGAAGCTCCTGTTCTGAAGCTCTGGGAAGTGCTGAGTAACTCCTTGATTGCCATTACTTCCAGGTCCACTCTGACCCAGAGTGAAGCTCCTATTCTAAAGCTCTGGGGAGTGTTGAGTCACCGATTTATTGCCATTACTCCTAGGTCCATTCTGACTCAAGGTCCCATCTGTAGGTCAAACAGAGGTGTTTAGAAATTATCCGTATTGGATAGGAATACTTAAAACCATATAACTAAGTGAAATTTATTTGTTTAAAGAATAGTTACTTGAAGATATAAGTGTTTACAAATGATTATTATTATTATTATTATTATTCCTATTAGTTCCTTGAAACCATTTAACTCTTTGTAAATTATATATATATATATATCAGGGGCGGAGACGGGACTAGTGCTACTCGTGCCCGGCATGACCAATAACTCGGTCAATGTTATTCAAAATGGATTAAAAATCATCCATTAATTTCAAGCAAACATACTTAGTCTGATCTCAATTAAATTACGTATCTATTCAAGTTTCGATAACTAAGTAGTCAAAAGTTCATAAATATATCTGGGAATGATACAACGATGCTGTTTTGAACGGATGGTCTTTGTCCGGCCACCGTCAGATTCATTGAACATCCCATAAAATCGGCTATAATGTTGAACGCGCAATCCGTGCCAGGCACTAGACCCTTATAATAACAGTAATGTTAGAGAAATCCGCTTTTGGCTGTAGCCAATAGCAAGAGCAACCCTAACACCGTGCTCAAAAATCTTAGCACATTGTGACTGCTGATAGATGTATTGGGAAGAGGGAGAGGGACCGAGAGAGAGAGTGGATAGCAGATTAGAGCCGTCGCCGACGTCATCATCATCGCTATGGTAAATGTTGGTTAAACAGGTGTTTTAATTCGTTTTTCACTAACAGATGTCTATTTCTTTAATGAATGTTGCATATATTACATTCTGTAACTAAAATTTGTTTATTTGAATACATTTTCAACAAATAATCTTTATTTTAAGCGAAATTGAAACTACTAGCTGTGTCTGTGTATATTGTCATCAGTTTCTTTATTCTAATAAACATATTTTTCTCGTCATAGTAATGAACATCTTCTCTTTTCTTCTATACTTTTGAAAGGAAAAAAAATTATCTTATCTACTGTATTAACAAGACTACAAATTATATAGTATCTTGATTGTTTACAAAAAAACACCATGCAAGGTACGTTTGTCAATCTGTGCTATACAATGGAGAATCACGCAATAGCAACTATGATGACTTACTTTGGGTCCACGGACCACGGGTTGGGAACTGAAGTTGACAGAGGGGGGCACAAGTAGCAAAAATAGGCTAGAGTCGCCACTGATATATATATATATATATATATATATATATATATATATACCTCTCTGCATGATCAGAAAGTGACATAAGATCAATTTTTTGGTAGAATTTAACAGGTTTAAATTCAGAGTTTCCCTTCTCATATACTGGTTGCCATACCAAGGTTGAAGCACCTACTATTTACCCATAGCTCAACGAAGAATATGGTTTGGTTTGGTTTGGTTTGGTTTGATTTGGTTTTATGGCACATCAACCATTGTAGGTTATTTATGGCAAATCTATTTTTATACATATAAACAGTTCTATTTCAGACAATTCAGTTTAGTGTAAGTACAGCTTTTTTCTCACACATAGTTCAATGTAAAAACAGTTCCATTTCAAACAATTCAGTTTAGTATAAGTACACAGTTTCAATGTCAAAAAACAGTTTTATTTCAAACAATTCAGTTTCACATAAGTATACAGTTTCAATGTCAAAAAACAGTTCTATTTCAAATAATTCAGTTTAGCATAAGTACACAATTTAGTTCTATTTGATCCATGGATAGGACCGTATCAGGTGCTACCAGTCCAGGCCTGGGTGGACCTGGGAGTGAGAAGTTGTTGGAACGGTGCAACAAGTGCATTGCAGCTGGAGGAGATTACTTCAAAGGGGACTAGAGTTTCATGTGTGTACTATCAATAAAAGTGCCCAGATGAAAAAAGTCTGGAAACTTATTTAATGATCCTCGTATCTTCTCTGTAAGATATAGATTTGATTTTCATTTCAGTTTGTCCTTGGAAATGTCAATAAAATTATTTTCTATTAATATTTGAAACGATTTGAAAATTTTTGTTTTCTTATGATTTGATATAATAAACTCTGCTCCAAGCTGATGAGGCTCTTACAGTAGTCGAATTTAGCTGGTTTGTTTAATTGTTAGCTCTTCTGGAGCACTATAGAGAAAATTTTATAAGTTTTTCTTACTCTGGCATAAGGCCATAACTATAGGGTGCCCAGTGAGGATTAAACTTTCTACAAAGTTCTTATGGTTTGCAAGGTTAGCTTTCTAAACATTATTTAACAAAAAATTTTAGTCCCGTACTCGGCCATAATTATAGGGTGCCCGGTGTGAATTAAGCCCATTACAAAGTTCACAGGATCTGCTCAGTGAAAATTTTTAATTGCCGAGGCTGTAAAACATCGTTTAGAAAAATTGAATCGGCAGGAGTTTATTTTTGAGAGTCGATCTATCACCAAAACATATGGGTTTCAATGTTCCTCTTAATATGTAGTCTTAGTCACGGGTGACCCGAAGGCTCTCTTTTTAATAGCTACCACACTGAGGAGGTGCCCATGGTGTAGTCGTTATCGCCGTAGGAAATGAACACGGCGATACGAGTTCAAATCCTGGACGAGACTGATTGCATTTCACATAGCACTAATACCCTTGGGAAAGGTATGAATCCAATAATTCTCCCTCCAGCTATGGATAAATAGTAGGACAGACTAGGTTCTTTAGCCTTGGTTAGGCAACTAGTCTAGGAGAAGGAAAACTCTGAATTCAAACCTGTTAAACTCCGCTTAAAAATTGACCTTGTGTCATATCCTGCCCAAGCGGAGGGGTTGGTAAATAGTACCACATTGAGGTGTTGGGAAGGGTGCTACTCCATTCCTGGGATTGCTCCACTTTACACTTGATCCATACCTTATAAAGCTGTGTGTTAGGCAAGGCAGCCTCAAGTATCATTTTTTTTAGTTTTTGGTATGACTCGACCTGGGATTGAACCCTGGCCTCCCAGACCATTGGTGAACACTCTACTTATTATGCCAATAGCCTGATCAATATGTAGTGTAACTCTCAATTTTCATCCAATCTCAAAAAATGTTGTTTGGTTCAGTTTACTTTATGTTTTATGGTATATCAACCTTTGTGGGCTATTTAATGCTCTATTTAACCCAGAGCTGGTTTCGTTTGCTTTGGTTTTATGGCACATCAAACCCTTGTAGGTTATTAATGCCAAATCCATTTTTATACATATAAGCAGTTCAATTTCAAACAATTCAGTTTTGTATAAGTACACAGTTTAAATGTCAAAAACAGTTCTATTTCAAACAATTCAGTTTAGCATAAGAAGACAGTTTCAATGTCAAAAACAGTTCTATTTCAAACAATTCCATTTAGCATAAGTACATAGTTTAATTGTCAAAAAAAACTTCTATTTCAACCAATTTAACTTTACAAAAATACACAGTTTAAATGTAAAAACAGTTCTATTTCAAACAATTCAGTTTAGCATAAGTACAGTTTTGTGTTTACACTCAGTTAAATATAAAAACTGTTCTATTTCAAACAATTTAGTTTAGCGCAAGTAAGTTGCAATGTCAAAAACAGTTCTTTTTCAAACAATACTGTTTAGCATAAGTACACAGTTTAGTTCTATTTAACCCATAGCTAGGGCCCTTTCAAGAGCCACCACTCTGGGTCAAAGTGGACCTGGGAGTGATGGTAATGAAGGAGTACTCCACATTCCCCAAAGCTCCAGCATTACTAGTCCTTCACCAACAGATTGTTTAGTATCATATCCAGGACACTCGTTGGAGGATTCTTATCCCTCTGCAGAGATGCAATTGGTTTATTCTACAGCCCCAGTTGACTGGGCTACCTATAGCTTGTGGGAACAAGGGTTTCAGTATCTTTCTTAAAGATATTCGTACAAAAGTGAATGTAATAGTGTAACAGGAGTTTGAACTTGTTTACGATGCTTATTACTTTAAAATAAGGTAAAAAAGGGGGAATAAGAGAGAGAGAGTAGCAAGAAAGGATATTATTTTTCTTTCTTTCTTTCTTTCTTCTATATATTCCCTATATTCTTTCTTTCTTTCTTCAATATATACTCATATTCTTTCTTTCTTTCTTTCTTTCTTACTTCAATATCTTCCTTTATATTATTTTTCTTTCTTTCTTTCTTTTGTTCTTTCTTCAATATCTTCCTTTATATTATTTTTCTTTCTTTCTTTCTTTCTTTTGTTCTTTCTTCAATATCTCCCTTATTTTTCTTTCTTTCATCAATATCTTCCCTTATATTATTTTTCTTTCTTTCTTTCTTTCGTTATATATTCCCATTTATTCTTTTATTCTTTCTTTCTTCAATATATTCCCTATATTCATTCTTTCTTTCTTCAATATATACTCATATTCTTTCTTTCTTTCTTCTATATATTCCCTTATATCATTTTTCTTTCTTTCTTTCTTTCTTTCTTTCTTTAATATATACCCTTATATTATTTTTCTTTCTTTCTTTCTTTCTTTTGTTCTTTCTTCTATATATTCCCTTATATCATTTTTCTTTCTTTCTTTCTTTAATATATACCCTTATATTATTTTTTGTTCTTTCTTTCTTTGTTCTTTCTTCTATATATTCCCTTATATCATTTTTCTTTCTTTCTTTCTTTCTTTCTTTCTTTCTTTAATATATACCCTTATATTATTTTTCTTTCTTTCTTTCTGTCTTTTGTTCTTTCTTCTATATATTCCCTTATATCATTTTTCTTTCTTTCTTTCTTTCTTTCTTTCTTTCTTTCTTTAATATATACCCTTATATTATTTTTCTTTCTTTCTTTCTGTCTTTTGTTCTTTCTTCTATATATTCCCTTATATCATTTTTCTTTCTTTCTTTCTTTCTTTAATATATACCCTTATATTATTTTTCTTTCTTTCTTTCTTTTGTTATATATTCCCATTTATTCTTTTATTCTTTCTTTCTTCAATATATTCCCTATATTCTTTCTTTCTTTATTCAATATATACTCATATTCTTTCTTTCTTTCTTTCTTTCTTACTTCAATGTATTCCCTTATATCATTTTTTTCTTTCTTTCTTTCTTCAATATATTCCATTATATCATTTTTTTCTTCCTTTCTTTCTTTCTTTCTTTCTTTCTTTCTTCAATGTATTCCCTTATATCATTTTTCTTTCTTTCTTTCTTTCTCCCTTCCTTTCTTCAATATATTTCCTTGTATCATTTTTTTCTTCCTTTCTTTCTTTCTTTCTTTCTTTCTTTAATACATTCCCTTATATCATTTATCTTTCTTTCTTTCTTTCTTCAATGTATTCCCTTATATCATTTTTCTTTCTTTCTTTCTTTCTTCAATATATTCCCTTATATCATTTTTTTTTTCCTTTCTTTCTTTCTTTCTTTCTTTCTTTCTTTCTTTCTTCAATACATTCCCTTATATCATTTTTCTTTCTTTCTTTCTTTCTTCAATATCTTCGTTTATATTATTTTTCTTTCTTTCTTTCTTTCTTTCTTTCTTTCTTTCTTCAGTATCTTCCCTTATATTATTTTTCTTTCCCATTTATTCTTTTATTCTTCCTTTCTTCAATATATTCCCTATATTCTTTCTTTCTTTCTTCAATTTATACTCATATTCTTTCTTTCTTTCTTTTTTCAATATTTTCTCTTATATCATTTCTTTCTTTCTTTCTTTAATATATTCGCTTATATTTTTTTCTTTCTTTCTTTCTACAATATATTTCCTTATATTGTCTTTCTTTCTTTCCTTCTTTCTTTCTTCAATATTTTCTCTTATAGTATTTCTTTCTTTCTTTCTTTCTTTCTCAATATGTTGCCTTATATTCTTACTTTCTTTCTTTCTTTAATATATTCCCTTATATTTTTTCTTTTTTTCTTTCAACAATATATTTTCTTATATTGTCTTTCTTTCTTTCTTTCTTCAATATTTTCTCTTATATTCTTTCTTTATTTCTTCAATATATTCCCTTATATTATTTTCATTTATTTCTTTATTCAATATATTCCCTTATATTTTTCTTTCTTTCTTTCTTTCTTTCAATATATTCCCTTCTATTCTTTTTTTTCTTTCTTTCTTTATTCAATATATTCCCATATATTATTTTTCCTTCCTTCTTTTTTTCTTTCTGTCTTTCTGTCTTTCTTTCTTTCTTCAATATGACCTTTAAATTCTTTCTTTCCTTCTTTCTTCAATATATTCCTTTATATTTTTTCTGTCTTTCTTTCTTCAATATATCCCCTTATATTATCTTTCTTTCTTTTTTCTTTCTTTCTTTCTTCAATATATTCCCTCATATTATCCTTCCTTCTTGTTTACTTTCTTCAATATATTCCCGAATATTTTTTTTATTTCTTTCTTTCTTTAATATATTCCCTTATATTTTTTGTCTTTCTTTTTTCAATATATTCCCTTATATTACGTTTCTTTCTTTTTTCGATATATTCCCTTAAATTTTTTCTTTCTTTCTTTCTTCCTTTCTTCAATATATTCCCTAATATTATCTTTCTTGAATACTTTCTTCAGTATATTCCCAAATATTATTTTCCTTTCTTTCTTTATTCAATATATTCTTTTAAATTTTTTCTTTTTCTTTATTCCTTGTATTTTCTTACATAATATTTCTTTCTTTCTTCCTTTCTTCAATATATTCCCTAATATTATCTTTCTTGAATACTTTCTTCAGTATATTCCCAAATATTATTTTCCTTTCTTTCTTTATTCAATATATTCTTTTAAATTTTTTCTTTTTCTTTATTCCTTGTATTTTCTTACATAATATTTCTTTCTTTCTTCCTTTCTTCAATATATTCCCTAATATTATCTTTCTTGAATACTTTCTTCAGTATGTTCCCAAATATTATTTTCCTTTCTTTCTTTATTCAATATATTCTTTTAAATTTTTTCTTTTTCTTTATTCCTTGTATTTTCTTACATAATATTTCTTTCTTTCTTCCTTTCTTCAATATATTCCCTAATATTATCTTTCTTGAATACTTTCTTCAGTATATTCCCAAAATATTATTTTCCTTTCTTTCTTTCTCCAACATATTCCCCTATTTTATCTTTCTTTCTTTCTTTCTTCAAACTATATATCAAATTTCCCCTAATGCCTTCAGTTAATTCTTTCCTGCTGAATGATACTTCTTCCTACAATACAGCCGGCTAACATACCCTTCCCATTCCTTCTTCCCCTGTCCCAATATCCTTCCCACCATTTCCTTCTTTCTACACTCCCCAACCTAGCCCTTCATACATTTAACCATCCACCTGGCCACTCATTCCTGCCCATCAATTGTCCATCCAAACAGCCTGGTCCTTTATATATGCACTCCATTCATTTTGCTTTTGTTTAGGCACATCATTTTGACCCTTCATTTATCATGCTGACCCCACCCCCACCTCAATTCACCCACCTCCATTCTTCTTCCTTTTTCCTTTTTTTTTTCTTTCCTTTTATTTTTGCTTAATGGAAAAATATTGTTCTAAAACATCTGGCAACAATGAAGTGACAATGTTTTTAATCTTGTCAAGGGCTGGTTTTTGTAGATTCTCACCTACAAGAACAAGACAATGAGAGGTGGAGAAAAGAGGACGAGGAGGAATATAGGAGAAAATTTTCGAAAAGAAAGGGGACAAAAGTACAGGGGGAAGAGGAGGAAGAATAAATAAGTTACAGTAAGAATAGGAGTAAGCCATGGGAGAAAAAGCAATGAGAAAATAGTGAGAACAGGAGAATGAGGAGGATGAGAAAAATGTTAATAGATAGAAGGAAGAAAATAGCAATTGGAAGGAGAAGAATTCTGGGGAAAAAAAAAAGGTACTAAATGAAAGATTAGAGAGAGTTGTAAGACTGGAAGAATTGTGAGAAAAGAAGAAAGAGAAGAAAGAGTTACAAGAGGGCAAGAATGAGGAGAAAAATAGAAAGAGAAGAAACAGTTGTAAGAGAGAAAGAATGAAGTGAAAAAAAGCTACTTAATGAAAGAAAAAAGAGAGTAGCAAGAAGAAAAAAAATGAGGGGGAAAAAGTTACTAAATGAAAGAAAAGAGAGAGTAGCAAGAGGGGAAGAATGAGGGGGGGGGGAAAGCTACCTAATGAAAGAAAAGAGAGAGTAGCAAGATAGGAAGAATGAGGAGAAAAAAGCTACTTAATGAAAGAAAAGAGAGAGTAGCAAGAGAGGAAGAATGAGGGGGTAAAAAAGCTACTTACTAAAAGAGAGAGTAGCAAGAGGGAAAGAATGAGAAAAAAGCTACTTAATAAAAGAAAAGAGAGAGTAGGAAGAGGGGAAGAATAAGGGGGGAAAAGCTACTTAATGAAAGAAAAGAGAGAGAGTAGCAAGAGAGGAAGAATGAGGAGAAAAAGCTACTTAATGAAAGAAAAGAGAGAGTAGCAAGAGAGGAAGAATGAGGGGGTAAAAAAACTACTTACTAAAAGAAAAGAGAGAGTAGCAAGAGGGGAAGAATGAGGGGGGAAAAGCTACCTAATGAAAGAAAAGAGAGAGTAGCAAGAGGAGCAGAATGAAGAGAAAAAAAGCTACTTAATGAAAGAAAAGAGAGAGTAGCAAGAGAGGAAGAATGAGGAGAAAAAGCTACTTAATGAAAGAAAAGAGAGAGTAGCAAGAGAGGAAGAATGAGGGGGTAAAAAAGCTACTTACCAAAAGAAAAGAGAGAGTAGCAAGAGGGAAAGAATGAGAAAAAAGCTACTTAATAAAAGAAAAGAGAGAGTAGGAAGAGGGGAAGAATAAGGGGGGAAAAGCTACTTAATGAAAGAAAAGAGAGAGTAGCAAGAGAGGAAGAATGAGGAGAAATAGCTACTTAATGAAAGAAAAGAGAGAGTAGCAAGAGGGAAAGAATGAGAAAAAAGCTACTTAATAAAAGAAAAGAGAGAGTAGGAAGAGGGGAAGAATAAGGGGGGAAAAGCTACTTAATGAAAGAAAAGAGAGAGTAGCAAGAGAGGAAGAATGAGGAGAAATAGCTACTTAATGAAAGAAAAGAGAGAGTAGCAAGAGAGGAAGAATGAGGAGAAAAAATACTTAATGAAAGAGAAAAGAGAGTAGCAAGAAGGGAAGAATTGTGAGAAAAGAAGAAAGAGATGAAAGGTTTGCAAGAGCGAAAAAATGAGGAGAAAGAAAGAAAGAAAGAGTAGCAAGAGGGGAAGAATGAGGTGAAAAAAGCTACTTAATGAAAGATAAGAGAGAGTAGCAAGAGAGGAAGAATGAGGAGAAAAAAGCTACTTAATGAAAGATAAGAGAATGTATTAAGAGGAGAAGTAGGAGGATAAAATCTAAATGATAAAATTAAAGAGAAAGTAGCAAGAGGAGAATAATTAGGAGATATAGTTAGAGATAATAAGTGTTGAAGATGGAAGAGAAGAGGAGGAAGATGAGAAAGTAGCAAAGACAGGAGAATTAGAAGCATGAGGAAGAGGATAAGGAGGAGAAAATAGAAGAGAAAGAGAAAACTAAAGAACGGAGACTGAAAAAAATCAAGAGGGGAGGAAGTAAAACAATAAAACTGAATGAAGGGATATAATTTGGTTGTTTGGGTTTTATGGCATAGCAACCATTGTTGGTTATTTAATGCCAATTCCTCTTTATACATATATATTAAATATATAGGATTTGGTTTGGTTGGGTTTTGTGGCATATCAACCATTGTAGGTTATTTAATGCCTGTTCCTCTTTATACATATATATTAAATATATAGGATTTGGTTTGGTTGGCTTTTATGGGATATCAACCTTTGTAGGTAATTTTACGCCAAATCCATTTTTATACAAATAATCAGTTCTATTTCAAACAATTCAATTTAGCATGAGTACACAGTTTAATTTTCAAAAACATTTCTATTTCAAGCTATTCAGTTCTGTCAAACAGTTCCAATTCAGCTAATTCAGTTCAGTATAAGTACAGATTTTGTTTACACACAGTTAAATGTTAAAACAGTTATATATTAAATAATTCGAGTTTAGTGTAAGTACAGTTTCAATGTCAAAAACAGTTCCATTTCAAACAATTCAGTTGAGCATAAATATGCAGTTTAATTGTCAAAAACATTTCTATTTCAAGCTATTCAGTTTAGTCAAACAGTTCTAATTAAAACAATTCAGTTTAATTCTATTTAACCCAAAGATAGAGCCCTATCAGGTGCTGTCATTTAAGGCCAGAATGGATCTGGGAGCAATGGCAAGGAAGGGGTACTCTGCATTCCCCAAAGCCCCAGCATAACTGGAACCTCACCACCAGATTGTTTAGTGTCATATCCAGGACACTCGTTGGGGGGAGGGTCTTACTCCTCTGCAGAGAAGCAGTCGGTGTATTCTACAGCCCCAGCTGACTTAGCAAGACACTATCAGGGGATATCGTTGTGGGCCAGAGTTGACCTGAGAGTAATGGAAATGAAGAGATTCTCCACATTCCCCAAAGCCCCAGTATCACTGGAACCTCACCATCAGATTGTTAATGTCATATCCAGGACCCTTGTTGGTGGTGGTGAGGGGGTCTTACCCCTCTGCAGAGAAGCAGTCGGTGTATTCTACAGCCCCCCCCAGCCGACTGGACAAGAAGGGGAATAAAATTTGGGCTAAGATTAGGATAAAATGATGAAGGACATGAAATATAAAGAAGGGGATTTATAATAATAATAATAATAATAATAATAACGAACAAATGGTATATGCACAACCCAACACTTGTCCTGGAGAATGACACTCACAAACTTCATTAGGATTTTGACATGCAAACAGATCACCTAATCTCAGTAAGATAACCAGACCTAAAAAAAAAGAACTTGCAGAACTATGGACTTTGCTGTCCCAGCTGACTACAGAGTAAAATTGAAAGAAAGTGAAAAAAGGATAAATACCTCGACCTTGCTAGGGAATTGGTTTAGTTTGGTTTCTTTACATATGGCATATCAACCTTTGTAGGTTATTTAATGCCAAAGACATTCGCCTCGAAGAACAGTAGTGGTACTATTTAGGATTTGGAGGTTCATACCTTTCCCAAGGGTATTTGTCCGAAAGTTAATGTAATAGTGCGACTGGAGTTTGAGCTCTCTTACTATGATTCCTCGGACCAGCACTTTAACCATTATACCATGAGGACACCCTCTCTAGGGAATTGAAAAAACTGTGGAACATGAAAGTGATGTTCATACCAATTGTAATTGGGAAAGGTATGAACCCCCTTATTCTCCCTCCAGCTATGGGTAAATATTAGGACGGACTAGGTTCTTCAGCCTTGGGGAGGCAACTAGTCTAGGAGAAGGAAAACTCTGAATTCAAAACCTGTTAAACTCCGCTTAAAAATTGACCTTGTGTCATATCCTGCCCGAGCGGAGGGGTTGGTAAATAGTACCAATTGTTATTGGTGCCCTTGGTACAGTTGTTGTGTTTTGACCTTTTGACCTGGCCAAAAATGCCATTCAAGGTGATGCACCGGAAGGAAGTGACACATTCTAATGGCAGTTATGAGAGGAAATCGCGTGGGCGGAAATTGGCTGATGAAATGGGACGAGCTAAAAAAAATTCCCATGGTACACTACAGAGTGATGCACCGGAAGAGAGTGACCTCTGAACTGCATGACAGTTATTTCCGCTTGATGACGATTAAACATTCGATTTCAAAGATCGAGTGGGTGTCGAACGATTATATAACTGAATTGAGTTCCGGTTCCAGTTGAGTTCAACGCCCAGGTTGCCAGTAGAGTTCCAGCCAGTTGGAGAAAATGTGGTAAGGAAAGCCACATCAGGCCGAAGGGGCCTTTCGGCCCTGATGAGTTGAGAAGATCTTATCAGAGATGCTGTAAAGAAAGCCATCACCCAGCAGAGTGGCCTCTGGACCTCTGGTTGAGCATCAAAGAACAAGAAAGACACAATGTGACGGCCATAAGTTTGGGGTCAAAATATTACAGTTTATGTTCGGTCTCCAGCTTCCTCTCACAGTAAAACCCCACACAACCCTTTCGAATCCTTGCAATAAAGCGGGAGGTAATATTTTGTTCAAGAAGTCTTCCTGCATCTTTATCATTATCATTGCGTCTGTCTTTATTATTGTGTTGTTGTGATGATGTAGATGAGTATATAACACTGTCACCAAAGGATTATTAAAGGGTTAGGAGGAGTTGGAAATGAGAGGACAAGTGGAGACCATCAAGACTACTGCTTTGAGATCAGCTAGAATACTGAGAAGAGTGCTGGAGACTTGAGGTCAACATAAACTCCAGTGAAAACTATCAGCTAATGCTGATGTGAAAAACTCTCATAGAGTATTAATAATAATTAGAAATTGGAGGATGAGCCAAGACTACAGCATTAAGATCATCCAGAATACTGAGGAAATTCCTGGAGATCTGGTTTGGTTTGGTTTCTTTGTTTAATGGCATATCAACCTTTGTAGGTTATTTAATGCCAAAGTCATTCTTCTAGAAGAACAGTAGTGGTACTATTTAACCCATTGCTGGGAAGATAAGGGGGTTCATACCTTTCCCAAGGGTATTTGCCCGAAAGTGAATGTAATAGCGCGACTGGAGTACGAACTTGCTTACTACGATTCCTCAGTCCATCACTTTAACCATTACACCACGAGGACACTTCCCTGGAGATCTGGGGAGACTTTCTGTCACTCAGATTCCAGTGAAAGATCATCAGCTAATGCTGGTAAAAAAAACTCATAATAATACAAGTAGTAAACAGAAGAGGCTATGAAATAGAGTATAAATACATAATTGAAAAAGGGAACATGGTAAGAGGAAGAGAAAGGAGGATGAGAATGAAAGAAAATAATAGAAAGGAGAGAGAAAAGAATATGCTTAAAGAGAATATTAGTTCTAAGAAGAGAGAAGATGATAAAAGGAAGGAAAAAGAGGGTAAAGCAGGTAGATACATAATATAAAAAGAAGAGGAAACGGAGCAGAAGATGGAGAAGTAGTTCAAAGGATGAGAAAAATACATTTTTGAAAAGAGAAATAGGCAGTTTATAGAAGAACAAGAAGAAGAAGAAGAAATGTAGAGGAAAGAAAATCAATTGACGAAGTAGAAGAAAAAATATAGAAGAAAGAGAATAAATTGAAGAAGAAGAAGAAGAAGAAATATAGAGGAAAGAAAATCAATTGAAGAGGAAGAAGAAAAGAATAGAGGAAGAAGAAATGTAGAGGAAAGAAAATCAATTGAAGAAGAAGAAGAAGAAGAAGAAGAAATGTAGAGGAAAGAAAATCAATTGAAGAGGAAGAAGAAGAAGAAGAAGAAGAAGAAGAAATGTAGAGGAAAGAAAATCAATTGAAGAAGAAGAAGAAGAAGAAGAAGAAGAAGAAGAAGAAATGTAGAGGAAAGAAAATCAATTGAAGAGGAAGAAGAAAAGAAT
Organism: Sepioteuthis lessoniana; assembly: GCA_963585895.1. Classification (NCBI taxonomy): domain Eukaryota; kingdom Metazoa; phylum Mollusca; class Cephalopoda; order Myopsida; family Loliginidae; genus Sepioteuthis; species Sepioteuthis lessoniana. The sequence continues at coordinate 39,192,995 of OY757947.1, read as the reverse complement.
AGAGGAAGAAGAAATGTAGAGGAAAGAAAATCAATTGACAAAGTAGAAGAAAAAATATAGAAGAAAAAGAATAAATTGAAGAAAAAGAAGAAATGTAGAGGAAAGAAAATCAATTAAAGAAGAAGAAGAAGAAAAAAAAGAAGAAGAAATGTAGAGGAAAGAAAATCAATTGAAGAGGAAGAAGAAAAGAATAGAGGAAGAAGAAATGTAGAGGAAAGAAAATCAATTGACAAAGTAGAAGAAAAAATATAGAAGAAAAAGAATAAATTGAAGAAAAAGAAGAAATGTAGAGGAAAGAAAATCAATTAAAGAAGAAGAAGAAGAAAAAAAAGAAGAAGAAATGTAGAGGAAAGAAAATCAATTGAAGAGGAAGAAGAAAAGAATAGAGGAAGAAGAAATGTAGAGGAAAGAAAATCAATTGACGAAGTAGAAGAAAAAATATAGAAGAAAGAGAATAAATTGAAGAAAAAGAAGAAGAAATGTAGAGGAAAGAAAATCAATTAAAGAAGAAGAAGAAGAAGAAGAAGAAAAAGAAGAAGAAATGTAGAGGAAAGAAAATCAATTGAAGAGGAAGAAGAAAAGAATAGAGGAAGAAGAAATGTAGAGGAAAGAAAATCAATTGACAAAGTAGAAGAAAAAATATAGAAGAAAAAGAATAAATTGAAGAAAAAGAAGAAGAAATGTAGAGGAAAGAAAATCAATTAAAGAAGAAGAAGAAGAAGAAGAAGAAAAAGAAGAAGAAATGTAGAGGAAAGAAAATCAATTGAAGAGGAAGAAGAAAAGAATAGAGGAAGAAGAAATGTAGAGGAAAGAAAATCAATTGACGAAGTAGAAGAAAAAATATAGAAGAAAAAGAATAAATTGAAGAAAAAGAAGAAATGTAGAGGAAAGAAAATCAATTGAAGAAAAGGAAAAATAGAGGAAAGAAAATAAAGAAGAAGAAGAAGAGGAAGAAGAAATAGAGAGAAAAGAAAATCAATAGAAGAAGAAGAAATATAGAAGACAGAAAAAACAATCGGAGAAGAAAAAGAAGAATTGTAGAGGATAGAAAAACAATTGAAGAAGAAGAAGAAGAAATGTAGAAGAAATAAAAACAGTTGAAAAAGAAAAAGAAGAAAAGATATAGAGGAAAGAAAATCAATTTGAGAAAAAGAACAAATGTGGAGGAAAGAAAATCAATTGAAGAAGAAGAAGAAGAAGCAATATAGAGGAAAGAAAATCAATTGAATAAGAGGAAGAAGAAATGTATAGGAAAGAAAATCAATTGAAGAAGGCAAAGAAGAAGACATATAGTGAAAAGAAAATCAATTTAAAAAGAAGAAGGACAAGAAAGAGGAAAGAAAATCAATTGAAGAAGAAGAAGAAGAAATGTAACGGAAATAAAATCAATTGAAGAAAAAGAAATATAGAGGAAAGAAAATCAAGAAGAAGAAGAAGAAGAGGAAGAAGAAATGTAGAAGAAAGAAAATAAATAGAAGAAATATAGAAGACAGAAAAAACAATCAAAGAAGAAGAAGAAGAAGAAGTAGAAGAAGAAGAAGAAGAAATATAGAGGAAAGAAAATCAATTGAAGAAGAAGAAGGCAATGAAGAAGAAGAAGAAGAAGAAGAAGAAGAAATATAGAGGAAGGAAAATCAATTGAAGAGGAAGAAGAGGAAATGTAGAGGAAATAAAATAAATTTTAAAAATAGAGAAGAAAAAGAAAAATTTAGTTAAAAGAATCAATCGAAGAAGAAATGCAGAGGAAAGAAAATTAATTGAAGAAGAAGATAAAAATCTATAAGAAAGAAAACCAATTGAAGAAGAAGAAAAAGAAGAATAAATACAGAGGAAATATCTATTGAAGAAGAGGAAATGGAGAGAAAAGAAACTCAATTAAAAAAAGAAGAAATATGGAGGAAAGAAAATCAATTGAAGAAGACAACAAATGTAGAGACAAGAAAATCAATTGAAGAAAAGAAGAAATATAGAGGAAAGAAAATCAAGAAGAAGAAGAGGAAGAAGAAGAAGAGGAATAAAAATGTAGAGGAAAGAAAATCAATAGAAGAAGAAATATAGAAGAGAGAGAAACAGTTGAAGAAGAAGAAGAAGCAGAAGAAGAATTCTAGAGAAAAGAAAATCAAGGGAAGAAGAAGAAGAAGAAGAAGAAGAAGAAGAAGAAGAAGAAGAAGAAGAAGAAGAAGAAGAAAAGAAATATAGAGAAAAGAAAATCAACTGAAGAAGATGAAGAAGGCAACAAAGAAGAAATATAGAGGAAAGAAAATCAATTGAAGAAGAAAAAGGAAAAAAGTAGTTGAAAGAAAATCATTTGAAGAAGAAAAAAAATGTAGGGGCAAAAATATATATTGAAGAAGAAGAAATGTAGAGAAAAGAAAATTGATTAAAGAAGAAGAAGTAGAAAGAGAAACAGATGTCTAGAGGGAAAAAATCAATTTAAAAGCAAACGAAGAAGAAAAAAGTAGAAAAATTGAAGAATAATAATAAGAAGAATTGTAGAGGAAAGAAAATCAATTGATGAAGATGAAGAAGAAAAAGTATAGTGGAAAGAAAATGAATTGAAGAAAAAGAAGAAAAAATGTAGATAAAAGAAATCAGTAGAAGAAGAAGAAGAAGAAGAAGAAATATAGAGGAAAGAATTGAAGAAGAAGAAGAAGAAGAAGAAGAAGGCAAAGAAGAATAAATATAGTGGAAAGAAAATCAATTGAAGATGAAGAAGTAGAAGAATTGTAGAATAAATAAAATCAATTGAAGAAGAAAAAAAAGAAAATATGTAGAGGAAAGAAAATCAATTGAAGAAGAAGAAGAAGGAGAAGAAGAAAAAATGTAGAAGAAAGAAAATCAATTGAAGAAGAAGAACGAGAAGAAATATAGAGGACAGAATATCAATTGAAGAAGGAGAAGAAGAAGAAATGTAAAGGAAAAAATCAATTGATGAAGACGAAATGTAGAGGAAAGAAAATTATTTGAAGAAGAGGAAGAAGAAGAAAAAGAAGGACCAATATAGAAGAAAGAAAATCTATTGAAAAAGAAGAAAAAATGTAGAGGAGAGAAAATCTTTTGAAGAAGGAGAAGAAAAAACAGAAAAGAAATATAGAGGAAAGAAAATCAATTGAAGAAGAAGAAGAAGAATATTGAGGAAAGAAAATCAGTTTCAGAAGAAGATGCAGAAGAAACATAAAAGACAGAAAATCGATAGAAGAAGAAGAAGAAGAAGAAGAAGCATAAAAGACTGAGAAAATCAATTGAAGAAGAAGATGAAGAAATGTAGAGAAAAGAGAATCAATTGAAGAAGAAGAAGAAGGAGTAGGAGAAACGTAGAGAAACGAAAATCAATTGAAGAAGAAGAAGAAGAAGAAGAAGAAGAAGAAGAAATATAGAGAAAAGAGAATCAATTGAAGAAGAAGAAGTAGAAGAAGAAGGAGAAATGTAGAGAAAAGAAAATAAATTGAAGAAGAAGAAATGTAGAGAAAAGAAAATCAATTAAAGAAGAAGAAGAAGAAGAAGAAATATAGAAAAAGGGGATCAATTGAAGAAGAAGAAAAAGAAAAATAAGAAGAAATATAGAGAACAGAGAATCATTTGAAGAAGAAGAAAAAGAAGAAGAAGAAGAAGGAGAAATGTAGAGAAAAGAAAATCAATTGAAGAAGAAGAAGTAATGTAGAGGAAAGAAAATCAATTGAAGAAGAAAAAGAAGTAGAAGAAGAAGAAATGTAGAGAAAAGAAAATCAATTGGAGAAGAAGAAGAAGAAGAAGAAGAAGAAGAAGAAGAAGAAGAAGAAGAAGAAGAAAAAAAAAGAAAATCAATTGGAGAAGAAGAAGAAGAAGAAGAAGAAGAAGAAATGTAGAGAAAAGAAAATCAATTGACGAAGAAGAAGAAGTAGAAGAAGAAGAAATATAGAGAAAAGAAAACCAATTGAAGAAGAAGTAGAAGAAGAGGAAATGTAGAGAAAAGAGAATCAATTGAAGAAGAAGAAGAAGAAGAAGAAGAAGAAGAAGAAGAAGAAGAAGAAGAAGAAATATAGAGAACAGAAAATCAATTGAAGAAGAAGTAGAAGAAGAGGAAATGTAGAGAAAAGAGAATCAATTGAAGAAGAAGAAGAAGAAGAAGAAGAAATATAGAGAAAAGAAAATCAATTGAAGAAGAAGAAGAAGATATGTAGAGAAAAGAAAATCAATTGAAGAAGAAGAAGAAGAAGAAATGTAGAGAAAAGAAAATCAATTGAAGGAGAAGAAGAAGAAGAAGATATATTGAGAAAAGAAAATCAATTGAAAAAGAAGAAGAAGTAGAAGAAGAAGTACAGAGAAAAGAAAATCAATTGAAGAAGGAGAAGAATGGATCAGGACAATAGAATTGAATTAAGAAGATTGTGATGATGATGATGATGAATAAGAAAAAGATGTTTATCACCCCCACCTGCTTATCCTTCCATAGTTCTTTTTATACCTATATTCCTTTTTCTGCCTGCCCCCTCCCAGTCTTTGCCAACTGAAGCAAAAGCCCAATTTATTCTTGAATACCCTCTTCCCTCTCCCTACACTAAGGGCCATCTCTCTTAGTAACCCAATATAAAACAAGACATAAGTTTGTTTTGTTTTTGTGGGGATTTTTTGTTTTTTATCTTCAACCATAATGTTTCATCTCTGTGGACATGAGGAAATGCAAATTTCCTCTGACTTTTCCGTTTTCAGCTTTAGTTTCTGGCGTAGGGGTTATCCTCATAGGAAACGGAATCAGCAAACCAAGTTCAAATCCTAGATGAGGCTGCTTGTTTTTCACTTCATGCCAATGCCCTTAAAAAAGGCAGGAATGCATCTGTTCTTCCCCCAGTTATGGCTAAATAGTTGGGCAAACTGGGTTTTTAAAATATCGTTAGGCAACCTTTCTAGGAGAAGGAAAATACTGAATTCAAACTAGCTGCTCTGTTTAAAAATTGTAGTAGTAATGCCACGAACAATCTTATCTCGAAGAAACAGAAGGTGTGCTCTCTCTGCTACTGGCACATGGAAACCAGAAGAAGAAAAGGACGCAAGAGGTGTGACTTGTTTTATGGAGGAGAACGAGATAAGCCTCCGTGAAATGGCGAGATTTGATGAATATAAACGTTTGAAGTGGAAAAGAGCAGTATTTTACTGATTCAGTTGTCGGGTCACACTTCGGCCAGCCGTGCTGGCTACGGGGCGGATCTTGCCGGGTGTGTCTCGGCAGCTGGATAATTTCCTTCGGCCTCAGGGGGCCTTCCTCCCAGGCTTTTACTCCCTTCGGGGAGGTTGGGTTAATCGCCCGGCGCCTGAGGCGCCCCTAATAAGGGGAATGCCGACGGGGCCGTAGGCATTTTTGGGAAATGCCGGGCACGTGTGGGCTACGACCCTGCGCCCGGACCCACCAAAAAAGGCCTTGTGCCACACTTGCCCGTTAGGTGGGGCGTGCAACAAATACCGCAGTATTTTGCTGATGTCTGATTGGTGAACATCCATCAGTTTATTTTGTGTGTTGAATAATTTCACTACCCCCCAATAGGTTGATTCCACTGCGACTAGACTTTTCCAAAACCTCAAAAAAAAAAAAAAAAATTGATCATATATCATATCCTGATTGTAGTGAAGGGGTTGGGTAAATACATAACTACGAACTCTTTCTCTGAAGCACTTCCCAAACTTTTTTGATATGGTGAGAAACTGTTCCATCTTTTCTTTAAGTATCTTTTGTTTTCTTTATCATTTCATATCGACACAACAGAACATGTGCAACCACTATAGCAACTTTATTACAACTACTGTTTTAATACTACAAGACCAGGAACATCACTATGTGTCTTCAACTAGCAGTTTAGATAACTCAAACTTCAATATCTTCCGTGTCCTAAAATCTCTTGCTCTTGAGATGAATTTTCAGTCAACAAGAAAAATTCACAGGGAACTAAGAGTTTTGGTGAGTATATATTTACCAACTCCTCCGCACGAGCAGGATGTGACACAAGGAACATAGAGTTTAACGTGTTTGATTTCAGAGTTTTGCTTCTCCTAGATTGGTTGTCATACCAAGGTTAAAAGGTACAGTTTGACCTACTATTTACCCATTGCTGGAAAGAAAATAGTTGGAGTGATACCTTACCCAAGGGTATTAGCACTATGTGAAATCTGAACTGGCTCATCCAAGATTTGAACTCAGGTCACCGTGTCCATTTCCTACAATGATAAACTTTTGGTAAGTATAGAAACTGCTACACTTTTCCTTTAAATAGACTAGCTTCATGACTTTTTTCAAATTTTGGCCCAGTGGATAGAGTGTTCGCTAATGGCCTGGGAGACCGGGTTTCAGTCCAAGGTCGAGTCATACCAAAGACTTAAAAAAAATAGTACTTGATACCTCCTTGCTTCATCATCATCATCTTGTGTTGCTAGCACGGATATCCCTGACCCTCTCTCGTCACTTCTCCCTATCGTTCATCGCCTCTGGCAGGTCTTCAGGGCTACATCCCGTATCCTCACATAGCTGCTGAATGTACGTTCAAACTGGCCGTCCTACTTTTGCCCGGCCATATGTGGGGGTCCATAGCAGTACATCACTTATGAGCTCGTCCCTGCTTCTCCAGCAGTGTCCTGTGCATCTGGTTCATCTAACTTGGATAGTTTTCGTGATGGGAGGGAGGTGGCCGTAAGGTACATATCAAGGGTAAAGTGGAACAATCCAGGGAAAGGAGTAGCGCCCTCGCCTACACCTCGGTGTAGTAGCTATTGAAAAGGAAGCCTTCGAGTCGCCCTCGACTACAGTCACCAACTTTACTTTTACTTACATCTCGACTTATGGTTTTCAGACTCTGATCGAGAGACCAAAGGACATCATCAACATCAACAGCTGGGGTTCATAGATACTGCGATGATGTCTTCAAAATTTTTATAATCCGACTAGTGATAGAACCGTATATTTATATTTCTAGTTACTTGTATGCACCAATGAAAATTCATTTTGGTATATCTTAGTCAAAAATATTTCCAAGAATTGACAATTTGTTCCAAGCAAGGCAAGTATATTCCTCTCTGTAAATGTCATTACCCAGTGTAGATATTCAATGTGATTTTCATAATATATTTTTGATAAATTTCATTTTTATTCATTGTGTCCATGCGTAGGAATCTATTAGAGAAAATTGCTTAGGAGCACTTCTTTACTTTCTCCAGTACTACCTTATTTGTCTTACTTGGATGGTTTGTGGACACTTCAGGTGGGGTAATGGTTGGCAAGATAGATGAGCAAACCTTTACAAATGAGTTTGATTCTCATTGGGTGCCCCATTTGTACAGCCTTATATTGTTATATAAGAAGAAAAATGATGAATGACGGAATTATGACACTTGTTATAAAAATATATAATTCTCACACTTTATTTCTCAACAAAGATCAAAGCTTCTGTGGATGTGTGAGAGACAAATGGAGACAGAGGGAGATGAAGGCAGATTGCCATATTGACCCATAACTTCTTCATCGCTGCTCTGGGGGATGCTGCCTCGGCAGGGCGCCCAGCCACTTGTTAGCACTGACCAAAGCTCTTCTATCTGCAAGCTGAGACTTACTCCAGACTAAGACTTTCAAGTACGCATCTGCAAATATCATTTCATAACGCCCACACATTTCCACTCAACCATGTGACTGCTTCCTCTTATTTTCACAGATGCATCCTGTGAAGAGAACCTCTGATTGACGGCTCAGTCAAGAGTCAATATGCAACAGTGCCACTTCTTTCGATTCTCACTGGGTGCTCAATTCATACAGCCTTGTGCCACTTGGATGGTTTGTGAGATGGGAGGTAAATGACCTATTAAACCAAACCATCTTATCATCAAAGTTAAACAAAGAGGAGCCTGTTCAGTTCTGAGATCAGTGACCACTTAAGAACAGGAAGTGATTGAAAAAACAAAAAACAAAAAAACAAAAAAAAAAAAAAAACGAAATCACAACTGCCATTTTAACATGGAAACAGATATTCAAAGTGAAGCCATTATTTTCTGGAAGATGTGAGCCAAGGCAAAACTAATGAGTGTGAAATTGATTTGGTTTCATCCTTGGAAATTAATGATGAGGTTGGATCATCAATCAGTCGGATGAGGAGAACAGTAAAAGATTATGATAAGCGTTACCTGTTTAGGAAAAACGACAAATATTCACATTATGAATAATATTCAATTTAAGTTAATACCATCAGTAATCAGAATGAGTTGAAGCCTATGTCAAATGAAATATCATTAGAAAACAAAACCAATTTTTGACAATTAGGTTAAATCGTAACAACTTTGATCTGGGAGTGAAAACCGACTGGATCATATTGCAGATCAATTTGCCAGTCTAATGAGGTGGATGCTAGACTAGTGTGTCCTTAGACCTGTCCTGTTGGTATCCCCTGACAGTATGCCCTGCAGAGAGAGTAAAACAGCCTCCCAAACACCCACAAAAGAGGCTTAGAATACCCAGATTGTATCCCCTGTAGAGGGGTAAGACACCCTCCCAAACACACACAAAAGAGGCATAGAATACCCAGATTGTATCCCCTGTAACTCGGATAGTTTTCGTGATGGGAGGCAGGTGGCCGTATAGTTGATGTCTTGTGGGGTGTTGCCACCAGGACTTGTTCAATATTGCTTGCAGCATTCTTGTGTAATTGCCGTCTAGCTTCTTCTCCAGCCATTTTGTTAGCGTCCGTGTAGTGCATCCACACAGCAGTATCAATACAACAGCTGCTTGGAAGAAACTGCGTTTCATTTTATCGGTTAGGTCTGATTTCCATATGATCAATAGCCTATTGATAGCTGTCCATGCCTTCGTTAGCCGCGTGTTGATGTCCTTTTCGGTTGATGAGATGCTGCTTCTTAGGTAGGTGCAGTCAGTGTATTTTACAGCCCCACCCCAGAGAGTCAAGAGAATCCATGCTATTGGCATGACGATGATGATGTTTAAAAAACTGACTTCAACATAAAAAAAATCAAAACAATCCCAAGGAATCCAGAAAAAATTCGAATCCCCAAAAGAACTGAGATCATCCCAAAAACATATAGAAGGGTCTTGGAGGATTGAAGAGACCTGATACCACTCAGACTTCAGTGAAAATTTTGGAGTAGTGCAGATTTTTTCATATTTAATTTATTGATTGAGAGATTGATTTTAATGGCATGTCAACTTGTCCCGGGTTATTTTATGCCTAATCTTTGGTAAACAATTCTTAATGCAAATAATTTGCAGTCATAAGGCATCAAGTATTTTTATTGAATATAAATAATTTTTAAAAAGATCTATTTGACCCCTAGATGGGACCCTAACAAGTACTACCACTCCAGGTCAAAGTGGATCTGGGAGTAATGGCAATGAAGGGGTACTTCATATTCCCTAAAGCTCCAGAACTTGAGCCTAACCATCAGATGCAGTGTAGTTTCATATTTGGATCACCTCTTGGGTGGGGGTCTTACCCCTCTGAAGGAGATAGAATCAGCATATTGTAAACTCTATATACAGGGTGTTATTTTATTTGAGGAAGCTGGTAGATGTTTATACATGTTTATGAAAGAAATATTGTGATAAATGAATTGTTAAAGGATTATGGGCTCAATAGATAAACAAACTATTCAAGTATATTTTGAACTATAAGTAGTAAAGTTGGCAACCTTAGTCGAGGGTGACCCAAAGGCCCCCTTTTCAATAGCTACTACACTAAGGTGTAGGGGAGGGCGCTACTCCATTTCCGGAATTGGTCCACTTTACCCTTGATCCTTACCTTATAATGATGAGTGCTAAGCAAACCAGCATCAAGTACCATTTTTTGAGTCTTTGGTATGATTCAACCTGGGATTGAACCTCGGTTTTCCAGACCATCAGCAAACACAATGATAATATGAAAATTCCTTCTTTCAAATTCTATGAGTGAAAGATATTAAAGATTTTTCTTCTAAATTCTATTAATGAAATGATAATATGAAAAATCCTTCATTCGAATTTTATTAATGAAATGTTAATATGAAAAACATTTCTTTAAATTCTGTTTATCAAATGATACTCTGAAAAATCCTTCTAAATTCTAGTAAGGAAATGATGATTTGAAAAATCTATGGTCTAAATTCTATTTATGAAATAATATTCTGAGAACTCCTTTCAAATTCTATTAATGAATTGATAATATAGAAAATAGTTTTTCTAAAAATAAATACAATGAATGAACGGTGTGTCCCTATCATCATTATCCAACAAGTGTGTGTTGATACTATATAAGATTTTCTTAAAAAAAGATAAATTTGGGAACAGTTGTTGTTCGAGATATCGAATCAAAGGTGACAAGTGAGACAACCTCCGCAGATGTAGTTGGTACCAGAAACCATTCGACAGAACTGAGTAAAAGATACAAAGGAAACATGAAAGAAAGAAGCAGAAGATTTATCTGAAAGAATTCTTCGAGATGTCTGACAAGATTGTTCACCAGAAGCTAAAAGTTTGGATATTCTGCAAAGATCAATCACACTGAGTTCAATCACAACAAAGCACTTTTGATATATCGATACTTACTTGCTCGGCTAAGGGTTAATACAACAGGATGGGAAGAAGGGGTAGGAAAGGAGGTATTAAATGAACAGGGCATGCCGACCTAGAAAATTAGCAAGGAAATTCTTTGATTTTTTTTATAGACTTTCCTGGTTTGGTTTGGTTTAGTTTCTTTGTTTAATGGCATATAAACCTTTGTAGGTTATTTAATGCCAAAGCCATCCTTTTCGAAGAACAGTAGTGGTGCCCGTGGTGTAATGGTTATCGTCGTAGGAAATGGACATGGCAACACTAGTTCAAATCCTGGATGAGGCTGATTGCATTCACATAGCACTAATACCATTGGAAAAGGTATGAATCCAATTATTCTCCCTCCAGCTATAAGTAAATAGTAGAGCAGACTGGGTTCTTCAGCCTTGGTGAGGCAACTAGTCTAGGAGAAGGAAAACTCTGAATTCAAACCTGTTAAACTCCACTTAAAAATTGACCTTGTGTCATGTCCTGCCCGAGCAGAGGGGTTGGTAAATAGAGTAGTGGAACTTTTAAACCCCTAGTTGGGAGGATAAGTGTTGCATCGTCACAACTAACTATACATATACACGCGGAAACATAGTCAACACAATAATGACGAACGAACTCACTTCTTTAGAAAAATATATCTCTCACACTTTATTCAAAATGTTTGCAAAAGGGTTGCGATAGGGTTATGTGTGAGAGGTGAGTTGGAGACTGAACAAACTGCAACATATTGATCCCCAGTTCCTTTGTCTTTAGCAGCACTTCTTTGTCATTCTGCTGGGCTCCTCAATCGGGGGTCCTGAGGGCCAATAGCCCTCTGCTGGGTGCTGGTTCTCTCTACAGCATCTTATCCCCAACTAACTGACTCCAACTAATTGAACCTGTCTGTGGCACCGAGTTATAGAATTGTTTGACATCCACCTGCTTCTTGTGGGCGTCACATCTGCACCCAATTCAACCTGTTCACTGTCAAGGTTATACCCTGATATCTTCAACCGGATGCACCTGTTATTTACACAGGTGAATTTCTTAGTTGACAGGCCGGCCGAGGGTCAATATGTTACATAAGGGGGTTCATGACTTTCCCAAGGGTATTTGTTTGAAAATGAACATAATAGTGCAAATAGAGTTAGAACTCACTATGCTTCTGCAGTCCAGTGCTTTAACCATTCCGCAAGGATACACCCCCCCAGATTTTCCTGACTTTTTATAATACTTCCAGTATGGAAAGCAATACAAAATATAATCCAAATTTTATCAAAAAAGAGGCATGAAATCATATGTGATTATTGGAAAGGTTTTGCATTAAATGCTTTGATAGAGAGAAAGAGTTTATGTTGAAAAATAAACATTAAATAAAGCTTTTTTTAAAAAATATAAAGCTATGGTTGGTTAGTTGGTTGTTTGGGTTTTATGGCATATCAACCTTTCTAGGTTATTTAATGCCAAATCTATTTTTATGCAAATAGTTCTATTTCAAACAATTCAGTTTAGCATGAGTACACAGTTTGTCAAAAACATTTCTATTTCAAGCTATTCAGTTGATTCAAACAGTTTTAATTGAGCTAATTCAATTTAGTATAAGTGCAGAAGTTCTATATTAAACAGTTCAGTTTAATGTAAGTACAGTGTCAATGTCAAAAACAGTTCCATTTCAAACAATTCAGTTTAGCATAAGTACACAGTTTAAATTTAAGTTCACAGTTTAATTGTCAAAACCATGGTTTAGTTCTATTTAACCCATTCATAGGACCTTTATCAGGTACTACCACTCCTGGTCAGAGTGGACCTGGGAGCAATGGCAATGAAGAGGTACTCCATATTCCCCAAAGCTCCAGCATTACTGGAGCCTCCTAATCAGATTGTTTAGAGTCATATCCAGGACACACGTTGGGGGGATCCTACCCCTCTGCAGAGAAGCAGTCTGTGTATTCTATGGCAATATCAATCTGTGGATTTCCTGATTAATTTTTGTGTCTCTTTCGACAGGCTGTCTATAATATTAATAGATATTGAAGAACTTGTCTTCTAAAACCAGACAACTATCAGACCAAATACAAATGAAAGGCAAGTGATTATCTCTTAAACTGTTTGCCCAGTTGACTGCACCACCAACTGCACCTCTGCAGAGGGGTAAGAACCACCCAATGAGTGTCCTGGATATGATACTAAACAAACTGATGGTGAGGCTCCTGTAATGCTAGAGCTTTGGGGAATGTGGAGTATCCCTTCATTACCATCACTCTCAGGTCCACTCTGGTCAACTGTGTTTAAATAAAAACTATACTTATACTAAACTGGATTGTTGGAAATTTAATTTGGCATTAAATGACCTAAAAAGTGTTGATATGCCAGAAAACAAACCAACCAACCAATCTTTAAATGTGTTGTCTATAAAACTGGATCATTGGTCTCGTGGGTAGAGTTTTTGCCAATGGTCCGGGAGACCCGGGTTCAATCCCAGTTCGAGTCATACCAAAGACTCAAAAAATGGTACTTGATACCTCCTTGCTTAACACTCAGTGTTATAAGGTACGTATCAAGAGTAAAGTGGAGCAAGTGGGAAAGGAGTAGTGCTCTCCCCTATACCTCGGCGTAGTAGTTATTGAAAAGGGAGCCTTCGGGTCGCCCTCGACTAAGTTCGCCAACTTACTTTAACTATAAAGTCCTAAGATTAAAAAAAAAACAACTCCAGACACAATTCATATATTTAGATCGATGTAATATTGATTTATTAAATATTGCCCAGTCGGCTGGGGCTGTAGAATACACTGACTGCACCTCTGCAGAGGGGTAACCCCCCCACTAACGAGTGTCCTGGATATGACACTAAACAATCTGATGGTGAGGTGCTGGAGCTTTGGGGAATGCAGAGTACCCCTTCATTGCCATCGCTCCCAGGTCCACTCTGGCTCGGAGTGGTAGCACCTGATAGGGTCCTATCTATGGGTTAAATAGAAATAACAGCATACTTATGCTAAACTGAATTGAGTAAACTGAATAGCTTGAAATAGAAACGTTTTTGACAATTAAACCGTACTTACACTTAAACTGCGTGCTAATGCTTAACTGAATTATTTCAAATAGAACTGTTTTTCGACATTAAAAGTGTATTTACACTTAACTGAATTATTACATATAACTGCTTGAATAGTTTGAAATGGAAATGTTTTTGACAATTAAACTGTGGACTTAGGCTAAACTGAACTGTTTTCAAAAGAACAGATTATTTACATAAAAATGAATTTGGCGTTAAATAACCTACAAAGGTTGATATGCCATAAAACCAAACAGTTTACTCAATTCAGTTTAGCATAAGTATGCTGTTAGTTCTATTTAACCCATAGATAGGTCCCTATCAGGTGCTACCACTCCGGGCCACAGTGGACCTGGGAGCGATGGCAATGAAGGGGTACTCCGCATTCTCCAAAGCTCCAGCATTGCAGGAACCTCACCATCAGATTGTTTAGTGTCATAACCTGCAGAGGTGCAGTCAGTGTATTCTACAGACCCAGCTGACTGGGCAATTGACTTCTGAGTTCGGTTCTTCGACACGAGGAGAGAGAGAGAATTCTTAATCATTCTATACTAACAAAACTCAAACATTTGGCACATGTCGTAGTCTTTAAGATCTCTGTCGGTAGAGATCTGCAGAACTCCATGGTCAGATTTCAACTTCTCAACACCATGGTCTAAACTCAACTCCAACCCTCGACATGTCCAAAGTCAACTCTCAACTGGACTGGCCCCAGTCGAGGACCAAACTCGACTGGCCTACAGTAAAACTCAACTGACTGGCCCCCAGTAAACTACCAACTCGACTCGCCTACAGTCGAGTACCCAGCTGACATGTTTTTCAAAATACCCAAATTCTCAGCCCATCGCTTCCGAGCATGACGTCATTCACACTCCAGCCGCATTTCCTATCTGGGGTTTATTATGACAATTGTGATTGTCATATCCTCTGTGCGTGAGCGTAAACTGTACCCAATGTCTGTGCACCTGAACTAATGTAATATAATCGCCGAGGGATTTTGGTTTATGCCTTAAGGTTTAGTTAGGCTGAGAACCTTTCGGCTCAGTGCATCGGTTACTTAGGTGCAACATTAACACAGGTGTTCATGCGCGCGTGCACAGAGCGGACGTGTCACTCAGAGATGTCACAATAGCCCGAGATGGGAAACGGGGTTACACAGTGCGAATGACGTCAAGCACCGGAAGCGCGAGGAGGATTTTGGGAGATTTTGAAAAAGTCAGTGAGTTGAGATGAGACCTGTCTCGGGGGAAGACGGTTGGTTTTCGCTTTCTCGCGGAGACTTTTGTGGCGGGTGCCACACGTGTTGGGGGGGGGGAGATGAAAAAGCCAGAATAGAAAGATTGTGCCTCTCTGTCTTTATGTCGAAAAACCTTTAAACTCAAAGGTAATAAAAAGTTTCGTACCTGAACAAAGAAGTCGTTACGTGTTTTTCGAATTTCGAGATTCCTATGTTCTATGTTATATATATAATGAACATCATATGTCCGTTTCACACATAGCCATATCAAGGCTAAGAGACGAATAGTTCAAAGCCTAATCAAACTGAATGATGAAATATAATTAACGAAAAATGATTAATATAAAAAAAATCATTCCGTAATTATATAACTATAAGTCAGCAAGGGTTGACATTTCATAAAGCAACCATGCAACTTAGCCAACTTGATTTTCTGGCACAAAAAGGAGACAAACCGCTAATTGCTAAGGTAGCTGTTGAAGAGCAACAGGTTTTAAGCCACCTGCATAAAAATAACCTGTTTAACAATTTCACGTATTGATTTCAACATGCCTCAGCTCTTTCTGGGTATCTGATATTACATATCGTATCACATATCATATCATATACATATCATATATCAGATGACACGCACAAACACTCAAGTTGTGTTAAAAAGTATCGAGACTAAAGTTTTATTTACCAACACAAAAAATGAACGAGGAATGAAACGTTTATTTTCTTCAAAATACGAGCTGTGTTGAAAAAGTATCGAGACTGAAGCTGTATTTAGCTTGGCACAATCAAACAATGAATGAAACGTTTATTTTCTTCAAAATACGAGCTGTGTTGAAAAAGTATCGAGACTGAAGCTGTATTTACCTTGGCACAATCAAACAATGAATGAATCGTTAATTTTCATGAAAATACGAGCTGTGCTGAAAAGGTATCGAGACTGAAACTGTATTTACCTTGGCACAATCGAACAATGAATGAAACGTTAATTTTTTTCAAAATACGAGCTGTGTTGAAAAAGTATTGAGATTGATGCTATATCTACCAATGACCACACAAATATATATATAAAGCAAATGCATTACGCTTAAAAAAATTTCAAGCACTAATTACATCAAATAGTTTTGAAACAGAACGCTAACAATAGAAATTAAATGTTTTCTCATTTTTTCGTTTCATTTTACTATTGAATATAACCTAGAATATACATCACATATTAACATTGCCCTGATAATGGTTTAATGCAAAAACCAGTACGTTTGACGTTGGCAAATAATTCAATTATAAATAAATTCATCCACTGAATACCTTTTTTTTTCATATTTGCATATTCATACACACACACACACACACACACACACACACACACACACACACACACATACACACACACACTTATATCTATATCTGAAAAAACAATGTATTCAAAAGAAGGTTTTTATTTATATATAGTATGCCACGTTAAACATTTCGTTTTTTTTAAATCATCGTCAGAGTGAGGTTGTTATGTACCATAGCCATATACATGAATATGCGAAATGTACATGGGATGTTCATTACATATATAATATATATCACATAGAACATAGGAATCTCGAAATTCGAATAACACGTAACGGCTTCTCAGTTCAGGTACGAAACCTTTTATTACCTTTGAGTTAAAGGTTTCGACATAAGGAAGAGAGATACACATTCTTTCTATTTTGGCTTTTTCATCTGCTCCGCCCCATCTCGTGCGACACCAGCCCAAGGCCTCCGCGAGCAAGCGAAAACCAACCGTCTTCCCCCGAGGCAGGTCTCATCTCTACTCACTGACTTTCTTCAAATCCCCCAAATCCTCCGCGCGCTTCCGGTGCGTGACGTCATTCGCACTTTCTATCCCTGTTTCCCATCTCCAGCTATTGTGACATCTCTGAGTGACACGTCCGCTCCACCCGCGCGTGCGCAAATACCTGTGTTAATGTTACACCTACGTAACCTTTCACTGAGCCGAAAGGTTCTCAGTCTAACTAAACCCAAAAGCATATACCGAAATCCCTCGGCCATTATGTTACAGTTATGGGATATTGCCTTATCCAAAATATTATTTTCAGATAAAAAAAAAAAATCCTTAGGGTTCTATTATTGCTCTTAGTGTTCTGTTTCAAAAGAAATAGGACATAATTAGAGTTCGAAAATTTTTATTTTTTTTATTTCATTTATCATCTATTCATTCATTTATTTATTTGTGTTTTATTTTTCTTTCTAAAAAAACAAAATATGTGTGTACACACACACACACACACACACATATATATATATGTTAACACACACACACACACACACACACATAACACACACACACACACACACATATATATATATATATGTTAACACACACACACACACATATATATATATGTTAACACACACACACACACACACATATATATATATGTTAACACACACACACACACACACACATATATATATATATATATGTTAACACACACACACACACACACACATATATATATATGTTAACACACACACACACACACATATACATATATGTTAACACACACACACACACACACACATATATATATATATATATGTTAAATTCCCGAGCTGGCATTAAGTTGCAGGCTGGCTGGACTTAGGGTTATGTCATCAACCTGACGTAAAGTTAGGTTGGTTTCGATCTCGGCTTGGAGCTTCTCATGAGTCTAGGCACACGGAAGAGTTGTAATACAATCAAACAGTCCGTCCGTAGATGACAATATATACGCTCCCCACTCCGGGGAGATTGAGCACTTTGGTGAAGGAATTAACGGTTGCTACGAGCATAATGATCTTCTAACGAATTGAGTCATCAAGGTCAACCCGTACGATTTTTAAATATAGGAGTGTAAATCCTATTCGATAAAGATTGGAAAGGATGAGGGAGAGACTAAGGAAATCGAGGTAAAAAGTAAGAGACAAACAGAGGCCAGAAATGAGGAATAATCTGCTACACAGTGTGACATGTTCATAACTTTGCCTAGTCGGCTAGGGCTGTAGAATACACCGACTACATCTCTGCAGGGGGGTAAACCCCACCCCACCCCAACGAGTGTCCTAGATATGACACTAAGCAATTTGATGGTGAGGCTCCACTAATGCTGGCGCTTTGGGGAATGTTGAGTATCCCTTCATTGCCATCGCTCCCAGGTCCACTCTGGCTCGGTGTGGTAGCATCTGATAGGGTCCTATCTATGGATCAAATAGAACTAAAATGCGTACTTATGCTAAATTGAATTACTTGAAATAGAACTGTTTTGATATTTAAACTGCATATTTACGCTAAACTGAATTGTTTAAAGTAGAACTGTTTTTGACATTGAAATTGTACTTACGCTAAAGTGAATTGTTCAAAATAGAAGTGTTTTGACTTTTAACTATGTGTAAACAAAAACTATACTTAAATTAAACTGAATTGTTTGAATTACAACTGTTTGACTAAACTGAATTGCTTGAAATAGAAATATTTGTGAAAATTAAACTGTGTACTTGTGCTAAACAGAATTGTTTGAAATAGAACTGTTTGTATAAAAATGGATTTGGCATTAAATGGCCTACAATGGTTGTTATGCTACAAACAAACATGTTCATAACTTTCATTTTGCTAAGGTTCATTGTTTTACAAAGTTCGATCTTTGCTGATATCGTCCAAACTAGACCAATAAAGATTGGAAATGAAAAGAGGAAGAATGAGAAGATGTAGAAGAAAGCAGAGAGAGAACAGCAGAAATACAATATAATGGATAATCCTTGTGGGGGTTGTATGCAATTTGGTTATTTCAGTAGATGTGCGTCCGTAATTTACGGGTATTGCTCTCTGAATTATTCACACCACAAATACAACACAAAACTTTACAATCGCGCGAAAGAAATGGAATAGAACACAACGAACATTAAACAACAAACAATTTAATATGCATATAACAGAATATGAAAACAAACAAAATACATGATGTGTAAATGGCCTTTTGGAAAATAAATTTGTTTAAAGGTGTGTATGTTCATGTTAACGGAGTCCGTAAATAAGTCGTTCTTACATTAAGTTCATAGCGGGCTTTATGATTGTGGCGACAGCGTGTCGCGTTGATGAAAGAAAGTTTGTCGGGTTTTTCTTTTGAATGTGATTCTCGGCCATCTGAAGAGAGGTCATGAACTTTAGTTGAGAAAGGAAAGGAATTTGCCGGACATAGTATCGGGTACTGCTTTACTGGCTTAGTGGCTTGTCTTCGTCTGTGTGTAAGCTTGTGTTAATGGCTCCCTAACTCTGTGTTATTTATATCCTACAGGTGGATCAAAGAATCGTCCAAAAATTTTGGCGCGTAGACATTTATTGACCAATCAGATTTGTATTTTACTATTTTATTTTCGAGCCTAAATATTTTCCGTTAGTTGACTTCCGTTCCTATTTTTCTAGAATGTTCTATTCTATGTTTTTAGCTGATTGGTTGAAAAATACAAAAATGTAACTTAAATGCTAATACGGTTTTGATCCTAAATTTCTAGAATGTTCTTAAGTATGTTTTTATTGCTTATTTTAAGACTAGAAAAAATGTGTATCCCATATCCTCTGCACAGTGTAACAGGCTCATAACTTTCATTTTGCTTAGGTTCATTGTCTTACAAAATTCGATCTTTACTGATATCTTCGAGGCCAGAGCCTTTGTAGGCTGGTTAAGTGCAGAAAGCGTTCATCACTTTATAACTATCATTCTGCGAGGAAGACAGCTTGGATAAGTGCCAAGGTAATTGCGGGTAAAGTCAGGGAATCTAATGATTCGAATTGAATGCCGGGTTCAACTGCGGGCACAGGATACAAGTCAATCTTCCTCAGCAGCAGCAGTAGTTGGAAGAGGAGGAGTTGTTGAGAGAGAGAGAGAGAGAGAGAGAGAGAGAGAGAGAGCGGAGGAAGAGATAAGCGGAGTTGGCAGGAAGGACATATGATTCACTTAACTCAAGAAGGAGAATTAGATCAATGAGAAGCAGACTCAGTTCGCGAATAAAGGCTTTGATATGAGACAGACGACGGAGAGGTCCAAGTCAATAGTTATGGGAAGGAAATGTTTCAATAGTATACATTAAATATTAACCCCGAAATTAACAATTATAAAACATATATCGTAAACTTACTTTCATACATACAGGAATATCTAATAATTACATGCAACAACTAAAGAAACTAATCTCAAAAGTGTAGGCCTCTCACAAACTTTCATATCTGTTAGAAACTTCATGGACCCGTATTTACTATACAGGAACTTTATTCATATATTCTTCATCTGCTTATTTTTGTATCTCTTTCCTTTATTTGTCGTCTCCCTTCTATTTACTTTTTTGCCGGCAAGAAAAATTGTTGAGTCGTTTGGTTTGGTTTGGTTTGGTTTTATGGCATATCAACCTTTCTATGTTATTTAATGCCAAATCCATTTTATACATACAAACTGTTCTATTTCCAACAATTCAGTTTAGCATAAGTACAGTTTTTTGTTTAAACACATTTAAATGTCAAAACAGTTCATTTCAAACAACACAGTTTAGTTCTATTTGAGCCATAGATAGGACCCTATCAAGTGCTACCACTCTGGGTCCGAATGGACCTGGGAGTGATGGAAATGAAGGAGTACTCTGCATTTCCCAAAGCTCCTGCATTACCGAAGCCTCACCATTAGATTGTTCAGTGTCATAATCAGGACACTCATCAGGCAAGTCTTACCCCTCTGCAGAGATGCATTCCGTGTATTCTACAGCCTCAGCCGACTAGGTCACTTGATTACTAGGGTGAGTCAAAAGATTTGCAATATTTTTTTCCGGCAAGAAAGATTGTTGAGTCGTACGAATTGTTTGGTTTGGTTTGGTTTTATGGCATATCAACCTTTCTATCTTATATAATGCCAAATCCATTTTATACATATAAACAGTTCTATTTCCAACAATTCAGTTTAGCAGAAGTACACAGTTTAAATGTCAAAAACAGTTCCATTTTAAACTATTCAATTTAGTATAAGTATAGTTTTTTGTTTACACACAGATGTCAAAACAGTTCTACTTCAAACAATTCAAATGAGCATAAGTAGGCAGTTTAAACAGACAGTTAAATGTAAGTAAAAGTAAAGTTGGTGACCGTAGTCGAGGGCAACCCGAAGGCTCCCTTTTCAATAGCTACTACACCGAGGTGTAGGGGAGGGCGCTACTCCTTTCCCTGGATTGCTCCACATTACCGTTGATACGTACCTTATATTGCTGAGTGTTCAGCAAGGAGGTATCAAGTGCCTTTTTTAAAGTCTTTGTTATGACGCGATTAGGGATTGAACCCAGGTCTTCCAGAACATTGGCGAACACTCCACTCCCTTGGCCAATTCGGTTTAGCGTAATTCCACAGTTGAGTTTTATTTGACCCAATCAGGTGCTACTACTCCGAGTCAGAGTGGACCAGGGTGCAATGGCAATGGAGGGATACTCCGCATTCCCCAAAGCTCCAGCATTACATGAACATCACCATCAGATTGTTTAGTGTCATATCCAGGACACTCGTTGGGGGAGTCTTATCCCTCTGCTGAGATGCAATCGGTGTATTTATTCTACGGCCCCAACCGACTGGGCTGAGGTTCTTAAGTGTAATATCCTGGACACTCGTTGGGGAAGTCTTACCCCTCTGCAGAGATGCAGTCGGTGTATTTATTCTACGACCCCAGCCGACAGTGCAATGTACGAATTGTTTTTATATTCATCCGGAAGAGGAAACTGTATTTCTTCAACTATATTCCTCGACATTATTTCCATGCTATTATTATACAGCATATTGTATAGTGCCGGGATCTTGGAAATTTTTGGCACTACAGTTCAAAACCTGGAGGAGGCTGTTTGCAGTTCACATAGCACTAATACTCTTGAGAAAGGTATAAATCCAACTATTTTCTTTCCAGCTATGGATAAATGGTAAGACAGACTGAGCTCTTTAACCATGGGATGGCAAATGGTCAGGGAGAAGGAAAACTCTGAATTCAAACCACATCCTGCTCGTGAGGAGTGGTTGATGAATAAATGAGAAATGTTTATCGGTCAGATATGGCAAATGAAAAGAAACAATGTCAGACTTGAAATGATAGTCAAAGTATAATGAGTAAAAATGACAAACTGAAAAAGGTGTAGGAAGACATTAAATGCTTACTTTGGATAAATGGGACGTGTCTATGCGGTAACCTTTTGGTTACATCTCAATACCATAATCCTTCTCGGTGCTTTTTACCACTTTTCTTTGAACAGTGGCTATGGTCCTTGTACTGACCATTTACATCAAGACTTGTACCTTTTGTACCCCTTTCATATACTGCTTGTTCATGAAAAAATATGTGCGTGTTTTATGTCTGGACACGTTTGTATATTTTTGTCAATACTTTTTGTATGTATATTATGTATGTATTAAATGTTTCTGTATAATATGTAAATGAGTTTACCACGTTTTTCCTTCTGTTTATTCCGTGTTAGTGCATCATTAGATATACTAAAACAAATATTGGACCTTGGTGAGTGGGGATGCGACTAGATGCTCTGTCTAGCACCAATCAACGTCACGAGGTTCGAAATAAGTACATCTCTGACAAATTCTTATCAAAAGTTAAATTTCTTCGAAAGTAAAATATACCAGGTTTCATAATTTCTAATAGAACATTATAAAAATTTAAATTGTAAGCTTATATGACGAGCTCTCACCTGTCAAGAGTGATAAAGGATATAGCAGCCATGTTATATGCTCATCTACAGCATCACAACGACACAATAATTAAGACGCAATGAATAACAGACGCAGTAATAAACGACGCAGGAAGACTTCTTTATAAAAATATATACCTCTCACTTTATTGCAAGGGTTCGAAAGGGTTGTTCAAGGTTTGCGTGTGAGAAGGAGCTGTAGACCGAACATAACTGGAATATTTTGACCCCAAAGTTATGGCCGTCAGCGTTGTGTCTTTCTCGTTCTCCAGGGTTGCTCAACCGGAGCCCTGGAGTCCACTCTGTTGGATGCTGGCTTTCCTTACTACATCTTATCAGCAACTTCTCTGGTCCCCAAACTCCATCGGGGTTCCCAAGGTCCCCCTCGGCCGGGTGTGGCTTTCCCTACCACATCTCGTCCCTCTCCTTCTCCAACTCTACTGCTTGACTTCTGTCTTGACTGAGCTATATAATAGTTCAACGCCCACTTGATCGCCCACTCGATCTTTGAAATCGAATGTTTAATCGTCATCAAGCGGAAATAACTGTCATGCAGTTCAGAGGTCACTCTCTTCCGGTGAGAGTATAATGGGATTTTTTTTTTACCTCGTCCCATTTCATCTGCCAATTTCCGCCCACGCGATTTCCTCTCATAACTGCCATTAGAATGTGTCACTTCCTTTCGGTGCATCACCTTGAATGGCATTTTTGGCCGGGTCAAAAGGTCAAAACATAACAGCCATCAGTAATTGTACATGGACAAGTGGTTAAAATATCCAGGATCAGGCTTGTCTTCTCTTTTTTGTGGCGGGGGTCCGACTCAAAGTTTGAGGAAAATGAACGAAACTTGACTCAAAGGCTGGGGAAGTGGTTCAAAATATTACATTACTGGCGTTCTCCAATCTGTGATCTGTGGGATACATCTGGCCTGTGACAAGATTTGATCTGGCCTGCAGTAAATTCAAATATCTCAACTACATGGTCAAACACACAATGCATATATCTTTTTATAAGTACAGGGTATTTAAAAATATATTAACATACTAATGGGAGTATATTTATGGTATAGTATCAAACAATTTCCACCTGTTAACGATTCCTGTCAACACATTCTTGGAATCTCCATCTGTTTACGATTCCTGTCAACATATTCTTGGAATCTCCCACGGAGGATTAAAAAATCGTGAATATTTCTATGAGAGTATCTTTATTAGAAAAAAGGAATTGATATTACGAAGACCACTTGGGGGAAGATTCTTGTAATATGTTGGCAAGGACAGTGAACTGGTAGAGACTTTAAAATCTTTATATCATAAAAAACTTCTCTAAAAATGATAACATTTTTTTCAATAGATACAACACCAAGGTGTAGAGGAGGGTGCTACTCCTTGCTCCACTTTACCCTTGATACGTACCTTATATTGCTGAGTGTTAAGCAAGGAGGTATCAAGTACCATTTTAAAAGTCTTTGGTATGACGCGATCTGGGATTACACCCAGGTCTCCCGGACTCTTGGCGAATACTCCACCCACTAGATCAATGAGCCGGTTATAAAGTTGGTGACCGTTGTCGAGGACGACCAGAAGGCTCCCTTTTCAATAGCTACTACACCGAGGTGTAGAGGAGGGTGCTACACCTTTCCCATGATTGCTCCACTTTATCCTTGATACGTACCTTTCAATGCTGAGTGTTAATCAAGGAGGTATCAAGTACCATTTTTAAAAAGTCTTTGGTATGACGCGATCTGGGATTAAACCCAGGTCTCCCGGTCCATGGGCGAATACTGAATGAGCCGGTTATAAAGTTGGCGACCGCTGTCGAGGGCGACCAGAAGGCCCCCTTTTTAATAGCTACTACACCGAGGCGTAGAGGAGGGCGCTACTCCTTTCCCTGGATTGCTCCACTTTACTCTTGATACTTACCTTATATTGGTGAGTGTTAAGCAGGGCGGCATCAAGTAGTATTTTTTGAGTCTTCGGTATGACTCGACCTGTGATAGAACCCCGGCCTCCCGGACCATTGGCGAACACTCAACTCATTATATGAATAGCTCGTCTTAAACAATACAAGAATGATATGAATGACAGATGATAATGATATGGTGGGGGGGGGGAAACCAATGTAATTGCAGAATTTCATAAATGTCATCTCTGAATAATATAAACAAAAATGTAGAGTTCTGTGTGTATATATATGTGTCTGTACTGAAAGTTTTCAAAAGAAAGAAGTACCATTTTATAAAAATGGTACTTCTTTCTTTTGGTATGACGCGACTTAGGATTGAACCCAGGTATCCCAGGCCATTGGCGAACTCTCTACCCACCAGACCAATGAACCCATCGTGTATATAATCTTTTTAATAATATAAACAACAAAATCCAATTAAAATATATAACTTTTAACAGCCCAAGCCACTTCCTAATTTGAATCAATTGCTGGATATGTATCAGTTTTTAGTACAAGTGTTGGATTATTTTCATGGTAGAAATAAACAACTTCTTGTCTGAAATAAATAGCCATTGATGTTGCATGTTGAGTAATATGAAACTTCTAATTACAATTTAAAAAAACCCTGACTCATGTAGCCCATTTAATACGTTTTTAGAAAAACACGCGTTGACGTAATAAATAACTAATAAAATCCACCACTGAATTATAATATTTGTTTTTACATTATTAAAGTATTTATGTGAATGTGTAGGAGGAGATATTGTGTTTTTGA
The DNA here is from genome assembly GCA_963585895.1 of Sepioteuthis lessoniana. Taxonomy (NCBI): domain Eukaryota; kingdom Metazoa; phylum Mollusca; class Cephalopoda; order Myopsida; family Loliginidae; genus Sepioteuthis; species Sepioteuthis lessoniana. Next base: position 39,167,719 of record OY757947.1, on the reverse strand, counting down.
TATTTAATTTCCATTTTGTAGTGGCATATCTAATTTGTTTTTATATGTGGTTGCGTGATCGCACAAGTCGGAAGGTCGCCATTTATAGCGATGGGGATATTATTATTATTGTTGTTGGGTTTTTGGTTTAAGGTTTAAGTTGGTTTTGTTGGTATTACATTGGTTGCGTTGGTATTTCGTTGGTAGCGTTGGTAATTCGTTGGTATCGTTGGTATTTCGTTGATTGTTATCCCCTCACTAAATGTTGATGGAAAATAAAGGTAGGGGAGAAGAACGAAAATGTCGTTAGGTTTTGTATCAAGGTTTTAATGGCAGCATGAAGTAAAGGGGTTTATGCTGGTATGCTGCGAGTCTAGTAGTAAGGAAAGAAGGTTGGAAGTTGTTAGAGTGCATCATCTAATTTGTTTTTAACAAGGATCCCTTGGTCTAGAAGAATAGACCCAAGGGGTCCATAAACTAGATGGCTCTCCTCATAGTGTATGATGCTGCTACTGCTATTCAGGAGCAGACGAATAGACGTACCGTTCCCATTGAGGATTTCTGAGGGAGAGAAAGTTTCGCGGGCTTTCTTCAATTTTTTAGTGCTGCTAGGAAATATGATTTGGGCTGAATAGGACAGGTCATCCTGATTGGGTGAAAATGTTCGGCGACTCTAACGGTCAAATTAAATTACGCGCCAAAGAAAAATGCAAGTTTCTTTCTGCTACAAATGTCATCCCAATTTGGGCACATGCCAGGATTCCCATAGCCGATGAGATTTTCTAAATAATCTAAGATCGTAAATTAAATGACTATCCCCATATATATTCTTCATTTACTCCTAATACGCATGTTAATTATAATTAAGTTTCCATCTAATTGCACAATATACGCTCTGAATGTGAATTTTGTTATATCCCTGCAAAGGAATAAGTGATGTAACAATAGCCATACATCGAGCACTCCTGGAGATTTATATGATATTTCTCATATATTCTATAAAAGAATAATCCACAACTGCTGACAGTATATATATATATATATATAATGAACAAACTGAGATATCTATCTATCTATTGATGTATTTCTGTTTCCTTTACTCTCTCTCTCTCGCAATATATATATATATATATATATATATATATATATATATAAAGAACAGACTGAGATAGATAAATATATTAATAGATATAAGCAAGCCATAAAAGATTTTTCGTATATATATATATATATATATAACAGACTGAAATATCTATCTATCTATCTATCTATCTATCTATCTATCTATCTATCTCCTTCTCTCTCTCTCTCTCTCTCTCTCTCTCTCTCTCAATATATATATATATTTAACAGACTGAGATATCTATCTATCTATCTCCTTCTCTCTCTCTCTCTCTCAATATATATATAGTAATTAGATGGAAACTCAAACCTGGTTAAGTTATAATAAATCTATTTAACCAGTTTTGAGTTTCCATTTAACTACACTATATACACTTTGAATGTGAATTTTGTTATATCCCTGCAAAGGAATAAGTGATGTAACAATAGGCATACATCGAGCACTCACATAGATTTACATGATATTCTTCATATATTCCATACAAGAATAATCCACACCCACTGTCTTCGGACGCTCACTGGATATTACTAACTTACATATATGTACCATGGCCAAATACGGCTATGTGTGAAATGGACACATAATGTTCATATATATATAACACAGAACATAGGATCTCGAAACACGAAAAACACTTACGACTTCTCAGTTCAGGTACGAAACTTTTTATTACCTTTGAGTTTAAAGGTTTTTCGACATAAAGAGAGAGAGGCATAATCTTTTTATTCTGGCTTTTTCATCTGCCCCCCCATCTCGTGCGACACCTGCCCAAGGCCTCCGCGAGCAAGCGAAAGTCAACCCTTCTCGTCCGGTGTCTAGTCTCAACTCTACTGACTTTTTCAAAATCTCCCAAAATCCTCCGCGCGCTTCCGGTGCGTGACGTCATTCGTACTGTGTAGCTCCGTTTCCCATCTCAGGCTATTGTGACATCTCTGAGTGACACATCCGCTCCGCCCGCGCGCGCGTGAACACCTGTGTTAATGTTGCACCTAAGTAACCGATGCACTGAGCCGAAAGGTTCTCAGCCTAACTAAACCCAAAGGCATGAAGCGAAATCCTTCGGTCATTATATTACATATATATATATATATATGTGTATATATATATATATATATAAGTAAGGTTTGCGACTGTAGTCGAGGGCGACCCGAAGGCTCTTTTTTCAATAGCTACTACACCGCTATTTTCATGGTACTATTTCAGGATATGACACAAGGTCAATTCTTAAGCGGAGTTTAACAGGTTTTGAATTCAGAGTTTTCCTTCTCCTAGACTAGTTGCCTCCCCAAGGCTGAAGAACCTAGTCCGTCCTACTATTTACCCATAGCTGGAGGGAGAATAAGGGGGCTCATACCTTTCCCAAGGGTATTTGCCCGAAAGTGAACGTAATAGTGCGACTGGAGTACGAACTCGCGTACTACGATTCCGCAGCTCATCGCTTTAACCATTACACCACGAGGACACCCCCAAAAATGAATAGCCATTGATGTTGCATGTTGAGTAATATGAAACTTCTAATTACAATAAAAAAAAAACCCTCACCCATCTAGCCCATTTAATACGTTTTTAGAAAAACACGTGTTGACGTAATAAATAACAAATAAAATCCACCACTGAATTATAATAATTCTGTTTTTACATTATTAAAGTATTTATACGAATATCATTGTTATATAATAGGATTCAGATCTCTTCCGATTTATGATTTCATTCAAAAAACATACACGTGGCTGGAGAAGGGTAGCATTCGACCGGATGTTAGCCTGACGGCTGCTGCTGAGACAATGAATAAAATGTGTCCTTGCGCAAGAGGCTCCGCGCATAGCTTCCGGGCGAGAATGCAAGAAATTAATTCTCATTAACAAAATACCCTTTTCCAGCCAATCATAAATCTTCCCCCTAAGAAATTTCCCAGAACCGACTTGATCCAAAGGGTAGCTATTTAAGCAGCGAAGATCTGCAAAGGCAGAAGACTGACCAGAAGGGTGGAAGGGAAGAACACGCTACGGCCATAAAAAAAAAACTCATCTGAACACCCACCTGCTGTGACAACTGCTGACCTAGCTACAACGCTACCCCGTCCACGACTACTACTACTACCACCAAGATCATCTGATACACTTACCACCCTTATACCACCATACCAACCAAGTGAGTTTCTTAGAACTTATAACATACGCGACCGTACATAAACTCTGGTTACACACACACACATCGATTCACTCCTTCATTTGATATTGTACGCTATAATTTTGCACAGTTGATTCTTCGCTTCATCGCAGTGTTTTTCCTTTTGTTAATATAATTGTTTAAAAACCTTCAACCTGTGTTTGTCTTTTCCTTGCCATCGTACGCTAAATATAACATCATCTTTTAAGTTGGGAATAATGAATTAATCATCATCATGTCGCGCCATCAGAACGGATATCCCTGACCCTTTTTCACTACCCTTCTCTACCGTCCATTGCTTCCGGTAGGTCTTCAGGGCTTCATCCCGTATCTGCACAGAGCTGCTGTATGTAGGTTCTAGCTGGTCGTCCTCTCTCTGCTCGTCCATGTGAAGGTGCTGCCTCCAGGACTTGTTCTATGCAGCTCGCACCATTCTTGTGTAGTTGCCGTCAAGCTTTTTCTCCGTACGTTTAGTTAGCGTCCATGTAGTGCATCCATACAGCAGTATCGACACGACCGCTGCTTGGAAGAAACTGCGTTTATTTGATTAAAATGAAACAGATAAAAAAAAAAAAATTAATAACACGTAAAGTGGTGTGACCGTGGTGTAGTGGTTAAGGTCCAGTGACATCATAGTAAGTCAGTTCGAACCCTGGTCACGCTATTACGTCCACTTTGAGAAAGGCATGAGCTCTTAAATCTACCCAGTAATGGGTTTGTAGTGACTAAAAAATAAGAATAGAATAAGATCAAGAAATGCAGAAATTCCCAGAAGTCCCTGACAGGAAGTGGGAGCGACGCATGCCCGGAAAAGGAGAAATTCGATCTCACTTCAGCGGTACCCATCAGACTGAAAGGACGTTTTCCCACTCAGCTGCTAGCAAGGTAGCATGTCTGTTTGCCAAGTCTTTTGGCTTCGCATGCTGGCTGTGTCTGACACGTCGAAACAAGTATCATAAAAACACCATGGGACATGACTACACCGAATTTGGACTTATCAACCACCGGAGACGACTAGTATAATTTAACACCTTGTCTGGGAGACTTGACGCTTTCATTGGATTCAGGAAAAATTTCCCCACCCACAAAATGGTTGTTGAACCCAGAAATAAAGATAAGATTCAAAAGGTATCTTGGTCTCTTTTCTTCCATCCCTCAGAAATTCCTTGACAGCCTTCCATAGACACAGAAGAAGCCAACAAATTAAGATGGCTTTTTATATCAGACAGATTTGGTTTGGTTTTATGGCACATCAACCATTGTAGGTTATTTATGCCAAACCCCTTTTTATATATGTAAACTGTTCACTTTCAAACAATTCAGTTTAGCATAAGTATGAAATTTAGTTCTATTTGATCCATAAAAAGACCCTTACCACTTCGGGCCTGAGTGGACCTGAGAGCGATGGCAATGAAGGGATACTCCACATTCCCCAAAGCTCCAGTATTACTGGAGCCTCACCATCAGATTGTTTTGTATCAAATCCAGGACACTGGTTGGGGGGTCTTACCACTCTGCAAAAATTAAAATAGGGGTAAGAAGAAAACCAACGGAGTTACATATCCAAACCCAACTACCTAAAAACCAAACCGACAACAAAAGATCTTCGTCACCTCTTTGGAAAGGCATGAACTCCCTTATCCCCTCTAGTTATATGTTAAATAGTACCACTACTGTTCTTTTACAAGGGTGAATTTGGCATTAAATAACCCATGAAGATGTTGTATAGCATACTATATATATATATATAAAGAAAAATGAAGTATATTGGTTTTGGAAGCGTTCGTAGTTTAATGGTTACTATCGTAGGAAGTAGATACAGAGACCCGAGTTCAAATCCTGGACAAGGCTGGTTGTATTTCACATAGCACTAATCATATTTACCCAACCCCTCCGCTCAGGCAGGATATGACACAAGGTCAGTTTTTAAGCGGAGTTTATCAGGTTTGAATTCAGAGTTTTCCTTCTCCTAGACTAGTCGCCTCACTAAGGCTGAAGAACCTAGTCTGCCTTACTATTTAGCTGGAGGGAGAATAATTAGATTCATACCTTTCCCAAAGGTATTAGTGCTATGTGAAATGCAATCAGGCTCGTCCAGGATTTGAACTCGTGTCGTCGTGTCCACACCCTGCGACGATAACCATTACACCACGGGCACCTCTTCACATAGCACTAATACCCTTGAAAAATGTATACATCCAATAATTTGACTTTCACATAGGGATAAATTGAAGGACAGATTAGGCTCTTTAACTTTGTTAGGAAAAAAAACTACAAATTCAAACCAGTTAAATTCCACAAAAAAATTGACCTTGTATCGCATCCTGCTCATACAGAGGGGTTGGGTATATATATATATATATATATATATACACGGGAACATAATCAACTGATAATGACGACTTCAATAACGAACGAATACACTTCTTTATATAAATATAGCTTGATGGGTTGGTTTCTTTGTTTACTGGCATATCAACCTTTGTAGGTTATTTAATGCCAAAGCTATTCTCCCAGAAGAACAGTAGTGGTACTATTTAACCTATAGCTAGGGGGATAAGGGGGTTCATACCTTTCCCAAGCGTATTTGCCCGAAAGTGAACGTAATAGCGTGGCTGGAGTACGAACTCGCTTACTGCGATTCCGGGCAAACTGTGCTCTTTAACCTTCGCACGGTAACCAGTCTAGGAGAAGGAAAATTCTGAATTAAAATTTGTTCAACTCCACTTAAAATAAGTGACCTAGTGTCGCAACCTGCTTGAAGCGGAAGCTTAGGATAACTACATATATCTATATGTGTTGATATCTTTTAATGCTCTCTCTCTCTCTCTCTCTCTCTCTCTCTCTCTCTCTCTCTCTTTCTCTCTCGAACTGTCTGTGTCTTCTGGAATTTTTTTCAGCATTTTCTTTCTGCTGTCTATGGGTCTGCCAGTCTTCCCAAAGAGGTTTGTCTTTTTTACTTGTTTCTTTGGGGACAACTCTTCATCCCCACACTGTTTTCCTGTTTTCTCAGGGTCCATCCTTGGTCATAGCCCTAGCCAACTAACAAACCTCTCCCTTATATGTGATTTAAAAATACAATCTAGGGAAGAGGTCGCTTTACTTTTTTAATTTATTCATTATACATTGTAGTATTGAAAGTAAATGGTGTCGAGTCGACAGAGTTCAACATCTCTTCAAGTGAACTAGGTATAATAAGATAAGCTTTGTGAGATGGGATCAAATGGGATTTAGTGCTGACGATTTTAAGGTTCGTCTTCGTATGTTTGTCGTATGTGATTACCAAAATCACCGCTACAATTATTACAAAATGAAGAACACAATTAGGATACTTGTAGCAGAGGAAATGTATTATGATTTAACATTTTCTCGTGCCAAACAATACAAAAGAATTCGTGACGAATCAACAACAAAACATTTATTCCCTGAACAAAATCAATAGAAAGAATAGATTGGTTGGTTTGATTGGGTTGGGTTTTATGGCACATCAACCATTGTAGGTTATTTAATGTCAGATCCTCTTTATACATATATATTAAATATATAGGATTTGGTTGGGTTGGGTTTTATGGCATATCATCCATTGTTGGTTATTTAATGTCAGATCCTCTTTATACATATATATTAAATATATATGATTTGGTTTGGTTGGGTTTTATGGCATATCAACCATTGTAGGTTATTTAATGTCAGATCCTCTTTATACATATATAATCAATATATATGATTTGGTTGGGTTGGGTTTTATGGCATATCAACCATTGTAGGTTATTTAATGCCAAATCCTCTTTATACATATATAATCAATATATATGATTTGGTTGGGTTGGGTTTTATGGAATATCAACCATTGTCGGTTATTTAATGGCAAATCCTCTTTATACATATATACTAAATATATATGATTTGGCTTGGTTGAGTTTTATGGCATATCAACTATTGTAAGTTATTTAATGCCAAATCCATTTTTATACATATAAACAATCATATTTCAAACAATTCAGTTTAGTATAAGTATGGTTTCCTTTTGTTCACACTTAGTTAAATGTCAAAAAGTTCCATTTCAAACAATTCAGTTTCGCATAAGTTCATAGTTTAAATGTTAAAACGGTTCTATTTCAAGCAATTCTCTTTAGTATAAGTATGCAGTTTAAATGTCAAAATTGTTCTATTTCAAACAATTCAGTTTAGCATACAAAAATAGTTCTATTTAAAACAATTCAGCTTTGCATAAATACGCAGTTTCAATGTCAAAATAGTTCTATTTAAAGCAATTCCCTTGTGCATAGGTACGCAGTTTAAATGTCAAAACAGTTCTATTTCAAACAATTCAGTTTAGCTTAAGTAAGCAGTTTCAATTTTAAAAAAACAGTTATATTTCAAGCAATTCAGTTTAGCGTAAGTACATACTTTAGTTCTATTTGACCCATAGATAGGTCCCTATCAGGTGCTATCACTCCGAGCCAGAGTAGACCTGGTAGCGATGGCAATGAAGGGGTGCTCTGCATTCACCAAAGCTCCATCAGATTGTTTAGTGTCATATACAGGAAACTCATTGGGAAGGGAGTTACCCCTTCTGTAGAGAAGCAGTCGGTGTATTCTACAGCCCAGCCGATTTGGGCCATAGAAAAGATATTACATGAAACACTAAGAGTTCATTATGGAGAGAAAATTGTGGGGTAAAGACCTACGTCAAAGTATTGTACCGTGCGTGATACGACACTAGGTTTATTGGGGACAAAAAACAAAAGCAAAAGCTACCCTTCCTTGTCTGGAGATGTCCATGCTTGTGCTTGTTTTTGTTATCGAGGCCGGAATGAAGAGAGTATTTAACTGACTTTCCACCTAGTCAGAATACGGCACAAGGCCATTTTAACATGGGGAGCCATGCCCCGATCGTAACCTATGGGTGGCCAGACTAAAAAAGGCTTGGACCTGTCGGCATTTCCCAATTGGGGCGCTTCAGGTGCCAAGCCACGAACTCAACACTGCAAAGCAGGTAAAGCCAGGGAGTACGAGCCATTGAGACACTCTATACCACTCATCCGGGGCACGCCCGTGAGAATGGTATATTGCATTTGTTCCAACGACTGAGGGGGCCAGAATGAAGAGAGAGAGACAGACAGACAGAGAGAGTTTCGACTTTGCTGCCTGTTTTATAACGCTACTTTGATCACGCAACTTAGCAGCATCTAGACATACTATTTTAGATAGCAAGGAATCTAATTCCTACAGCTTCATCAATCCCCCTGGATTGGTCTCTCCAAGGTCACCATCTAATTGTCACTCTTCCCCGAAGTGTAAGTGGGTGTAGGATGTTCTGTGAAACCCAATTTTTGGAGAAGCAAAAATGTAATTTATTTCTTGGGCTGCACACACTGCCAAAAACAATATGTTGGATACCCAGGATAGACGTTTTATTTTAGATTAGATAATTATGGACAGAATCAAAAGTATGGATCACAGCAATTTGATATTTGTAGGATAACACTTCCGCTCAAATTCAGCTGACGATTTTTGCAGAGATGGAAAATTCACCATCATAAAAAAAAGAAAACAGAAAAAAATACAAACATATAATCACTAATTGAAAACATAAGTGCAATACGGATTTCTTAAACTGAAACTGAACTACCCTGCACTGAAATAAAATTTAGCAGTCACAAACTTCTTCACGAACAAATAAACCAGCCGATCAGCCACTGCAAATTTAAAAGGCACAATTTCCAAACCTAATGAAAAACTCATTGGCCCGGTGACTTCATCACAGATTTACACATAAAATATCAACTTAAGAAATTTAAACCAGAAGATGGTTTTAATGCAAGAAATAAACATGTCACGTTACCGGTATATTTTTCTCTCGATTCTATTGTGCCAAACAATATTCTCTAATTCTATTTTGGTAATCTCTGAAAACTTAAAAAAAAAAAACTTTCTAAAAAGATCTTTTCCTGCAAAAACTTTTTTCTTCAGACAATGAGCTAGAGTCGAAACTATGTAGTTGAGAACAATCAAATAATAAATAATCTAAAAAATATTTCTATTTGTCGTCACTCTTGTTCATTTTCATAACCGGTCCGTTTGCCTGGGGGTATAGAGTTCACTAAAGGCCCGGGAGACCAGGGTTCAATCTCAGGTCGAGTCATACCAAAGACTCAAAAAAGGGTGCTTGATGCCGCCTTGCTTAACACTCAGCATTATAAGATACCGATCAAGGGTAAAGTGGAGCAATCTAGGGAAAGGAGTAGCGCCCTTCCCTACACCTCGATGTAGTACCTATTGAAAAGGGAGCCTTCGGGTCACTCTCGACTACGGTCGGCTAACTTTTACTTATATATATATACTTATATATATATCAAAGATTTTGGTACTGTCACATCTCTATATTCATTTTTAAGAATAACAACGAAATGAATAAATGAATATATCGATATTTGCTTGTCCAGTCGGCTGGAGGGGACTGTTAAATTCACCGACTGCTTTTATGCAGAGGGTTAAGAAACCCCCACCCACTCAACGAGCGTCATGCATATTACACTAAATATGATCGTGAGGTTCCAGTAATACTGGAGCTTTGGAGAATACAGAGTACTCCTTCATTGCTATTACTCCTAGGTCTGCTCTAGCCCGGAGTGGTAGCACCTGATAAATGTTCTATTTATGGGTCAAATAGAACCAAACCGTGGTTTCGAGAGTTTACTGGGGTTTTTTTTTCATTTAAACTGCGTATTTATGCTTAACTGAATTGCTCGAAATAGAACTGTTTTGATATCTAAACTGCGTACTTATGCTAAACTGAATTATCTGAAATAAAAATGTTTTTACATTTAACGCTTGCTAAACTGAATTGTTTGAAATAGAACTGTTTTTTACATTAAAAAAGTACTTACTCTAAATTGAATTGCTTGTCGTATAACGGTTTTGATATTCAACTGTGGGTAAACAAAAAAGATACTTATACTAAACTGAATTGTTTGAATTGGAACTGTTTGACTAAACTGAATAACTTGTAATAGAAATGTTTTTGACATTGAAACTGTACTTACACTAAACTGAATTCTTTTAAATGGAAATGTTTTGATATTTGACTGTGGGTAAATAAAATCTTTATTTATACTAAACTGAATTGTTTGAATTAGAACTGTTTGACTAAACTGAATAGCTTGAAATAGAAATGTTTTTGACAATTAAACTGCATTTATGCTAAACTGAATTGTTTGAAATAGAACTGTTTATTTGCATAAAAATGGATTTGGCATTGAATAACCCACAAAGGTTGATATACCATAAAACCCAAACAACTTACCATATCGACATTTGCAGCACATGGGATACGCTTGAGAAACAGATGGAAAGCCAAACCAACAAAACGAAAGACATCAGTCTGAAGTATTTATTGAATTCTGTGTATTCGCATTTTACAACTTCCACTGACTTGATATTGATTTTGTCTCTGTGTATTGGCTTGTCTACCTAATGGTGTAATCTTCACGTTGATTCACCAGGGCCCCTTTAAATACAACCCAAAACAGCAAGGCAGAACGTTGGCTGATTCTTCATCAACTGTTTCTTCTTACTCTTGACAATGACCAACACGAACAGAGTTGAGGGCGAGGCTCATCTAGTAATGGTGATTATTTTAGATAAGAGAGGAGCTGAACAACGGGTTGGTTGGCTGGTTAGGTTTTATGGCGTATCAACCGTTGTAGGTTATTTGACGCCAAATCTATGTTTATGCTAATAGTTCTATTTTAAACAATTCAGTTTAGTATGAGTACACTGTTTAATTGTCAAAAACATTTCTATGTCAAGCTATTCAATTTATTCAAACAATTCTAATTCAGCTGATTCAGTTTAGTATAAGTACAGAAGTTCTATATTAAACACTTTAGTTTAGTGTAAGTACAGTTTCAATGTCAAAAACAGTTCCATTTCTAACAATTCAATTTAGCATAAGCAAGCAGTTTAAATGTAAGTACAGTTTATTTGTCAAAAACATTTCTATTCCAAGCTATCCAGTTTAGTCAAACAGTTCTAATTCAAACAATTCAGTTTAGCATAAGTATGCAGTTAGTTCTATTTAACCAATAGACTGGGCCCTATCAGGTGCTACCATTCCGGACCAGGGTGGACCTGGGAGCAATGGTAATGAAGGGACGCTCCGCATCCCCCAAAGCCCCAGCATCACTGGAACCTCACCATCAGATTGTTTAGTGTCATATCCAGGACACTCATTTGAGGGGGGGTCTTAACCCTTTGCAGAAGTGCAGTCGGTGTATTCTACAGTCCCACCTGACTGAGCAACTGAGCAACGGGCGCGAGGGGATCAGAACAAATCCTCATTACCGGTCGCAACCAATCTATTAGCCTAGCGAGTTGAGAGTTCGCAAATGACCCGAGAGACCGGTGTTCGATCTCAGGTCGAATCATACCAAAGACTCCGAAAATGGGACTTGATGCCTCTTTGGTAAACACTCAGCATTATAAGGTACCGATCAAGGGTAAAGTGGGGCAATACAGGGAAATTAGTAGCTCCTTCCTCTTACACCTCGGTGTAGTAGCTAATGAAAAGGGAGCCTTTGGGTCTCCCTCGACTACAAACGCCAACTTTACTTTTTTTTTTAGATGGGATACGCCATCAGATCAGGTTCAAGTCCTATGCACATCCCAGGTCACGTCATACCAAAGACTTTTGAAAATGGTACTTGATACCTCCTTTCTTAACACTCAGCAATATAAGGTACGTATCATGGGTAAAGTGGAGCAATCCTGGGAAAGGAGTAGCGCCCTCCCCTACAACTCGCCATCTTTACTTACTATATAGGAGTAACTTTTTAGTCACCCTGTCTTTTTCTATACGTGTATGTGTGGATGCGTGTGTAAGCTTACGACTTACGACCTGATGGCTCCCTTTTCAATAGCTACCACACAAAGGTGTAGGGGAGGGCGCTACTCCTTTCCCTGGATTACTCCACTTTACCCTTGATACGTACCTTATATTGCTGAGTGTTAAGCAAGGAGGTATCAAGTACCACTTTTAAAGTCTTAAGTATGACGTGACCTGAGATTGAAGCCAAAATTTACTCAGTAGTAACCTTTATTTAAAATGTTGTGCCATTTAAGTACAGTAATAATACCAATGTGTGTATATTCAATAAACTATCATTATGTCACATTAAACTGTCATTGTTGCAGTAGTGTATATAATTTTTCTCTGAAATCAGAATTATACCTGTCATATATGAAATATGCAATTTTTGCACATTAGAGCTTTTATTCATATGAATTCACAATATATTACTATATCGTGAAATTTGGCAGTTAAACAACATACTGTAGTTGTCTGACTGGCTGCATGGGTGCTACTGTGACATTCTGGTTAGTGTTTACAGTCAGTGCATCACCTGTCGGAAATGGAGTGTGATATAGCGTTAATACTTAATTTGTATTTACAGTTTTATTGTTTTATGGTGGGTGATGGTCATCTTTCGATGGCTGTTTTATTCTCTTCGATGGAAGCCACTCTTATAGAAGAGCACTTAAACCACATACACCAACCGCATCGCTCTTCGCGCGGGTAAAAAAGGGACGTGTCCTGCTGAGGTTGGAGCCCTGGCCTCAGTGTTCGAAAAATCAGCTACAGAGCTCAAACAACAAACATATGGCCGAGCAAAAGCAGGACGACCAGCATGAACATACATTCAGCAACTATGTGAGGATACGGGATGTAGTCCAGAAGACCTGCCAGAGGCGATGAACGATAGGGAAAAGTGGCGAGAGAGGGTCAAGGATATCCGTGCTACCAGCTCGACATGATGATGATGATGATGATAATTGTTTTATATTAATCTCTGTGTTAATTGGTTAAATATGTTCAACAAACACTTATTTTTATCATCTTATCAGATTCACCAAAATTCACTATTTCTTTCTCTCTCTCTCTCTCTCTCTATATATATATATATATATATATTGTAGGAAATTTTCAAGTCTAGTTTTCAACTGATAGGAATATTATAATGAATCTTCAAAATTCGTAAATTGACCTTAATTTGTATTCACAGTTTTGTTGTTTTATATTAATCTCTGTGTTAATCTGTTAAATATGTTCACCAAATGTTGAAAATATTTGTGTCAGTCTTCTGGGATTACAGAAATCAATTGTTGAGAGTATTGTGCTACGGGTTGATCACTCTTGGGTAACGGTTTGGATTTTAGCCCTGTCATATAAGTCGACCCTGAGTTTAGTAGAAATTTTTCCAAGCTAAAAAAAAACAATTCGTACGCCGCAATTTACCATATATATATGAGTGTGTGTGTGTGTGTGTGTGTGTGCCGAGGAAAAAACATAAGGTCTTCGGGTATGATTTTATTAATAGAAATATTTGCCAACGTTAAACGTTTCGGTTATTGGACCTTCATCAGGGTGTGTAAGTTATTAAATGAAACGAAAAAGATGAGAAAACTTTGAAACTTTCTATTTTGTTGGTTAGCGTTCTGTTTCAAATTTGTGTGATGTAGCGAGCATTCCAAATTTTAAAAAGATCCATATCACATATCTATCAATTTACTTCATATCTACCAATTATAAACATTCCATGGAGACACAGAATACTTCGACATTGTAGCAGGAGTACTACAAGGGGACACGCTAGCCCCACACCTCTTCATCATCTGTATAGACTACGTGCTTAGAACTTCGATCGACAGAATCAGAGAAAAGGGCTTCGAGCTGACAAAGAAAAGAAGCAGAAGGTACCCCTCAAAAACAATTACCGACGCCGACTACGCTGATGACAGCGTTACTGGCGAATACACCCAACCAAGCCGAAACATTACTGCATAGTTTAGAACAAGCCGCCGCAGGCATTGGCCTCCATGTCAATGCACACAAAACTGAATATATGTGTTATAACCAAACAGGCGACATTTCCACACTAGACGGAACCTCTCTGAAACTAGTAGACAAATTCACCTACCTAGAAAGCAGCGTCTCATCAACCGAAAAAGACATCGACACGCGGCTAAAGAAAGCATGGACAGCTATCGATAGGCTCTCGATCATATAGAATGAAACGCAGTTTCTTCCAGGCAGTGGTCGTATCGATACTGCTATATGGATGCACAACTTGGACGCTAACAAAACGGCTGAAGAAGAAGCTAGACGGCAATTACACAAGAATGTTGCGAGCAATATTGAACATGTCCTGGCGGCAACACCCACAAGGCACCAACTATACAGCCACCTGCCTCCCATCACGAAAACTATACAAGTTAGACGAACCAGACACGCAGGACACTGCTGGAGAAGCAGGGACGAACTCATAAGTGATGTACTCCTATGGACCCCCGCATATGGCCAAGCAAAAGCAGGTCGACCAGCTCGAACATACATACAGCAGCTATGTGAGGATACGGGATGTAACCCTGAAGACCTGCCAGAGGCGATGAATGATAGGGAGAAGTGGCGAGAGAGGGTCAGGAATACCCTTGCTGGCGGCACGACATGATGATGATGATATGTATGGGCCTTTATCTGTATTAACCCTCTTCTTTCTATCTCTTTCTGTTTGATTCGACTGTTTTCTATCTTTTTTTTTAAATATATGTTGGGGTACTAATGTTAATGAATGAAAATACAATATTAACAATAGTGATACAAAAAATAAAGAAATTTATTTCTTTGTTGGGAGCTGAAATGTTGAGGTGTATGCTGTGATTCGTGTATCAAGTCACTACTGTAAAGGCCAGTTCTGAGACCAGCGTGGATAAGATCTTTGCCAGCTAATGACACATACCTGAAGCTACGTATATAGTCTGCGACCTTTTTTCTTTCCTGTTCTACTTTTCGTGTAGACTTGTTCCAGTCTCACGCACGAACAAGGTCTCAGACATTTCGTCAGATCCCGAAAGAGACAAACGATCAACATGGGAGAAAACACAGCCTTCTAAAATATATAGCCCTTTTCCTGTGTATTGGTACTTCGCGTGAAATTGTATGTCAACATACAGGACACTTTTAATATTTAGTCTTCTCGTATACAACAAGATTATAATACATAAACGTAAGTAAGAATTCTGACATTCTTACCCTTTGTTCCTAAACAAAATACTAATTCACCGAAATATTCATGTTAGTCACACACACATATGAATATCTAACAAACTATATTCGAACATTCATATTGTTATTATAATGTTTTCTTTTTTTTACTTGTTGATTCTAGTTGGTTTCAGAAGTCTAGTCAAAGAAGAATCAACCTATTGAGCGCTAGTCAACTTACTTAACTTGCAAAATGAACTGATGGATGCATAGAGAAGAGGAAAATCTCGTATTTTGGTTTGGCGCGCAATTTATTTCAACACTTAATTTCACCCAATCAGGATGACTTATCCTATTCAGCCCGGACCTTCATTTCCGGCTTGCAAAACGGGTGAGCGGCCAAACCCAGTCTCTTTGGCTTGAGACGGCGACCAGAACAGACGTTCTTCTGGCCGTCCCTTCTTAGCTATGCTTTTTAGCTAGACCAGCCGCCCAGTGTGGACATCTCACTGTTGCTTTAACACTAGCAGCAGCAACATGGACACTCAACGAGGGAACCATCTAATTTATGGATTTCTTACAAGGAATCCCAGTTGAACATAAATTGGAAACATACAACATGTCTTCCACAGGCACCACTTCATGTCACCCCAAAAATTGGCTATGTCGATCCGAGCGTAACTCCGCTCTCGACACACTAGTCCCCTTTTCACCTCTGGTCCACATTAATGGAGATAACGCAGACTCTCCCCCCAAAATACCAGTCACACAAAACTACACGGTGACTTTAAACACAATCCCTCACACGTCCAGCAACACACGCTGCCGTCACATCTCGCTACGCCATTTCGTCTACAACACTCACAAGCCTAAACTCCACGAGTCTTGCAGCATCAAAAGCAAACCAAATATTTCATGCTGCCAATAAAAAAAACTTTCTTTGTTGTGTTGTTAAAGAAAAGTTTCGTCATTCATTTGTGTTGCCAAAAAAAATATAGTGTTAGGGAAATTAACAATTTCCCGAAACGCTATAGATGTTCATCAATCAGACATCAGCAAAATGCTGCCCTTTTCTACTTCAAAACTTAGTCTCTTTTATGTTCATCAAATCTCGCCACTTCATGTAGGTTTATCTCGTTCTCTTCTATAAAACAAGTCACGCCTCTGGCGTCCTTTTCTTCTTCTGGTTTCCGCGTGTCGGTAGCAGAGAGAGAGCACACCTTCTGTTTCTTCGAGGTAAGATTGTTCGTGGCATTGATATATAAATTTATGTTTGTAGTGCCTTGTTGTGAATATTCTTTTGTCGTTGTCGTTTATAATATTTGCTAATAACAACACACCACTATAAATTAAACTGACAGAGAAAGAAAAAAGAAGGTTAATATTGATAGATAGACCGATAGATATATTATGAAATGTTTATAATAGGTAGATATGAACTAAATACTATAAATATTAACATAGATTGACAGATGTGATATGGATTTTATTTTAAATAAAATTTTGAATGCTTTTAGAGCCAATGTATCCATAAAGTATTAATTGTGCAGAGGGGTAAGAACACCCGCAACGAGTGTCCTGGATATGACACTAAAAAATCTGGTGGTGAGGTTCCAGTATTGCTGGATCTTTGGGGAATGCGGAGTACCCCTTCATTGCCATCGTTCCCAGGTCCTCTCTAGTCCGTAGTGGTAGCACCTAATAGGGGACTATCTTTGTGTCAAATAGAACTAAAGTGCATATTTATGCTAAACTGAATTGCTTGAAATAGAATTGCTTTGACATTTAATTGTGTAACCAAAAAAAAAAAAAATACTAAACTGAAATGTTTGAAATAGAACTGTTTATAGGAGGTTCCCATGGTGTAATGGTTATCGTTGTAGGAAATGAACACAGCGATACGAGTTCAAACCCTGGACGAGACTGATTGCATTTCACATTGCACTAATACCCTTGGGAAAGGTATGAATCCAATTATTCTCCCCCCCAGCTATGGGTAAATAGTAGGGCAGATTGATTTCTTCAGCATTGGAGAGGCAACTAGTCTATGAGAAGGAAAACTCTGAATTCAAATCTGTTAAACTCCGCTTAAAAATTAACCTTGTGTTATATCCTGCCCGAGCAGAGGGGTTGGGTAAATATGGAAATAGAACTGTTTATCTGTGTAAAATGGATTTGGCATTAAATAACCTACAATGGTTGATGTGCCATAAAACCAAACCAAACCAAACCAAACCAAGCCAAACGAATTGAAACCATTTACTCGTGTGTAAACAAATGAGATCCTCCTTAAAATGTTATCTACAAAGTTTTCATTTAGAAATCTTCGGTTATATATATATATATATATATATATATAACAGTGTTGGTTTTCACTGAATCACTTTGTGGGTTTTGCCTAACCAAGTGCAATATAATATGGAGATGCTCAATATCTAGGATAGAGCTATTATATAATAATAATAATAAATAAATAAATATATATATATATATATATATCTAATTCATGGAATTTAGACTGCGACCTCTGGGTTTCATGGAGTTTTTTGCAAAACAACAATCATCAGACAGTTAAGAAAATGAAATGAATCGAAAATAAAAAAAAAATACAGTCAAAAAACCGTCGGGATTTTGTAAGATTCTTTATGTGTGGTCGTAAGTGTGTGAGTGTGTGAGTGTGTGTGCGTATGCTTGTGTAGGTTATAGTTGCGTATTAATAGGTTTATATATAAAGTATGAAGTGTTTATCTGCTTGTAATGATTGTGAACTTAAAGCATTGATATTGCAACTAACTAGGATGCACCACTTGGACGCTAACTAAACGACTGGACAAGAAGCTAGACAGCAATTACACAAGAATGTTGCGAGCAATATTGAACAAATCCTGGCGGCAACACCCCACAAGGCACCAACTATACGGCCACTTGCCTCCCATCACAAAAACTATCCAAGTTAGACGAACCAGACATGCAGGACACTGCTGGAGAATCAGGGACAAGCTCATAAGTGATTTACTCCTATGGACCCCCACATATGGCCGAGCAAAAGCAGGACGACCAGCTCGAACATACATACAGCAGCTATGTAAGGACACAGGATGTAGCTCTGAAGACCTGCAGGAGGCGATGAATGATAGGTAGAAGTGGCGAGAGAGGGTCAGGGATATCCGTGCTAGTGGCACGACATGATGATGATGATGATGAAGTGTTTACCTATTTAAAATAATTGTGAACTTTATTAATACATAGGCTCTTAAAACATGAATATTGCAACTATGTATTAAGTATTTACGTGTTAAAATGAACATATATATATATATATATATATACTGTCAACTAAATTAATGTATTGGATATTAAAACATTAATATAGCAATGAAGTATGAGGTGTTCACCTTTTTAAAATTATCATGAAGATAGATTTTTTCACTGTATATAACTGAAGACCACCACTGATAAATAAAGGTCCTAACAGGTACTACCTCTATGGTTCAGGGTCAGCCCTTTTTTGGAAGAGTATTCACTCCTTTACAAAGGATATAGTTTAGTGTCATATCCAGGAGAGCCCTTTTTTAGAAGAGTATTCACTCCTATACAAAGAATATAGTTTAGTGTCATATCCAGGACACCTTTTTTTTAAGGGTGTTCCCCCCTCTACAAGGGATACAGTTTAGTGTCATACCCTGGACAGCCCTTTTTTGGAAGGGTATTCACCCCTCTACAAGGGATATAGTTTAGTGTCGTACCTTAGACACCCCTTTTATGGAAGGATATCCCCCCTCTACAAGGGATACAATCAGCATATTCTAAGCCTCACCAACAGGGTTTGCGTCATCATCATCATCGTCAAAACATTTTAATAGCATGGATTCTTTTAACTCTCTCTCAACATCCGTTCCTATCAGCCATCACTCTGAGTAAATCAAGATAGAATCCAGTGTCCGCATAGAGCTGCTTAATGTAATTTTTTCTGGTTTGCCTCCACTGCGTGTCTGAGTCTATCAGAAAACGTTGTTTATGATTTTGTATAATCTTAGCCAGCAGTGCCTACAATGTTTTGTTCATCTTACTTGGATGTTTTGTGAGATGGGAGCTAAGTGGGCATACAGCTGCTTTTTTTGTAGGGCTTAAATGGTGGAGAATAAATATTTCCCTATCAGTCAGAAAAACTGCAATCAAAAAGAAAAAAAAATGTGTTTTTGGTAGGCTAACATGTTCTCTTTCACTTGTTACATTTTTGTAAAAGATTCTATAATTCAAAGAGATTCTAATTTTCCAAACAATTACAGAAGAAGTAAACGAATGAGAAAATATTCACCTGCAACGTAAACATGGGTACTTCATTTTCTTTTCGTCATCTTTTATTATTATTGTGCACACACAATTTGCAGCTTTTTAGCAACTACAGCTATAGTTCTCATTCTGTGAAAACTGCATGCCATTTCTCCTCACCAACAAATGCGTCACTGATAATTGTAGAATGGCGGGAGAAAAGGGAATAGTGTGATGAGAATGTCAGCCATTTTGTCTGACATCATCCTGTGATTTTCCTCATTTATCTGACATTTTCCTTGACTGCACAAATATTACAAATGTCATAAATATTATCAAACAAAACACTTTTACTCTCACTTAGTTGACATATATTTTCTTCCTTCTCAATCTCCAATTGTATCTTACAAATGTATCTTTATACTCTTTCGACAAACGTATCTTGAGAATTTTATGAGGCATGAACACAATATCCTTTATCTAAAGTACGATGTTGACTTTTCACACCAGTTTTAATTGGTGGTTTTTCAATTTGGATTTCTTTATTTGATGGCATATCAACCTTCATGGGTTATTTGATGCAAAAGTCAACCTTATGGTAGAAAAGAAGTGATACTATTTAACTCAAAGCTCAGCGGAGATAAGGAGGTTCATATTTTTCTCTAGGGTATTAGTCCGAAAGTGAACGTGATAGCGCATCTGGAGTTCGAACCAGTCTCCTCAGTTCCCTACACACATACATATATATATATATTTATATATATGCGTGTGTGTACGTATATATATATATATATATATATATATGCGTGTATGTATGTATATATACGTGGTGCATTCAATAAGTTTCCAGACTTTTTTTTGTACAAGCATTTAAAATTGTCGTAGACGCTTGAAAGTTCAGTATGTTATTTCTATACATCTTATGAGATGACTGATCAGTTTTTATGATTTCAGGTTCAAATGAACAGCTACAGCAGGAATTGGAATACACCCTACGAAAGCCTGATTGTCATTTCAAAAATGCAATTTGGATGTGAGGACACTTTAGAAGAACAATATGCAATAAAATTGTTTTAAACTTGGAAAAAATGATGAGAGGTGTGGGCGGAGTAAGGAAGTCAATACACCACAGTTGATTGGCCAAAGGGTTAGGGTTAGGGTTACTATGTTGAGGTTTTAAGGGAATTCAGGAAGAGATTCCGTCGGAAGAGGCCAACACTCTTCAAATCGGGTCAGTGGCATTTCCACTACCTAAGAGGCTGTCGTTATGAGACAATTAAGGAGATGAAAGAGGCTGTGGCGGTCATTGACACGCTAACACAAGAGGACTTCCATGTTGTTGTAACGGTACAACAAGTGCATTGCAGCGAGAGGAGATTACTTTGAAGGGGACTATAGTTTCATGTATGTACTATCAATAAAAGTGCCCACACAAAAGAAATCTGGAAACTTATTTAATGATCCTTAAATATATATATATATATATATATACTCTCGCTGATTATAGCGCTACAAAGAAGAGCAATAGATTTGTTTCTCATATCCCCTAACCAACGAGCCCAGTCAGTTGGAGCTACAGAGTATACCGACTGCATCTCTGCAGAGGGGTAAGACTTCCTCAACGAGTGTCCTGGATATGACGCTAAACAAACTGATGGTAAGATTTCAGTATTGCTGGAGTTTTGGGAAATGCGGAGTGCCCCTTCATTGCCATTGCTCCCAGGTCCACTCTGTCCTGGAGTGGAAACACATGATAGGGTCCTATCAATTGATCAAATAGAACTGTTTGACATTTAACTGGGTGTAAACAAATAATAGATGTTTAATTGAATGGTTGGTGATGCACAGGAATACTTGGAACCACTTGTTGACTTATGCTAAATTGAATTGTTAGAAAAAGAACTGTTTGACCTTTAAGTGTGTGTATCTACAAAATGTGTTAACAAATCATATATTTAATATATATATATATATATATATATATATATATGCATATTTTGGCAGCATTTCTTCATTAATACATATTTGATTGAACATAATAGACATTTTTTGTCTATATATTTTTTTGTTAATCCTTCCACATTGCCATATTGATCTTATGATATTTGGTGGGAATTGGTTGATAAACCTTCCAAGATTAGTTATTTTCCAAGTACTTTCAACCCAACCTTAGGCTATCATCAGGGGAGGATGTATTACAAAAGTGATGAAACTTTTTTATGTACATTACTACTTTGTAAGAATGAACGTTTATACTGGTGTATTGTGTAGCGTTTACTTTTCGAATTTGTTTCTATAAATAGCGTCAGTACCTAAAGACACTTAAGTACATTAGCACTGGTTTCAAAATTAATTCTATTAAGTTTGCGTTGTATATTCCTAATATGTAGTGCCTCGAGAATCTGCAGTTTTTACTTATTATTTTGTTGTTCTAATTTTGTGTGTTTTTGGAAAGAATTTTCTGTAATTCAGTTTTTGGACATGAATAATTTTTTTAGATGTGCTATGGAACTGTTATCAGAAAGGTGCATTGTAAGTCTTCTTGATAGGGTAGTTGAGCTCACACTGATGTATATATTGTTGTTTTCAGAGATACAATCTCCTAAAGGACATTTAAATTGATATATAAGGTTTTTTTTGCCAAACTCCAATCGAGGGAGAGGAATTATTTTTAATGACTAATTTGGAGGTTTTAAATTTATTCAAAAGGATTAACAAAAAAATATGTTGTAAAAAAAAATGTCTATTATGTTCAATGAAATATATATATGTATACCGGCTCATTGATCTAATAAGTAGAGTGTTCACCAATGGTCCAGATGACCGGGTTTCAATCCCAGGTCGAGTCATACCAAAGACTTTTAAAAAATGGTATTGGATACCTCCTTGCTTAACACTCAGTATTATAAGGTATATATCAAGAGTAAAGTGGAGCAATCCAGGGAAAGGACAAGCGCCCTCCTCTACATCTCGGTGTAGTAGCTATTGAAAAGAGAGCCTTCGGGTCACCCTCAACTACAATTGCCAACTTTACTTACTTTTATATATATATATATATATATATACATCATTGAGCATTGAATAAACTACAATGGATGATATGCCATAAAACCAAACCAAACCCTTAACTAACAAAGGAAGACAAGTTTTATGTGGCATAAACATTTAATTTTCTGTTAAACTTATGATTTTGATTTGCTGAAATAATCAAACTGACCTGTTGTTAAGGCTGGGAATACACTGATGGTATTCTCTGCATAGGAGTAAGAGACCTCATCCAAAAAAGGATTAATTTTGAGAATGAAACTAAACTCCATCTTCATTACCATTACTCCCAGGTCCACTCTGACTTGAGGCAGAGAGCACTTGTTCAGATCCCATTTATGGGTCAAACAGAACTGTTCAATCATTTACTGAAGATTATTATTAGTTATGTGAAACCATACAACTGTGTGCATACTCTTTTCCTTTCTTTCATTTGTTTAATGGCATATCAACTATCCTGGGTTATTTAATGCCAAAGCTATCCTCGTAGAAAAACGGTAGTGATACTATTGAACGCATAGCCCAGGAGATAAGGGAGTTTATACCTTTCCTCAGGGGGATTAGTCTGAAAGTGAACGTAATAGTGCGACTGGAATTTGAACTCGCTACCACGGCGTGCCAATCCAACACGTTAGCCACTACACTACCAGGACTCCCAACTGCAAAACATCAAAGGAATACTTATATCACATAACAGCGTGAAAAAAACCTCTTTAGAAACGACAACACAAAAAAAGATTCCCTAACCTCTAGGCATGAAATACTCCTCGACAGGTTGACATGTAGTTAAAATCAATCAATCAATGAATCAATCCGGTTTGCGGGGGTGTCCTCTTGGTGTAATGGTTAAAGCACTGAATTGCGGAATCATAGTTAGCAAGTTTGAACTCCAGTCGCGTTATTACATTCATTTTCGGGCAAATACCCTTGGGAAAGGTATGAACCCTCTTATCCTCCCATCTATGGGTTAAATAGTACCACTACTGTTCTTCTTGGTGAATAGCTTTGGCATTAACTAACCAAGGAAGGTTGATATGCCATTAAAAAATAAACCACTTTTGATATTTACAATGTGTTTATTTGTTAATCAGCACAAATAATTAAATTACAACCTAAGAAAACTACTTATTCAAATTATGTTGAGTGATCGATTAATTTTAATGGCATGTCAATTCGTTTAGGGTTATTTCATGCCAAGAGGTAAGAGAATTCCGTTCATCTAGATTTTACATGCATATTTATATTTCTTGTGTAGTTTCTTAAAAATTTTTGTTTAATATGGTTATATGATATCAAGTATTCCTATTAAATACAAATAATTTTTAAACAGATCTAATTGACACATAGCTTGGTTCCAAACAGGTACTACCATTCTGAGTTAGAGTGGACCTGGGAGTAATGACAATGAACAGAGTACTCCACACTCCACATTGCTCCAGAACTGGAGTATCAATACTAGATGCAGTTGTGCTCTGATATTCCTTGGTGAGGGCCATACATTGGTCACCTTTGGTGGGAGTCATACTCTGGTCATCCTTGGTTAGAGTCATACTCTGCTCACTCTTGGTGGGGTCATACTCTGGTTATCCTTGGTGAAGGTTATACTCTGGTCATCATTGGTGAAGGTCATACTCTACTTATTCTTGGTGAGGGTCATACACTGGTCATTCTTGGTGAGAATCCTACTCTGCTTATCCTTGATGAGGATTGTACTCTGGTTATACTTGGTGAGGGTCTTACATCTCTGCAGGGGATAGAGTCAACATAATCTACACCCCTAAATTAGGGGAAGTTGGTTGGTTTTATGGCATGTCAAGCTTAATTAATACAAATAATTTACAGTTTTATAGCTTTAATAATAAGAATCCTTAGTAAACAATTAGAGCTTCAAGTAACTATTCCTAATACAAATAATTTACAGTTATATGCTTTCAAGTAACTAATAATAATAATAATCCTTAGTAAACAATTAGAGCTTCAAGTAACTATTCTTAATACAAATAATATACAGTTATATGCTTTCAAGTAACTAATAATAATAATAATAATCCTTAGTAAACAATTAGAGCTTCAAGTAACTATTCTTAATACAAATAATTTACAGTTATATGCTTTCAAGTAACTAATAATAATAATAATCCTTAGTAAACAATTAGAGCTTCAAGTAACTATTCCTAATACAAATAATTTACAGTTATATGCTTTCAAGTAACTAATAATAATAATAATCCTTAGTAAACAATTAGAGCTTCAAGTAACTATTCTTAATACAAATAATATACAGTTATATGCTTTCAAGTAACTAATAATAATAATAATAATAATCCTTAGTAAACAATTAGAGCTTCAAGTAACTATTCTTAATACAAATAATTTACAGTTATATGCTTTCAAGTAACTAATAATAATAATAATAATCCTTAGTAAACAATTAGAGCTTCAAGTAACTATTCTTAATACAAATAATTTACAGTTATATGCTTTCAAGTAACTAATAATAATAATAATCCTTAGTAAAGAATTAGAGCTTCAAGTAACTATTCTTAATACAAATAATTTACAGTTATATGCTTTCAAGTAACTAATAATAATAATAATCCTTAGTAAACAATTAGAGCTTCAAGTAACTATTCCTAATACAAATAATTTACAGTTATATGCTTTCAAGTAACTAATAATAATAATAATCCTTAGTAAACAATTAGAGCTTCAAGTAACTATTCTTAATACAAATAATATACAGTTATATGCTTTCAAGTAACTAATAATAATAATAATAATAATCCTTAGTAAACAATTAGAGCTTCAAGTAACTATTCTTAATACAAATAATTTACAGTTATATGCTTTCAAGTAACTAATAATAATAATAATAATCCTTAGTAAACAATTAGAGCTTCAAGTAACTATTCTTAATACAAATAATTTACAGTTATATGCTTTCAAGTAACTAATAATAATAATAATCCTTAGTAAAGAATTAGAGCTTCAAGTAACTATTGTTAATATAAATAATTTACACAATTATATGGATTCAAGCATTCATATCTAATACAAATAATTTTCAAATAGACCTATTTGACCCATAGATTCCACTCTAACACTACACTATTCTGCTCAAAGTGGACCTGGGAGTAATGGTCAGGAATGGATGACCCTATCTTCCCTGGAGATCCAGAACTGGAGCCTCACCACTAGATGGATATCAGAATCATACACAGAATACCAAAGGATACAGCCGGTATATTCTATGACACTTAGATAGAACTGTACAATGAATGAACACACTTACTCCATTGAGTTTTCCATTGATCAAAGTGCCTCTGAAATTCCTCTTTTGGTTTAGTTTGGTTTCTTTGTCTAATGGCATATCATCCTTCATGGGTTATTTAATGCTAAAGCCACCCTTTAGAAGAACAATAGTGGTACTATTTAACCTATAGCTCGGGGACAAGGGGATTCATACCTTTCCTAAGGATATTAGTCTGAAAATAAATTTGATAGTGTGACTTGAGTTTGAACTTGCTTTCCACAATGTTGCTGTCCAGTATGTTAAGTACTACGCTATGGGGATTCCCTCTCCATCTTTTGGACTAATATCCTGGGACCCTCTCATTTATCGGATTAATAGTACTACTACTGATTTTTGGTTTTGTTAATGGCATATCAACCTTCATGGGTTATTCAATGTCAAAGTCATCCTTGAAGAAGAACAGTACATATACTATTTAACCCATAGCTGGCGGAATGATGAGGTTCATGCCTTTCCCATAGGTAGTAGTAAGAAAGTGAATGTAATAGCATGACTCACATTTAAATTTGCATACTATGATGTCACAGTCCAGTCGGCCATGAAAACTTCTGTACAATTACTGTTCTTCTAAAAGCCTGGCTTTGGAATTAGATAACCCACAAAATTTGATATGCCATTAAAACAAAGAAATGAAACAGATCCCTCTGCCATGAATAGAATGTGACACAAAGTCAATTTTTTAAAGCTGAATACAGTTGGTTTGTATTCAGATTTCCTCCTAGATGGTTCTCATACTAGGGTTAAAGAGCCCAGACTGCCCTATTATTTACTCATAACTGGAGGAAGACTAGTAGGATTCATGTCTTTCATAAATGTATTAGCACAAAGTAAATTGCAAACAGCCTTGTCCAGGATTTGAACTTGGGTTGCTTATTTGATTTCCTCAGACAATTAATCTACAATTAATCCAGTAATTGTACATGTGCAGCAATCTGGTGCCCCACAAAGGGCACACATACATCAACATGCCTTCGGTTGTCAAAAATTCGTCGAGCTCTGTCCAGGTTATTCCCACTTAACAAGCCAGGCCTTAAAGAATAGCATGCCTCTTATACAGCCCTGCTCATACATGAGGGAGGGAGAGAGGAAATGTAGAATTTACCCCTCTGGTGTAGTAAAGACAATAAGGTACTCACTATCGCATTTGGAGGTGCTGTGGTGTAATGGTTATCGTTGTAGGAAGTGAACACGGCAACATGAGTTCAAATCCTGGACGAGACTGATTGCATTTCACATTGCACTAATACCCTTGGGAAAGGTATGAATCCAATTATTCTCCCTCCAGCTATGGCTAAATAGTAGGACAGACTGAGTTCTTCAGCCTTGGTGAGGCAACAAGTCTAGGAGATGGAAAACTCTGAGTTCAAACCTGTTAAACTCCGCTTAAAAATTGACCTTGAGTCATATCCTGCCCGAGTGAAGGAGTTGGGTAAATATGATCGCATCAGGATTCCAATGAGCATCCAGTTGGCAGACAATGGAACAAGCCATAACTAGGTACAGTCACTGTGAACATAACGCAGAATGATGGACATATATCAATCACCATATCCACATTGAAACTAGTAGCCAATCAGAACTCAAGGAATGAGATCACACTGATGCCGGATTGGAATATTCCAGAGTAACATAAATACTGATTGCTTTATGTACCAAGCCAGTAGTAACTGGCTAGTCGGCCATTGTGCTGCTTGATTCAATTCAACAAGCCTATGGACTTTTCAGACAATTCTCATGATGAAAAACAAACCTTATTTGGTTATATTCCATGAGATTATCTGGTCCGTCTATGAACTTTTCAGCCAATTCTCGCATTAAAAAATAAACCCTTTTTAGGTATATTCCATGAAAGTATCTTGGTCCGTCTATGAACTTTTCAGCCAGTTCTCCTGTTGAAAAACAAACCTTATTTAGATATATTCCATAAAAGTATCTTGGTCAGTCTATGAACTTTTTGACCAACTCTCATGTTGAAAAACAAACATCATTTGAGTATATTCCATAAGAGTATCTTGGTCAGTCTATGAACTTTTCAGCCAACTCTCATGTTAAAAGACAAACATCATTTGGATATATTGCATAAGAGTATCTTGGTCAGTCTATGAACTTTTCTGCCAATTCTCATATTGAAAAACAACCATCATTTGGGTATATTCCATAAGAGTACCTTGGTCAGTCTATGAATTTTTCAGCCAACTCTCATGTTAAAAGACAAACATCATTTGGATATATTGCATAAGAGTATCTTGGTCAGTCTATGAACTTTTCAGCCAATTCTCATCTTGAAAAACAAACATCATTTGGGTATATTCCATAAGAGTACCTTGGTCAGTCTATGAATTTTTCAGCCAACTCTCATGTTAAAAGACAAACATCATTTGAGTATATTCCATAAAAGCATCTTAGTCAGTCTATGAACTTTTCTCTTGACATGTGGCATAATAATTTGCAGTCCGATGAAGCACACATAAAAAGTGAAACTGTTAGTATCTCAAAGGAAATCTAAGACAGGATAACAGTTTATTTACTAATTTATTATCTCCAATGTGTTACACAGATAGATGCCTCTTGTTCGTACAAGCCTCACAAATGTCAATATTGATATGTTCTATTTCCTATGAATGACAAATTGTGTTGATTGGACAACTAATCTGATTGGTATGGCAATATTCTGACCCATCCCTTCTACAGCCTTCTTCATTTGTACAAAAATACATTCTTTAATACTGAGAAGTCATTATTATTCCCATATTGTCAATGAGCTGTGCACACAACACTGAACACGTTTATTCTAAGTGTTGATCAGACTATTAATTTGCTTGTTACCACAATATTTCAACTCATCCTTTCTACAGCCTTCTTCAGATGTACAAAAATATATCCTTCAAGATGTTTTCTGTATTATTAAGAAGTCATTATCATAATGGTTAGAGCGTTCGTCAATGACCTGGGAGACCAGGGTTTAATCCCAGGTTGAGTCATACCAAAGACTCAAAAAATGGTACTTGATGCTTCCTTGCTTATCACTCAGCAATATAAGGTAAGAATCATGGGTAAAGTGGAGCAATCCAGGGAAAGTAGTAGCGCCCTCCCCTACACCTTGGTATAGTAGCCATTGAAAAGGGAGCCTTCGGGTCACCCTCAACTGCGGTCACCAACTTTACTTACTTTTATTATTCTAAGATTCTTCAGAATATTCATCGAATTAATTTTGTTGATTTATCGTTGTCACAAGATTTATCGTTGACCCATCCCTTCTACAGTCTTCTTCAGATATACAATACAGTATTCTTTATGCTGATAAATCATTATTATTCCAAGATAGTTCATACTGTTGATCTATTTGTTTTTGTTGTTTCATTGTTATAAGGTTTCGACCCATCCCTTCTACAGCCTTTCTTCCCTGGTTCACTCTGAGCGGGAGCGGTAGTACCTGTTAAAGTCCCATCTATGGGTCAAATGGATCTGTTTGAAAATTATTAGTATTCAAAAAGAATACTTGAAACTATATAAGTATATACAAATTATTTTTTATCAAGAATCAAAAGTTACTATTGTCAACAATTGATTATTATTATTTCTATTATTAGTTAATTGAAATCATATCATCAAGTTCTTCTGAGCGCATAGATTATCTGGACTCTCTCTCTCTATGTGTCCCTATAATCCATCACTCCCAGCTGCTCCTCCTAACTACATTCAGTGTCAACACAGAGCTGATGTAACTAAGTTCTTCCTGATCGGCCAACACTGCTGCATCTCTCTCTCTATGTGTCCCTATCATCCATCACTCCCAGCTGCTCCTGCTAACTACATTCAGTGTCAACACAGAGCTGATGTAACTAAGTTCTTCCTGATCGGCCAACACTGATGCATCTATCCGTAGATGTCCAATAAGGAACGTCATTTGTGAGTTCATCCTTGTTTCTTCAGCAATTTCCTGTGTATCTTGTTCATCTTATATTGATGATTTACAAGATGGGACGTAAGTGGCTGTATAGCTGTGGTTTTATGGGGTGTTGCTTCCAGAGTTTTTTACAAACAGCATGTAGCATTCTTGTGTAGTTCCCATCTTCCTTTTTCGCAATGCGTTTTGTTAGCATTCATGTGGTGCATGTAGTATTGAAACAGCTGGCACTCAGAAAAAATCCTTTTTTATTTTATTGGATAGATCAGACTTTTATATGATCGATAACCTATCAATAGCAATTCACACCGTTGCTAGGCTTATGTTTGTCAAATATTTGAGTTCAGTAACGATAAAGTAAGCATTCAATCATGTAACAAGTCAACTTATATTTCGAAGTGAGCCTCCTGAGATCTGAAGGAGATATTTCATAGTCATTGTGGCATTCCATTGTATTAAGTTGGTAAAGTCCATTCCCTAGACAGTGATTGGTTGCTGGCTCAGATATGGACATATTGAAGTATATATATACTGGCTTGTTTTAGTAATGCCACAGAGTCTGTATTAAGTTACAGAACCTTTTATTTTTGTCTGCCAACTGGATGCTAGTTGGTACTCTGGGCCAGGAAGTGTTATTATTATAGTTGTTATTCTGCACATTAGAGCAGTGACTACTTGTATCATTTTAAGGAACTGATACACAGAGAAATAAAGAGTTAATTATTTATTAACTAAAGTGATACAGTCCGACAAATTTTATAAGTCTTGTGCTGTGGGTGTTACATCCAAAATTGGTCTTACTACTGGCCGAGATCTTGCAGAACTCTCGTGCTCAGAAACATGTCTTTTGTACCGCTGCGATACCGGAAGTCATGTAGCACGAGCCACAATACAACACTTCTATAATGCTGACATCACTTTCAGTAGATGAGATATTGCTGCTGAGGTACATGAACTTGTCTACTAATTTTGGATGCCTTTGACTTTGAATTGAGATGGCTCCTTCTTGTTTAAAATATGTGTACTCTGTTTTATTTGCATTCACATGGAGGCCAATGCCTCCTGCTGCTTGCTCTAGGTTATGCAATAGAGATTCAGTTTCAGCTTGTGTATTTTCCAGAAGTACTAGATCATCTGAGTCTGTCAAAGCTTCAACATGATATCATTTGCTTTTTTAACCATAAAGTCATTTTCTTGTATTAGATCTATCGACATTCAAATTATCTAAGCAGAAAAGTATAAAACCATACTGTATACAGTTTTATTAGAAAACTCAATTTGTTTTTGGAGCACCTCTAAAATGTGTAAAATATTATAATAAAGGCAACAAAGATAAGGATACTAGTACAAGAGTCAATATATAATAGTAACAATATAAGGAAAGCCAGTGGAAGGAGCAGCTGAAATGTTTAGATAATATAATTTAGAATTTTAAAAATTTAAAGAATTTAAAAAATTTTTTAAATTTTAAAAATTTTGAAAATATTATAACAAAGGTAACAAAGAGGATACTAGTACAAGAGTCAATATATAATAGTAACAATATAAGGAAAGCCAGTGGAAGGAGCAGCTGAAATGTTTAGATAATATAATTTAAAATTTTAAAAATTTAAAGAATTTAAAAAATTTTTTAAATTTTAAAAATTTTGAAAATATTATAACAAAGGTAACAAAGAGGATACTAGTACAAGAGTCAATATATAATAGTAACAATATAAGGAAAGCCAGTGGAAGGAGCAGCTGAAGTGTTTAGATAATATAATTTAGAATTTTAAAAATTTAAAGAATTTAAAAAATTTTTTAAATTTTAAAAATATTATAACAAAGGTAACAAAGAGGATACTAGTACAAGAGTCAATATATAATAGTAACAATAAAAGGAAAGCCAGTGGAAGGAGCAGTTGAAATGTTTAGATAATATAATTTAAAATTTTAAAAATTTAAAGAATTTAAAAAATTTTTTAAATTTTAAAAATTTTGAAAATATTATAACAAAGGTAACAAAGAGGATACTAGTACAAGAGTCAATATATAATAGTAACAATATAAGGAAAGCCAGTGGAAGGAGCAGCTGAAGTGTTTAGATAATATAATTTAGAATTTTAAAAATTTAAAGAATTTAAAAAATTTTTTAAATTTTAAAAATATTATAACAAAGGTAACAAAGAGGATACTAGTACAAGAGTCAATATATAATAGTAACAATAAAAGGAAAGCCAGTGGAAGGAGCAGTTGAAATGTTTAGATAATATAATTTAAAATTTTAAAAATTTAAAGAATTTAAAAAATTTTTTAAATTTTAAAAATTTTGAAAATATCATAACAAAGGCAACAAACAAAAGGATACTAGTACAAGAGTCAATATATAATAGTAACAATATAAGGAAAGCCAGTGGGAAGAGCAGCTGAAATGTGAAGATAATATAATTCAAAATTTTAAAAATTTAAAGAATTTTACAAATTTTAAAACTTTTAAAAATTTAAAAATTTAAAGAATTTTAAAAATTAGGCAACAAAGATAAGGATACTAGTACAAGAGTCAATATATGCTAGTAACAATATAAGGAAAGCCGGTGGGAAGAGCAGCTGAAATGTGAAGATAAAGACATTAATGTCATGTGATATCCCACTGAGACGATAGAAATAAGATTAATACTATCCTCCCGTTGGAATGAACAGTGGCAACCCGTCAAAAATGTGACTGTTAAGAAAGAATGTATGTCACAGAGGGGATATCAACAGGTGTTGGTACTTAGTAACCTCAGGTCGCCGGACACCGGAAGGGAGGAGAAGAGAGAAGCCAAATGATTGGCTGGGACCCCAAAACGGAAGTGGGGACTCCTTCCCCTCAGCGGAAGTAAATAATAAGAAAGTTAGTTTTTGAGCAGGGCTTGTGGCAGACAGACCCATAGCCATTTACTCCGGGTTGAAGACAAAAGAATATCTGAGACACGAGGGACCCCAGATTCTTCAAGCCAGTGTAAAAAAATAGAATAAAGTCTATTAGCCCGTGAAAGAAGAAAGATTCTCCAGTGGAACCCCGTCGAAAACTAAGATAAGTAACTATTATGGGGCTATTTCTCCTTTATACCCAAATTTTATATACCACTCTCTCTCTCTCTCTCAATTTGAAGAAAAACAAAAGTCAAGAAAAGACATTTATATTCGTGGACTGTCCATTTATTATATATTTGACACTTTGAAAGTGTATCTCTTTGTACAGTAAAGGATTCATGTATTTTAATGTTACCACGTGGTCTAAGTTGTTCTTTGCCGTAGCTTCTACGAATTTGTTACCTCATGCTTCCTTTTCAGCTTCTATTCGCCTTATGTTATCTTGCTTAGAATTGTCCTATTAATTCCTTAAAAATATCACACGGGAAACCGGAGTTGCCAACTACTACAATATAATATTATTACGACTAAACCTATAGGTCCATATTCTTCCATTGTCTAAGGGAAGGAAGGAAAGCGGCCTGGTGGGTGTGTGGATAGTGTGAAATTTGGAACCCCTTGCGAGCGGCGGTCAGTCTGGCCCTAAATTGATCCCTCACATAATATGCCAGTTCTTATATGCCTGAGAGAAAAACTCTGAACGAGGACTTATTCTATAAGGGATCAAGTGCCAACCTGCCCCGTCTTCACACGTGCAAAAATAAAGTCCCGTTTTGGGATTTTAGTCAATTTGCCGTCACATTAAAGATGAGAATATTGGTGTGAAAGAATCATTATATAATACAGGTTTTTGGTTTGGTTTGTGTTGGTTTGGTTTTATGGCATATCAAGTATTATAGGTTATTTAATGCCTAATCCTCTTTATTCATATATACTAAATATATATGATTTGGTTTGGTTGGGTTTTATGACATATCAACCATTGTAGGTTATTTAATGCCAAATCCACTTTATACATATATATTAAATATATATGATTTGATTTGGTTGGGTTTTATTGCATATCAACCATTTTAGGTTATTTAATGCCTAATCCTCTTTATACATATATATTCAATATATATGATTTGGTTTGGTTGGATTTTATGGCATATCAACCATTTTAGGTTATTTAATGCCAAATCCTTTTTATACATATATATTAAATATATGATTTGATTTGGTTGGGTTTTATGGCATATTAACCATTTTAGGTTATTTAATGCCTAATCCTCTTTATACATATATATTAAATATAGATGATTTGGTTGGGTTTGGTTTTATGGCATAACAAACATTGTAGGTTATTTAATGACAAATGCATTTTTATACATATAAACAGTTCTATTTCAAACAATTCAGTTTCGTTGAAGGACACTGTTTCAATGTCAAAAATCAGTTCTATTTCAAACAATCCTGTTTAGCATAAGTACACAGTTTAGTTCTATTTGACTCATAGACTGGACCCTATTAGGGGTACTCCGCATTCACCAAAGCTACACCATTACTGGAGCCTCACCATCAGATTGCTTAATTTCATATCCATGACACACGTTGAGGAAGTTTTACCCCTCTGCAGAGATGCTGTCAGTGTATTCTACAGCCCCAACCAACTGAGCTAGAAGGCCTATGAGTTGAACGGGTAAAATGTTGTGATAAAGACAGCATAGTTGAGGATCATGGTCTTAAAGAATATTTGTTTGATTATAAAAACATGAAGAAGACCTGTGATTATTTGTTTCGTTTTGTTTTATGGCATATCAACCATTGTAGGTTACTTAATGTCAAAACCATTTTTATACATAAAAACCATTCTATTTCAAATAATTCAGTTTAGCATAAGCATACAGTTTAGTTCTATTTGATCTATAGATAGGACCCTATCAGATGCTACCAGTCTGGGACAGAGTGGACTTAGGAGTGATGGCAATAACGGGGTATCCCGCATTCCTTGAAACTCTAAGCATTACTGAAGCCTCACCATCAGATTGTTGAGTGTCATATCCAAGACACTTGTTGGGGTAGGGGTCTTACTTCTCTGCTGAGATGCAGTTGGTGTATTCTACAGCTCCAGCTAACTGGGCCAGAAGCCCTGTTAGTAGTACGGCTAAAATGTTGAAATAAAGGCAGCAAAGATGAAGATAGTAGTCTCGAAGAAGACCAGTGAATAAAATAGCTGAAACATTAGTGATAAAGATAACTAAGACAGATACTTGATTTGGTTTGGCTTCTTTGTTTAATGGTATACCAACCTTCATGGGTTATCTAAATCCAATGCCTGAAGCCATCATTACAAAGGGACAGTAGCAGTATGTTGTATATTGACCTCCAACCTGGCCGGGCTGTCAAAATAGAAAATGCACCTGTGTAAATAACAGGTGCATCTGGTTGAGGAATATCAGGATATTGACCGTGGACGGGTTGAATTGAGTGCGAAATTGTGACGCCCACAAGAAGAAGGTGGGTGTTGAACAATTATATAACTCAGTGCACAGGAAATTCAATCAGTTGGGGACAAGATGCGGTAGAGAAAGCCAGCACCCAGCAGAGGGAGCCCTCAGGCCCCCAATTGAGTTGTTGGGGATCAGACGAGTTGGAGATAAGATGCGGTAGAGAAAACCAGCATCCAGAGAGCCTAGGCCCCCAGGCCCCCAGTTGAGCAGCCCAGGAGAACAGGAAAGAAACACGGTTATGGCCAATTGAGTGGGGGTCAATATGTTGCAGTTCTGTTCGGTCTCCAACTCCCTCTCACACACAACCCTTTCAAATAAAGTGAGAGGTATATTTTTCTAGAGAACTGTGTCGCTTGTCTTTATTGTGTTGTCATTATGATTCTGCATGCAGATGTATATGTATCAGCATATGAGTATACAACAAGTACAATTCATAGATGGATAAAGAATTTTATACCTTTTCGAAGGGCATTAGTCTGAAAGTGAACATATTAGTATGACTAGAGTTTGAACACGCTTACTACAATATTGAAGCCCAGCATGTTAGCCACAGGGACTTCTCCTACTTGAATAAAATGTTTCTATAATAATAACAATATGAGGAAGACCAAAGAGTACAACAGCTTCAAGATAAGGATTCTAGTCGGAAAGAATCATAGTAATATAGTAAAAAAGAACTTCTCTGAGAAATTGAGACAAAAGCAGACTGTTATTCTTACTTCCACAATCATCCAGGCAAAGCAATCATCCTCTAAACTTATTACTATTCAATTATGTACACAATGAAAACCAACACAAAATCAACTTTTCAGGCATTGATATATGAGAGAGACTATTTTTGAATCTTGGTTTCTATAGATTTCCTTTTAACTGGCAAATTGATAACCAGTGATTTTTCAGGAACTGTCTGAGTATGGATGCTGACCATTATATTGTCCATTAAGTTCAGAGATTCCAATCTTCTGCTTTCTGCAATAATTTTGAGCTGTTGTTTGTAAAAGCAAAAAAAAGAAAAGCTCGGAGTACCTTAGCAAAATGAGAATAACAGGTCCTATTAACAAGAGAAGCACAGGTTAAATCAAAATGATCTTGGGAGCAAACATCAAGTCACACTGAGAACACAGATTCCATTAACACTCTCTTGCTATGTGTCCCTATTAGTCATCATTCTTGGTAAGTCCTTTAGACGGCACAGTGTCCTTACAGAGCTGATAATTGTAAGTTTTTGCTGATCAGCTAAACTGGTATATTCAAGTGTCGGAGTCCATTAAAAGAATGTTGCTAATGAGTTTGTCACTTACTTTCCCCAGCAATGCCTATCATGTCTTGTTCATCTTACTTTGATGATCTGCAAGATGGGAGGTAAGTGGCCAAACAGCTGTTGTTTTGTAGGATCCTGCTTACAAATTTTGTTCAAAATAGCATGCAACATAGTTATTTAGCTAGACTAAGTCTGACACAAGGTCAATGAAACCGAGCACCCACTGAGGATTGAGCTTAATACAGCAGTAGTCGAGAGAGAAACTTGCTAACCATGGTAGGAAGTCATAAATATTTAGTCAACCTGGCTAAGTCTGACAAAAGGTCATAGGTACACAGCATTTACTGAAGACTGAATTTATTACCCCAGTAATACTCAGTGAGACATGACTGCTAACCATGGACCTATAGATATTTAGTTAGTTTAAGTCTGGCATACAGTCAATGAAACCGAGCACCCATTGAAGATTAAGCTTAATATAGTGGTAATTGTGAAAAAAGCTCATTTTACATGGCAGGGATACATCAATATTTACTCACTTTGTTTGACACAAGGTCACTGATATGAAGCTCCAACCAAAGATTGAATTTAATACAGCCATAATAGTGAAAAAAGCTTGACAACTATGGATGCTAGGAACTCATAGATATTTAATGAGACTTGCTAACTCTGGTACAAGGTTAGTGATAAGAGCACCTATTGAAGTTTGAATTTAATATAGCAATAATAGTGAGAAAGCTTATATGGTAAGGATTCGTAGCTACTCACTCAGTGGAGTTAAGTTTGGCAATAGTTAATAGATATAGAATTGGTTGGTTTGTTGTTTTATTTTATAGCATATCAACACTTTTTGGGTCGTTTAACGCCGAATTAAGTCATTTTGATAAAAGTTTCAAATC
This sequence comes from Sepioteuthis lessoniana, assembly GCA_963585895.1. Classification (NCBI taxonomy): domain Eukaryota; kingdom Metazoa; phylum Mollusca; class Cephalopoda; order Myopsida; family Loliginidae; genus Sepioteuthis; species Sepioteuthis lessoniana. Next base: position 39,130,318 of record OY757947.1, on the reverse strand, counting down.
ATTGAGTTTAGAATGATTTTTTGTTTACATACAGTTAAATGTCAAAACAGTTTTATTTCAAACAGTTCAGTTTAGCATAAGTATATATGTTATATAATTGTGGAGGGATTTATTTTTTATATTATCATTTTTCGTTTTGTATATTTTACCTTTTGGTTTAGTTAGGCTGAGAAACTTTCGGCTTAGTGCATGGGTTAGTTAGGTGCACACATTGAGTGCAGGTGTTCACGCACGTGCGGGGTGGATATGACAATCACAGATGTCACAATAAAAACCCCAGATAGGAAATGGAACCGAGGACGTGAATGACGTCATGCACAGAAGCGCTGAGGATTTTGGAATTTGAAAAAAAAAACAGTTTGTTGAGATTTAAACTCTGAATGAGTGAGTTCAGATTTGGGCTTGGACGAAGCAAGTTGATTTTCGGAGCTTGCCAAGGCCAGACCAGTAGTTTGCGGCGGGGCTGCACGTGGTGGGGTTCAGATGGAAAAGTCAGCATAGTAAGAAATTGTGTCTCTCTCTCCTCATGTTGAAAAACCTTAAACTCAAAAAGGTAATAAAAAGTTTTGTACCTGAACCAAAAAAGAGAGTCATCAGTTTTTCGAGTGTTTTCGGATTCCTATGTTTATGAACATTTGTGAACGTTTTCCGTATCTATATGAATATGTCTATTTCACGTATTCATATTTTGGTTGTATTTTTGGACGTATATATATTACACACTGGTCCAATGTTTAAAACAGTTCTATTTTAAACAATTCAGTTTAGCATAAGTATGTAAAGCTGGTGACCGGAGTCGAGGGCGACCAGAAGGCTCCCTTTTCAATAGCTACTACACCAAGGTGTACGGGAGGACGCTACTCCTACACAGTTTAGCTGTTAAAAACAGTTCTATTTCAAACAATTCAGTTTAGCATACAAAAACAGTTCTATTTTAAACAATTCAGTTTAGCATTAGTACACAATTTAGTTCTATTTGACCCATTGATAGGATCCTATCAGGTGCTACCCCTCTGGGCCAGAGTGGACCTGGGAGCAATGGTAATAAAGGAGTACTCTGCATTCCCCAAAGCTCCAGTATTACTGGAACCTCACTCTAGATTGTTTAGTGTCATAATCCAGGACACTTGTTGGTGGGGTTCATACCCCTCTGCAGAGAAACAGTTGGTGTATTCTACAACCCCAGCTGACTGGGCCAACAGATATAGAGCACCCACTGAAAAACTATACGAAAGTAATCATCACATAAACAAGCTTGCTAACCATTGCTACATGACAAAGTTCTCAAATACTTATCTTAACTTAGAGATCTTTATGATATCTAATCTGAGGTGCTAGAAGTCAAATGACTCACCTTCTAACATGGCTGCCTTCTACTATCCATCATGAAAACTATCAAAATTAAACAAACCAGACATATGGGATACTGCTGGAGAAGTAGGGATGAGCTTATAAATGATGCACTCCTGTGGACTTCTTCACATGGATGAGCAAAGGCAGGACAACCAGCTTACATACAGCAGCTCTGTGCTGATACGGGATGTAGCCCTGAAGACCTACCAGAAGCAATAGATGATTGGAAGGGTTGGCAAGAGAGGGTCAAGGATATCTGTACTGATAGTACGACATGGTACATCATCATCATCATTAGCATTTTGCACCATCAGCACAGATCTTGGCTACTGCTTTGTGGGGTGTTGCCTTCAGGACTTGTTCAATATTACTCGTAGCATTTTTGTGTAGTCAAGCTTTTTCTCCATATGTTCAGTTAGTGTCTATGTAGTGCATCCATACAGCAGTATTGACACGATTGCTGCTTGGAAGAAACTGCATTTCATTTTATTGGTCAGGTCTGACTTCCATATGACCGATAGCGTATTGATAGCTATCCATGTCTTTGCTAGTCGCATGTTGATGTCTGTCTCGGTTGATGAGAAACTGTTTCTTAGGTAGGTGAACTTGTATACTAGATTCAGAGAATTACCGTTTTGTGTGGAGATATTGCCTCTTTGATTAAATCACATGTATTCCATCTTGTGTGCGTTGACATGAAGGCCTATGTCTGCAGCTGCTTGTTCCAGACTATGTAGCAGGGTTTCAGCTTGAGCAGGTCTATTTGCCAGTAGTGCTATGTCATCGGCATAGTCCATGTCTATAATTGTTTGTGCGGGGTGGCTTCTGCTTCTTTCCTTTGTGATATACTGTATAAAAAATACAAAAGAGATTGTTACAGTTACAAATAAATAATCTGGCAACATTCAGACAAAGAAAAGAAATTTGTCAATTTTCAATGATTTTTATGTTTATTGAGTCACATCCTAGAAGCCTTTTGAAATTGGAGAGGAGAAATTTGAAAAACCAGCTATTTTTTTTTTTACTCCTTGAGAGTTTTTCACATCAGTGTTAGTTGATGGTCTTTCACTGGAGTTTGAGTGTCAGCAAGTCTCCTCAAGTGTCTAGGACTCTTTTCAGTATTCTGGCCATTCTCAATAATGTTGTAGTTTGGATGGTCTCCACTCGTCCTCTCATTTCCAAGTCCTCCAGTCCCTGTACCAAGGTGACTGTACCAAGAGCATCAATTACAATTGGTATAAACTTCACTTTCATGTTCCACAGTTTTTTCAATTCCCTAGCAAAGTCCTGGTTTTTATCTTTCTTTTCATTTCCTTTCAATTTTATTCTGTGGTTAGCCAGGACAGCAAAGTCCACAATTTTGCAAGTTCTCTTTTTTTTGTTGATTATTATAAGGTCTGGTCGTCTGGCCAAGATTAGGTGATCCATTAGTATGTGTTATGGTATCCAACCTGCGGACTGTAATGAACTCTTCCTGTTGCTATTAATACCAGGAGAATATTCATCTTGGTGCTAAGTTTATTCCAGCCTAACACTTTGGCTGTCAGACTGACATTCAGCACCTTTTTATCTATGTTGTATTATACTTTCATTAATATACTTTGTTCCATGTAAACCCGAGTTTCTGTGTTTCTTCCTGACCCTTTACTAGTCCACAACGCTATGTCAAAATCCCAAAGGGGTAGAAAATTAATTATAAAATACCCACAAGATAAACTATGTGATCATTCTGCCTTTTCAAAGAACAAGCATATCAGAGAGAATTAACTAAGTTTTCCTTGATTTGGTCTACAGGCCTCAGATTGCTTGATGTACCAGGAAGGTAGCTGATAAAGGTGACAGTGATATCAATAGTAGTTGGAGCCCCTGGAACTGTTCCCAAAGACCTAGAAAAGAGACTGTGGGAACGAGAGATCAGAGAAAGAATAGAAACAATTCTTACAACAGCACTGATTAGATCAGCTAGAATACTTAGGAGAGTCCTAGAAACATGAAGACAAAGCAAGTAATATGTGTAAGTACTACTACCAACAACAACAAACAAACTAACAAACGGTGAAATAGCTGAGAAGTTGAACTTTTTACATCCTGACTAATTTGCATACAGCTATATGGTATCAATGAGCCAGTAAATTAGTCTGGTGGGTAGAGTATTCGTCAGTGGTCTGGGAGACCTGGGTAGAGTATTCGTCAGTGGTCTGGGAGACCTGGGTTTAATCCCAGGTCGCGTCATACCAAAGACTTTGAAAATAAACTCTCAGCAATATAAGGTACGTATCAAGGGTAAAGTGGAGCAATCCAGGGAAAGGATTGTAGTAGCTATCAAAAAGGGAGCCTTCTGGTCGCCCTCGGCTAAGGTTGCCAACGTTACTTCTTACTTTTTTATATGGTATCAAGTATTCCTATCTTAAAGAAATAATTTTCAAACAGATCTATTTAACCCATCAATGGGACCTTAACAGGTACTACCACTACAGGTTAGAGTGTGTCTGGGAGTAATGGTAATACCTTCAAACTCCTAAGATTTCCAGAACTGGAGCCTCACCATCCGATGCAGGTTAGTGATGTTCCGAAGACACCTTTACCCAAGGAATTAAAAAAGAAAGGAGAAAAATTAAAATGCTGAAAGAAAAAAGTAAATTCAAGAAAGAAAAGAAAAAAAACGTGATGGAGAAAATAAGAAAAATGAAGAAAAGAGAAAATGAATGAAGAAAGAAAGAATGATGAGGAAGTAAAATAAAAAGAAGTGGGAAGTGAAATAGAAAGAAAGAAAGAAAGAAAGAAAGAAAGAAAGAAAGAAAGAAAGAAAGAAGTAAAATAAAAAGAAGTGGGAAGTGAAATAGAAAGAAAGAAAGAAAGATGAGGAAGTAAAATAAAAAGAAGTGGGAAGTGAAATAGAAAGAAAGAAAGAAAAAAAGAAAGAAAGAAAGAATGATGAGGAAGTAAAATGAAAAGAAGAGGGAAGTGAAATAGAAAGAAAAGAAAGAAAGAAAGAATGACGAGGAAGTAAAATGAAAAGAAGTAGGAAGTTAAAAAGAAAGAAAGAAAGAAAGAAAGAAAGAAAGAAAGAAAGATGAAGAAGTAAAATGAAAAGAAGTGGGAAGTTAAATAGAAAGAAAGAAAGAAAGAATGATGAAGAAGTAAAATGAAAAGAAGTGGGAAGTGAAATAGAAAGAAAGAAAGAAAGAATGATGAGGAAGTAAAATGGAAAGAAGTGGGAAGTTAAAAAGAAAGAAAGAAAGAAAGAAAGAAAGAAAAAAGATGAAGAAGTAAAATGAAAAGAAGTGGGAAGTGAAATAGAAAGAAAGAAAGAAAGAAAGAATGATGAGGAAGTAAAATGAAAAGAAGAAGGAAGTGAAATAGAAAGAAAGAAAGAAAGAAAGAAAGAAAGAAAGAATGATGAGGAAGTAAAATGAAAAAAAGAGGGAAGTGAAATAGAAAGAAAGAAACAAGCCAAAGTAGAAAAAAAGAGGAGAACAAAGAGGAAAAAATTAAAAGAACCAGAGTAAGAAATAAAAAGTGATTGCCCAGTTGTCTGAATGTTTCCCTACAAAGGGGCGAACCCCCCCCCCAAGTAGTTTCCAGGATATTAAACAATCTGATGGTGAGGTTCCAGTAATGTTGGAATGTTGGGGAATATGCGGAGCACCCCTTCATTGCCATCACTCCCAGGTCCTCTCCGTCCTGTAGTGGTGGCACCTGGTAAGGTCCTATCTATGGGTCAAATAGAACTAAACTCTGTACTTATTCTAAACTGAATTGCTTGAAATAGAACTGTTTTAACATCTAAACTGTGTACTTATGCTAAACCAAATTGTTTGAAATAGAACTGTTTTTGAAATTTAACTGTGTAGACAAAAACTATATTTATACTAAACTGAATTGTTGAATTAGAACTGTTTGACTAAACTGAATAGCTTGAAATAGAAATGTTTTTGATAATTAAACTGAGTACTTATGCTTAACTGAATTGTTTGAAATAGAACTGATTATTTGTATAACAATGCATTTGCCATTAAATAACCTACAAAGGTTGATATACCATAAAACTCAAACAAACAAACAAAAAAGTGAACAAAAATGAAAATAAAGAAGAGAAAGAAAGCAAAAATTAATAATTAATAAAATATAAAATAAAAATTTCAAAAACTTAGCAAGGAAAAAAAAACTTAATAGAAATTTTTAGCAAAGAATAAAAGTTATAAACAAAGAAAAAGTAGAGATGGAGTCAGAATAAAAAAGAATGTTTTATTCGTCAGAAAGATAAAAATAAAATTTTCTGAAAATTTTTAGAAATCAAACAAAAGAATTTTTCTTACCAAGCAACCAGTAAACCAACCAACAATCAAACCAACTATCCAGCCAAAATCTTAGAATTAGGACTGCAGTTAAAAGTGAAAGTGAAACCAAAACTGACATTTACATTTTTATTTCAAACTGATCGCTCCCACTGATCAATTTTAATTGTTTTCTGTATCTCAATAAGAAAAGAATATTTTATTGATTTATTTTGGAAAGGAAAAAGAAAATCATTCTAATTACAAAGATACGAAAAAGGTTTCTGGACAAGAATATCTAAACCACTTTTGTTTCCATTTTGGGTTTTCCAGAGGTCATTTATGATGAACAAAATTATAGATTGCTCTGAGCCCTGTTAGCAAAGTCTTGAATACATCAACTGTACCCCTTGGATAACACTGAATCCCACCCTCCAAAAAACAAAAATAAAAGTGACCTGAAGATGATACTGAAGTGGTGAGGCTCCAGTTCTCAAACTCTGGGGAGTATGGAGTCATATCTTCAGTGTCATTACTCTCAAGTCAACTCTTGCTCAGAATGGTTGTAGTGGCAGTTAGAGCTACATCTATGGGTCACATAGATATGTTTTAAGATTATTAGTCGGATACAAATACTTGAAACTATATAACTTTGAGGAAATTTTTCGTATTAATAGCTACGTGAAGTTATCTTTACAAATTATAATCATTAGTTACGTGAAGCAATATCATCATGATCATCACCATCAAGTCGTGCTGAGAGCACAGATTTCCTAGATTCTGTCTTCCTATCTGTACCTATTAGCCATCTGTCTTGGTAGGTCCTCTAGAATGCATCCAGTGTCTGCAGAGAACAGACAAATGTAAATCCTTGCTGCACAGCTAACACTGGTGTATCTAAAAGTAGAAGTCCTCGGAGTTGCATAGCCATGACCACTATACATACATATATGCAGATGCTCGCAGAATCATAACAACGACACAATAAAGACGAGCGACACAGTTCTTTAGAAAAATATACCTCTCACTTTATTTGAAAGGGTTCGAAAGGGTTCCTCAAGGTTTTACTGTGTGAGAGGTGAATTGGAGGCTGAACAGAACTGTAACATATTGACCCCCACTCTTATGGCCATAACAGCATTTCTTTCCCGTTCTCCTGGTCTGCTCAACCGGGGGCCTGGGGGCCCAGCCTGTCTGGGACATGTTTCTCATTCCAGCATCTTCTTTTCAACTGACTGACTTCCTGTCTTCACCCGGGTTATATGATTGTTCAATGCCCACCTTCTTCTTGTGGGCGTCCCAATTTCACACTCAATTCAACCCGTCCACGGTCAAGGTTATATCCTGATATTCCTCGACTGGATGCACCTGTTATTTACACAGGTGCATTTCCTATTGTGACCGCTTGGCCGGGGTCAATATGTTACACTCAGGAGAATGTCGCTTACGAATTCATCCCTGCTTCTCCAGTCATGCCCAAAATGTCTTCATTGTCTTACCCAGATGGTTTGTGAGAAATGGGGGAGGCAAATGGCCATATAGCTGCTGTTTCATAGGTTGCTGCTTCCAGGATTTGTTCAAAACAGTATGCAGCATTTTTCCGTGATTCCTATCTGGCTTTCTCTCTAATCATTTTGTTAGAGTCTAGGTAGTGCAACCATGCAGTAGTTCTGACAGAGATACAGCTTAGATGAAATCTTGTTTTATTTTAATGGAAAAATCAGATTTCTATTGCAGTCCATATCTTTCTGTTATGTTTGTTGCCTTTGTTTTTAGTAGATGAGATATTACTACCAAAGTATAGGTACTGGTCTACTAATTCAAGAAGCTTGCCATTTAACATGGAGACAGCACCATCTTGTTTAAAACACAAGAGTTCATTTTTTTCTGTGTTCTTATAGAAACCAATACCTTTTGCTGCTTGCTTCAGGCTATGTAGTAGAGATTCAGCTTGGGTGGGTGTATTTGCAATAAGCTCTAGATCATCAGCATAGTCTGCATCTGTAATGATTTCTGTAGCATATCTGCTTCTTGGCTTTTTTTAATTGCTCACAAATTATATATATATATATATGATAAAGATAAGTGGAAAAGTAGATAAACCAAATACTTACAATGGGTTAAGTAGTAATATTTCATTCTTTATTCAAGGAAGAACTTCTTTAGACTAAAAGATTTTTTGTGTTTTTTTTACATTTTAGCTATTGAAGAAATGGATAAAATAATGGCGAAAATCTAAAAAGATAAAAAGAGAGGGAAAGGGTCTAAAGACAAGAGACAGACAAGGAAAGAAAAGGGAGGGAAATAACGGCAGTGACAAATAAATACTGTATGTATCTACCCAACTCCCTCTTCTATGTTTGAGTCCATGCCCAGCTCGGCTCACATGGCACTAAGTGAGCCAATCATCAGCATAGTCTAGCAGGGCTCTAGCTGTTGTACAGCCGTAATACAAATATAAGCAGAAACATAATCAAACATAATATACGAACTTCAATGAATGAACGAACACATTTCTTTATAAAAATATATCTCTCACACTTTATTCTCAAAAGGGTGATGTTTATTGTGTGTGAGAGATGAGCTGGAGACAGGGACAGCTATATTGACCCAAGTTCTTCCCATGATCATAGCAGCACTTCTTCCTCATCTTGGCTGGGGTTGCTCAACCGTTGGTCACTGAGGGCCCAAAGCCCTTGTCTGCTGCTGGCTCTCACTTTGGCATCTTGTTTCCAACTGACTCGAACCTTCTGTGCACCTGGTTACATTATTGTTTAACACCTACCTGCTTCCACTGTTCTTCCACTTATTTACACAGGTGCATCTCTTGATTGACGGCTCGGTCGAGGGTCAATATATAACATAGCCTCAGCTCCTGTCCAAACTTCCACTTCCTTAACCCCCACTATAAGCTGACCTTCAGGTCATTGGCTTTGTGTCAGATCCTGTCTGGTGGGAGGCAGTGACAAATAAATACTTTATGCATCTACCCAACTCCTTCTTCAATGTTACTGCAACTTTATTTAGAGGTAAATATTAGATACATAGATCAAACAGTTTTATTTAACATCATTTATTTATTTTCACAGAGTTCAATGGATATATATACATATATATATATAGATGATTTGTAAGTGAATATTTGAAGGTAATTTTATTTTTTAAAAGTTCAAATAATTTGTTCAAACACATTTATTGCTGTTGTTTGCACAATTTAATGTTTCAAGTATTCCTATCTAACACTAATAATTCTATTTAATAGTAATCATTTGCTTTGCACACAGTTAAATGGTTCCAAGTATTGCTATTTAACACTAATAATTCTATTTAATATTAATCATTTGTTTGCACAAAGTTAAATGGTTTCAAGTATTCCTATCTAACACTAATAATTCTATTTGATATTAATCATTTGTTTGCACACAGTTAAATGGTTTCAAGTATTGCTATCTATCACTAATAATTCTATTTAATACTGATCCTTTGTTTACACACAGTTAAATGGTTTCAAGTATTGCTATCGAACACTAATAATTCTATTTAATATTAATCATTTGTTTGCACACAGTTAAATGGTTTCAAGTATTCCTATCTATCACTAATAATTCTATTTAATACTGATCCTTTGTTTACACACAGTTAAATGGTTTCAAGTATTCCTATCTAACAGTAATAATTCTATTTAATATTAATCATTTGTTTGCACTCAGTTAAATGGTTTCAAGTATTCCTATCTAACACTAATAATTCTTTTTTATATCAATCATTTGTTTGCATACAGTTTATTGGTTTCAAGTATTTCTATCTAACAGTAATAATTCTATTAAATATTAATCATTTGTTTGCACACAGTTAAATGGTTTCAAGTATTCCTATCTCAATGCAAATAACCCGTAACCATTGCTTTCTCGCACTTTTAAGATAAATAGTGTTGGGTACTTATTTGTCAGAAGGGCAATTTGAAGAATATGGTTGGGACAATCATATAGATGTCAGGGCTTGACATGACCAGCGGATTGATCAGATCAGGCCTCTCTGACCACTGATCTAACCCAGTAAGGACCAAAGTCAACTGTTGCAAGTCACTTGACCATTTTAGTTGCCAGGTCAAGAACTTCTTAGTTACCAGGATTCCATTCTAAAGAATTACAGGTTACCACGCACAGCCAACAGGTAGCCTCATGGTGGGGATATTATCCCTCTGCTGATGTGCCGTCACCCCCAGCTGATATTAAAGAATAATAATCCTATGTAATAAATAAATAGATTTATGAATTTCAGATGATTGCAAAAGAAGTTGTTCTTAATATTACATGGTTGACAAAATTTAATGAATTTTTTTATATACCGGACATTGGTATAATGGTTAGAGTGTTCGCCAATGGCCTGGAAGACTTGGGTTCAATCCCAGTTTGAGTCATATAAAAGACTCAAAAAATGGTGCGTGATGCCTCTTTGCTTAACATGCAGCATTGTAAGGTTCAAGGGTTAAGTGGAGCAATCCAAGGAATGGAGTAGCGCCCTCCCCTACACCTTTGTGTGGTAGCTATCGAAAAAGGAGCCTTCAGGTCACCCTCAACTACAGTCGCCAACTTTACTTTATTTTTATTATGAACTTCTAATAGATTATTTAATTATGGTTTAAAATGAACAAACACTAAAATGTTCACACACTTTCATTCCTTCCTTCTCTTTCTGCTTACTTTCATTTTTAAAAAAATCTTTTTCAAAGCTGTGGACCATGAACGTGACAGCGATATTAATTGTAGTTAGTGCCCTTGAAACAGTCTACAAAGACCTGGAAAAGAGACTCAGGAGCTAGATATTAGAAAAATTTAGACTATCCAGATCACAGCACTGTTATTTAGAATACATCATTTAGAATACTGAGAAAAGTCCTGGAGACTTTCTTTCACTAAGACTTTAGGGAAAAACCTCCAGTTTGAGCTAATGTAAAAAAAATAATATTTTAAGCTGCTGGCAGGCAAGAACTATGAGAAAGTTCTGTTAATAATTATAATAATAATAATAATGACTGAGTGGGGAAGGTGATCCACTGGGAATTGTGCAAGAAACAGGAAATTCACCATACTGACAAATAATAATAATAATAATAATGGGACTTTGACATACAAACGGATCACTTAATCTCGGTCAGAAGACCAGACCTCATTGTATTCAACAAAAAAAAAAGAAAAAGAGAACTTGCAAAATTGTTGGCTTTGCTGTATTGGCTGACCATAGAATAAAACTGAAAGAAAGTGAAAAGAAGGATAAGTACCTTGACCTTGCTAGGGAATTAAAAAAAACTATGGAATATGAAGGTGACGATTATATCAATCGTGATTTGTGCTTTCGGTACAGTAACTAAAGGACTATGAAAGGGACTGGAGGACTTGGAAATTGGAGGACGAGTGGAGACCATCCAAACTACAGCATTATTGAGAATGGCTATAATACTGAGAAAAGTCCTGGAGACTTTCTTTCACTAAAGCTTCCAGTTCGAGCTAATGTAAAAAAACTCATGTAGAATGAAAATGATATTTTAAGCTGCTAACAGGCAAGAACTATAAGAAAGTTCGGTTATTAATAATAATAATAATAATGACTGAGTGGGGAAGGTGATCCACTGGGAATTGTGCAAGAAACTGGAATTTCACAATACTGACAAATAGCAAATGCATAAATCAGAATCTGTCCTTGAAACTGAAATGAATAAAATTCTCTGAGACTTGAGATACAAACAGATCACCAAATCCCAGCCAGAAGACCAGACCAAGTCTAAATCAAAGAAAAAGGAACTTGTTATCTAGTGGATTATGTTGATGCAGTGGACAATACAGTGAAAGTGAAGGAAGGCAAAAAGCTAGACAAATATCTGGATATTGCTAGAGTACAAAAATTTCAAGGAACATAAAAGTGACTGTGATACCAGTCATAGTTGGAGCCTTTGGAACAGTCCCTAAGAATATGGAAAAGAGAGTTGGAAAACTTGAGATTCGAGGTAAAACTAAAACCATACAGACCAAAATGTTCTAAAATCGGTTATGATACCGAGGAGAGTCCTGTAGAACTATGAAGATTTTCTGTTACTCAAACTTCAGTGTAAAACCAAGAGTGAAACTGGTGTGAAAAAATTTGTTAAAAATAATATAATATTCTAAGCCTTGGTTTGTTTTGGTTTGGTTTGGTTTTATGGCATATCAACCATTGAAGGTTATTTAATGCCAAATCCTCTTTATACATATATATTAGATATATATGATTTAGTTTGGTTGGGTTTTATGGCATATCAACCATTGAAGGTTATTTAATGCCAAATCCTCTTTATACATATATATTAAATATATATGATTTGGTTTGATTGGGTTTTATGGCATATCAACCATTGAAGGTTATTTAATGCCAAATCCTTTTTATACATATATATTAAATATATATGATATGATTTGGTTTGGTTTTATGGCATATCAACCATTGTAGGTTATTTAATGCCAAATCCACTTTATACATATATATTAAATATATATGATTTGGTTTGGTTGGGTTTTATGGCATATCAACCATTGTAGGTTATTTAATGCCAAATCCACTTTATACATATATATTAAATATATATGATTTGGTTTGGTTGGGTTTTATGGCATATCAACCATTGTAGGTTATTTAATGCCAAATGTTCTTTACACATATATGTTAAATATATATGATTTGGTTTGGTTTGGTTTTATGACATATCAACCATTGAAGGTTATTTAATGCCAAATCCTCTTTATACATATATATTAGATATATATGATTTAGTTTGGTTGGGTTTTATGGCATATCAACCATTGTAGGTTATTTAATGCCAAATCCTCTTTATACATATATATTAAATATATATGATTTGGTTTGGTTGGGTTTTATGGCATATCAACCATTGTAGGTTATTTAATGCCAAATCCTCTTTATACATATATATTCAGTATATATGATTTGGTTTGGTTGGGTTTTATGGCATATCAACCATTGAAGGTTATTTAATGCCAAATCCTCTTTATACATTTATATTAGATATATATGATTTAGTTTGATTGGGTTTTATGGCATATCAACCATTGTAGGTTATTTAATGCCAAATCCACTTTATACATATATATTAGATATATATGATTTGGTTTGGTTGGGTTTTATGGCATATCGACCATTGTAGGTTATTTAATGCCAAATCCACTTTATACATATCTATTAGATATATATGATTTGGTTTGGTTGGGTTTTATGGCATATCAACCATTGTAGGTTATTTAATGCCAAATCCACTTTATACATATATATTAGATATATATGATTTGGTTTGGTTGGGTTTTATGGCATATCGACCATTGTAGGTTATTTAATGCCAAATCCACTTTATACATATATATTAGATATATATGATTTGGTTTGGTTGGGTTTTATGGCATATCAACCATTGTAGGTTATTTAATGCTAAATCCTTTTCATAGATATATATTCAATATATGATAGAATCTTTAAATGAGCCTGAGCTAATTTTTTCCACATAGATTGATAGTTCCACATGTGATAAAGTCCATTTCCTGGACGGTGATTGGTCACTGGTCGCCCTCGACTAAAGGGAGACAACTTTACTTTTACTTATTCCTTTCATTATTTTCCTAAGTCAATTACAAGATTTTAAACTAGTGTTTAAAACCTATTTTTAGTGTAGTTAAGAACAACTTATTTCCCCAAGTGGAGACTGAAAAATATCATCCAATAATGATTAATAAAGAAAAAATAATCTAAAAGTTAATATTTTTTATACTGAAAACATAATTAAATAGATTGCCCAGTCAGCTTGGGCTGTAGAATACACCGACTGCACATCTGCAGAGGGGTAGGACCTCCCCAACGAGTGTCCTGGATATGACACTAAACAATCTGATGCTGAGGTTCCAGTGATGCTAGGGCTTTGGAGAATGCGGAGCACCTTTTCATTGCCATCGCTCCCAGGTCCACTCTGGCCCGGCGTGGTAGCACCTGATAGGGCCCTATCTATGGGTTAAATAGAACTAACGGCATACTTATGCTAAACTGAATTGTTTGACTAAATGGAATAGCTTGAAATAGAAGTGTTTTTGACAATCAAACCATATTTATATTTAAACTGCGTGCTTCAGCTAAACTGAATAATTTGAAATGGAACTGCTTTTTGACATCGAAACTATACTTACACTAAACTGAATTGTTTAATATAGAACTGTTTTGACATTTAACTGTGTATAAACAAAATCTGTACTTATACTAAACTGAATTAGCTGAATTAAAACTGCTTGACTAAAATGAATAGCTTGAAATAGGAATGTTTTTCACAATTAAACTGTGTGTACTTACATTTAAACTGCGTACTTATGCTAAACTGAATTGTTTGAATTAGAACTGCTTGACGAAACTGAATAGCTTGAAATAGAAATGTTTTTGACAATTAAACTGTGTGTACTTACATTTAAACTATGTACTTATGCTAAACTGAATTGTTTGAAATGGAACTGTTTTTGACATTTAACTGTGTGCAAACAAAATCTAAACTTATATTAAACAATTCAGTTTGAAATAGAACTGTTTGACTAAACTGAATAGCTTGAAATAAAATATTTTTGACACTTAAACTGAATTGTTTGAAATAGAACTATTTGCATCAAAATGGATTTGGCATTAAATAACCTGCAAAGGTTGATATGCCATAAAATCCAACCCACCAACCAACTATAACTAAATAGAATACATAAAATCACTACCTTTCTTTAAACGAGGTACTGAATAAAGACCTAGGGAAAGATTACTAGAAACCAAAACTTAAGCTGAAAATTAAATTAAAAGATAATAATAAAATCGTAAAAATTACCCCTCACCCCGATATAGTAAAAGCAATTAGGTAGTCATTATTTAACTGTGTGTAAATAGAACTATTAGTGCTAGCTATACTTAAAACTATTAAACTGTGTGCAAACAAATAATTAATACCATCAGATCGTTTAATGTCATATCAAGAACACTCGTTGAAGGATGGTTTTACCCCTCTAGAGAGAAGCATTTGGTATGCTCTACAGCCCCAGCTGACTGGGCTGTATCTGTTAGGTTGGTTGGTTGGTTGGTTGGTTGTGTTTTATAGCATATCAACCGTTGTTGGTTATTAATACCAAATCCATTTTTATACAAATAATCAGTTCTATTTTAAACAATATAGTTTAGCATGAGTACACAGTTTAATTATCAAAAACATTTCTATTTCAAACAATTCAGTTTGGTCAAACAGTTCTAATTTAAAGAATTCAGTTTAGCATATGTACAGTTTCAATGTCAAAGATAATTCTCATAAGTATAGTTTCAATGTCAAAAATAGTTCTATATCAAACAATTCAGTTTAGCATAAGTACGCAGTTTAAATATCAAAACAGTTCTATTTCAAGGAATTTAGTTTAGCATAAGTATGCATATTAGCTCTATTTAACCAATAGATAGGACCCTATCGGGTATTACCACTCCAGGCCAGAGTGGACATGGGAGTGATGGCAATGAAGGGGTGCTCCACATT
The DNA here is from genome assembly GCA_963585895.1 of Sepioteuthis lessoniana. Classification (NCBI taxonomy): domain Eukaryota; kingdom Metazoa; phylum Mollusca; class Cephalopoda; order Myopsida; family Loliginidae; genus Sepioteuthis; species Sepioteuthis lessoniana. Next base: position 39,115,108 of record OY757947.1, on the reverse strand, counting down.
CCCTAAAGTTCCAACATCACAGGAACCTTACCCTCACCATCACCATTAGTGTCATATCTTGGACACTCGTTGGTGGAGGAGATCTTACCCCTCTGGAGAGATGCATTTTGTGTATTCTACAGCCCAAGCCAAGTGGGTTGTATCTGTTAGGGTCATAGACAAAAATATCTAATAATTTTCTATACTTTGAAACATTTACCTGTGCAAACAGTGACTGATGTTAAATTGAATTATTACTATTACCAAGTGAACTGATACGTTGCATATTAAAAGATGTTATCTCACTCAAGATAAGATAGTTTAGGTTGTGAAGAAATTTTGTTAAGGAACTGGTGATCCTGTTTCACCGAACATCAGCAGCCCCTCGGGGTCACGTGGCGTCCATTATAAAAAAGAGCTCCACAGGAGCTTCTTCCTCTATTTTCCACTCCCATCGCTGTTAGCAACAGGTCCATTCGTAGCAGCCCTTGACGGCAAACGTATTTGTTACCTTCTTCCACCAGCCAGGAGCCAAGAGCGACGAACGCACGTGCTGAGTTAAAAGGAACAGGACACACAGCTAAGTTCCAGCAGGCATTTTATCTGCAAACCTTCACAAAACCTTACAACCTTCACATAACAAACCTAACCATACTTGATCTTACACCTTTACCTTATAACAACCTTACAACTAAACCTTACAAACCTTACAAAACCCTACCATCTATCGGAATCTTGAACTCTTTTGTGAACTCTTACATATTCGTTGTTTGTTCCATTTGGTGTAAAACCCTATTTATTGTTGTAGTTGTTGTTGTTGAATATAAATTTTGTTGCACTAAAAGTCGTTCGTCTTCCTTTCTTCAAAAGCTGCCACCAATTTCCATACTGCTGTTGAAGTACGGTTTACTCTTTTACAAAACGTAGGAATAAACTGGGCTTTTAAGGGCCTATAAAAATCCCCATAATTGAAAGCGTAGTGAGGAATACTTAGACCTTAATTTTAGGATTTTCTTTCTCATGGGTAAAATGAGAAAACTTTTGATAAACGGGCCAAAGCTGATGCATTGACCAAACATGGGCCTTTTACCAGCTCAAAAATTGGTTTTAGACATAGATAGATATCGAGATAATCTTAAAAAAGCCAGTCAAGGAATTTGTAGAAATTTTGGTAAGAAACTGGTGATCCTGTTTCACCGGACAGAAGCAGCCCCTTGGGGTCACGCGACGTCCATTATAAAAAGGAGCTCCACTGGAGACTCTCTCTCTTTTGGTTCCACTACCAACACCTGTTAGCATCAGGTCCATTGTAGCAGCCCTTGACGGCATACGTATTTTGGTACCTTCCACCACCCGGGACCCAAGTGCGACGAACGCACTTGCTGAGTTTAAAGGAACAGGACACACACAGTTAAGTTCCAGCAGGCATTTTATCTGCAAACCCACTTTACCTTCAACCTTATAACTTTATCTTACACCTTGGGAACTCTTTTATGAACTGTTACTTGCAAATTCGTAGTTTATTCCATTTGGTGTAATACCCTGTTATTGTTGTTGTATCTAAATTTTGTTGCACGTAAAAGGCGTTCGTCTTCCTTTCCTCAAAAGCTGTTACCAATTCCCTATTGCTGGTTGTGTACGGTTTATTCTTTTACAAAACGTAGGAATAAAACGGGTTTTTCTGGGTACATAAAAATCCCCATAAATTTGGTGGTTCGTTATCACTGATGGAAATTGATGGCAAAACACCCGAAGACGTTCTTTCTTCAGTGGGATTTAATTCAACAAAAGGGGTTAAAGATAAAACAACAATAGTTAAAACTCAACAGAGTATATTCGAGAAGTTATCCTTGAAAATGCGTCAAATTTAGACAAAAGCAGAACATGTTTAAGAAAGAACATCTTATATTCTTAATTTTGCGTTAACGAGTTAAAATTGCGTTATTATTTTTTAAAAATTATTTGCGACTAAAGTCGTAAATGTTGTAAGATATCACTACTCCCTGGGTTTTCAAATATCAGTTTGGTGGTAAGAGTAGGTGCAAATGACAATGTGAAATTGATCCCTGTATTCACTTTCAATGCGGCCTCTGTTAGTTCAGCGAAACTCCTTTCTATTCTCCGTACGTCACACTAGCAGAAACAACAACAACCGATTCCAACGATCCTCGTATCAACACTCCGTATTCTCAAAGCGATCCGCTTTTATTCAGTTGGAGACCATCTCATTTGCATCCGAGCAGTGATGATTTACGCGACTTTAGGAGATCAGATGGTTATAAAAATCGCGGGCGCCATCTTGAATTTCTTTGTTTCCCAGCCTGTTTGAACGACGCACACGCGAGGTCGCTCAAAAGGTAAGCCCCCCTCTCCGTTTTCACAATTTCTGCCACAGTCAATAAATAAAAAATAATAGAATAAGAATAATAATGTAATTTTATGTGGTTTATAGGAATAAAATAATAATGATTTATAATAATAATAATAATAATTTATAATAATAAAAATAATAATAATTTATTTTTCTATTAACATTATTAAATTGAAGGATAAGGTCACGTCTCTAAATGACACACGAAAAAAAAAAACTGCGATATCTAACCAAAAACCTCCTTTCGTATTCCACAATTATCCTCACCTTCGTATCCTTAAACTGATTGCCGTTTCTTCTCTAATCTATTCGTATCCAATGTAAACACAAAAAAAAAAAAAAGCTTTGAGTGCCGACATTTGTTGTTTTTATCTTCTTTTCTGTCTGCCCTCATTTGCATGCGCGTCTTCACTCTCTGTAGTTTTACATGACTGCTGGTGGGAAAATTCGTGACCATTTGCAATATAAGCTCACTCAGGGCAGCCATGTTTTTTCCAGTCAAAAAAATATATCTTGTACGCGGAGCATATGTAGAATTTTTGGTAAGGAACTTATGATCCTGTTTCACCGAACAGCAGCATCCCCTTGGGGTCACGTGGCGTCCATCATAAAAAGGAGCTCTACTGGAGACTCGCTCTCTTTTGGTTCCACTACTAACACCTGTTAGCATCAGGTCCATTGTAGCAGCCCTTGACGGCATACGTACTTTGGTACTTTCCACCACCCGGGACCCAAGAGCGACGAACGCATGTGCAGAGTTAAAAGGAACAGGACACACACACAGTTAAGTTCCAGCAGGCATTTTATCTACAAACCAACTACTTTACCCACAAACCTTATCAAACCTACTTTATAACAACCTTGCAACTAAACCTTACAAAACCCTTCCAGCTATCGGAAACTTATGAACTCTTTTTTGAACTGTTACTTACACATTGGTTGTTTATTCCATTTGGTGTAAACCCCTGTTTATTGTTGTTGTTATTGTATATAAATTTTGTTGCACGTACAAGTAGTTCGTCTTCCTTTCTTCAAAAGCTCTCACCCAAATCTCTACTGCTGGTTGAGTACGGTTTATTCTTTTACAAAACGTTTGAATAAACCGGGCTTTTCGGGGCTTATAAAAATCCCCATACATGTGCGCTGAGGTAAGTGGCCATTTTTACCCCAATTTTCACTACACCAAGCAATACTTTGAACCATTTAAATGTGAGTAAATAGAACTATTCGTATTAATTATAGTTAAAACCATTAAACTGTGTGCAAGCAAATAATTAATACTAAATAGAATTATAATTGTTATAGTAATACTCAAAACCATTTAGCTGTGTGCAAGTGAATAAGCTCTGGCTAATTTTAAAATGTAGCCAACAAACTATTTGTTTACAAATCAGATATATTAATATATATATCATCATCATGTCGTGCCGCTAGAACGGATATCCCTGACCCTCTCTCGCCACTTTTCCCTATCGTTCATCACCTCTGGCAGGTCTTCTGGGCTACATCCCGTATCCTCACTTAGCTGCTGTATGTATGTTCTAGCTGGTCGTCCAGCATTAGCTCGTCCATATGTGGGGGTCCATAGGAGTACATTACTTATGAGCTCGTCCCTGCTCCTCCAGCAGTGTCCTGCGTGCCTGGCTCGTCAAACTTGGATAGTTTTCGTGATGGGAGGCAGGTGGCCGTATAGTTGGTGCTTTGTGGGGTGTTGCCGCTTGGACTTGTTTAATATTGCTTGCAATATATATATATAATCAAGATTTGGCATTAGATAACCTACAAGGGTTGATATGCTATAAAACATAGCTAACCAATATCTTGAAGATCTTATAGCTTACTAAAGATTATTAGTTACTTGAAATCATATGATTGTAAATAAACTAGTACTAGAGTAAAAGTTCCTCTCCAAAAAGCAAAAGCAAGAAGGTACTCAACATCGCATTGGGATTTCTATGAGCATCCAATTGGCAGACAAGGGAACAAGCCATAACTAGGTACAGTTACTGGGAGCAATATATGTCTCTGTCTCCCACCAGACACGGGTAGAGACACTTGGAGCATAACGCAGAATAGTGGACATTTATCTATCACCAAATCCACACTGAAACCAGTGGCCAGTCAGGACTCGAGAAATGAGATCGCCCAGATTCAGGAATGGAATATTCCAGAGTACCATAAATACTTTTTGCTGGGAGGTGCCCGTGGTGTAATGGTTATCGTCGTAGGAAATGGACATGGCGACACGAGTTCAAATCCTGGACGAGACTGATTGCATTTCACATAACACTAATACCCTTGGGAAAGGTATGAATCTAATTAATCTCCCTCCAGCTATGGGTAAATAGTAGGGCAGACTGAGTTCTTCAGCTTTGGTAAGACAACTAGTCTAGGAGAAGGAAAAACTCTGAATTAAAATCTGTTAAACTCCGCTTAAAAATTGACCTTGTGTCATATCCTGCCCGAACGGAGGGGGTTGGTACTATTTACCAACCCCTCCGCTCGGGCAGGATATGACACAAGGTCAATTTTAAGCGGAGTTTAACAGGTTTGAATTCAGAGTTTTCCTTCTCCTAGACTAGTTACCTCACCAAGGCTGAAGAACCTAGTCCGTCCTACTATTTATCCATAGCTGGAGGGAGAATAAGGGGGTTCATACCTTTCCCAAGGGTATTTGCCCGAAAGTGAACGTAATAGCGCGACTGGAGTACGAACTCGCGTACTACGATTCCGCAGTTCATCGCTTTAACCATTACACCACGAGGACACCCCAGGGGGTTGGTAAATATGATAAATACTTTTTGCTTTATGCACTAAGAGATATATAATAGGCTAGTCTACCTTCGGGTGGGCGAGCTACAACCTCTGTCCCCGATGTATGACACTAGACCTTGCTGTCTAGTTCAAACAATAACCCAGCATATGAGCCTGGATCCAAATTTGGATTCGTGAAACTGCTTGCATCATTAAACCCACATTGCACTTAGTGGGTCGATGACCAGCACAGACCAGCACAGACCAGCAGGGTTCGAGTCTCGGCTCGTTCCCGACCTTCCACACCCCTTTATCCCCACTTTAATCGGCCTTCGGGCTTTTGACCTTGTGTCAAGTCTCGTCTGGTGGGAGGCAGCGACAAATATAATACGTAATTGGCTAGTCTGCCATTGTTGCTGTTCAACACAACAGTACACTGACTCGCTCAATTCAACAAAAATTGTAAAGAAATCATTATGTCAATAATACAACAATACCAATAATGAGACCAATAAGAATAAATAGTAATAACAATAAAATCAATACATTAGAGTTATTGATCTTTACAGAAAAAACAATGGTGCATTTCTCTTGAGGAATCTAATATTTTGTGGTGTTATTGAAAACAATGAATAACATTTTTTCTCGTGACACATAAAGATTTGGAGATAGGTAAGCTAAAATTCAACGATATTTTCTTTTAATTTCTGTTTAATTCTCCTTGAAAATTAACCTTGTGTCGTACCTGCTCATGCAGAGGGGTTGGTTAAACACACACACGTATATATATTCCGGGAATTTTTATTTTTGTATAATTGGGTCGTTTATCAAATTATTCGTGTATAACACAATTTTTTTCCTAATTTTTTAACCTAAAATTATTAGCGTCTAATAACAAAACAGGAAGCCATTTATCTTTGCAAACAAATAATTGATATTAAATTGAATTATTTTAATTACCAAGCAATACCTGAAAACAAATGGATTTTTGTCTCGTTTTAAAATAACTTTACCTTCAAACAATTCATTTACTAATAATATGAATAGGATTAAGCCTTAATTAACCCAGAAGAGTTGATAGACCATTAAATAAAGAAACGAAACCAATCAACCAGCCTACACATTGAAACCCGAACTAACAGACTGCATGTTTAAACAACATTATCTGCGCACGAAAGCTCTCATTAAAAAACAATTCATTGATCAGAGAAAACATTGTCGTACCCGATATAATACACATGAAAAGGCCAAGATAAATAAGTGTAGCAGAAAGAACTTTGTATTTTTGTTTAGCGCGTAATTTAATTTGACCGTTAGGATCGCCAAATATTTTCACCCAATCAGGATGACTTGTCCTATTCAGCCCGAATCATCTTTCCAAGCAGCACCAAAAATTACAAAGCCCACGAAATACTCACTTCCTCAGAAATCTTCAATAGGAACAGACGTTTTATTGTCTGCTCTTGAATAGCGGCAGCAGCATCATACACTATGAGGAGAGCCATCTAGTTTATGGACCCCTTGTGTCTATTCTTCTAAGACCAAGGGATCCTAGTTAAAAATAAATTAGATGATACACGATAACAACTTCCTACCTTCTTTCCTTCCCACGAGACTCGCAGCATACCAGCGTAAACACCTTACTTCATGCTGCCATTAAAACCTTCATATAAAACCTAACGACGTCTTCGTTCTTCTCCACCACCTTTATTTTCCATCAACATTTAGTGAGGGGATAACAACCAACGTAATACCAACGCAACACCAACATAACCACGTAATACCAACACAATCAACGTAATACCAACATAACCAACGTAAAACCAACTTAAACCTAAAACCTAATAATAATGATATCTCCCATCGCTATAGATGCACTAAAAGTAATGCTTCCTATTTATTTCCGAGGAAACTACAGCAGATACAGAAGGTGCTTGAGGAGTTACCATTATCATCATGAAGAAATGGAAAAGGCCACCTGAGTTCTGATCCTTGACAAAGGTGTAGCGGAAAGAATTTCAAACTATTATTTAGTGCGGGAATTGTTTTGCCATTGGAATTTTGAAATCATACATTTCATCCAATGAGAACGACCCATGCCATTCTGCCCGGGCACACCTCCCCGGGCACTATAAAAAGCTGCGCTAACCATGCTCTCTCTCTCTTTTCTTTTATTATTCCTAGGTAAGACCAGCTGACAAGAGAGATAACATTTCTCTCTCTAACTCGGGACGATTCCAACAGCAGACAGGGACGATCCATCGCGAGAGAGCACACTTCAACATTTGTTCCTCTGCATACCTTAGGAGACCATTTCCTGGTTAATTATTTCTCCTTCCTAAACCAAATGGACCCGATGCCTCTGTCTAAGCACTAAACTCCCGCATAACCATCTACAAGTGTTTTGCCATTCTCTTCAACTCAAGGCATCAGGAAAACTTCCTCTCAAGCAGTCATTAAACTACTAGATTGAAAGCCATCAGTATCTACGCGTTCATTATTTATTTCCTTTCTGTAAAAATAACAAGAGACAACAGAACTATACTACATCAATTACCATTTATGCCAAAACGGTAATATCATCTGCCCTCTTATTATAATGGCATGACAACTCTTCAAGGTTTATTTAATTCCTAGAGGTTTGGAAACAATTATAGCTTCAAGTAACTATTCTTAAAAAAAAAGTTTGTTATAAAGGCATTTGTCAAGAATAGCCAGCCGAAGAAATGTCTTTTGCTTGGATATTTTTGCCTTCACCTCTCAAATCTCTAACCCTAACCCTAACCCTCTCACTCTACCATGAGTACATCTTCATTAAGTAGTATAAAGTAGTATTAATAGAAAATATATGAAACCTGTTCTTCTGGGGTCCCTAAGCAGGCTTGCAACCCCCTGCTCCCAGTTGGTGAGTTTAGGGGTAGTATGTACCAATCTTGGTCTTAAATAAGGAACAAAAAATACAATCCTATGTCATTACTGAAACAAGACCAGTATATATATACTGGTTTTATACGCTCCCTCATAGGGGTTGAGCACTCTGGCGAAGAAATTTTCGGCCGCCGCTCGCATAATGCAAAGCTCTTCGAAAGAATTGAGCACCCCCGTAGCCGATAGGGTATAAAAATATAAACACACGGACGCTGCTGCTGCTGTTTCTATATAATACCTTATAATTCCCTTAGCCAACGTGGTATGCTTGTTGGCCGAGCGGTCTAATACTAAGTCTAACGTAAAGTTGGACGGGTTTCGATCCCGGCTTCAAGTGTCCTACGTGTCTAGCCATACTGAAGAGTTCTGATAGAACGAAACAGTCTGTCTGTGGATGACACTATATATATATATATATACCAATATGTCCATTCCTGAGCCAGCAACCAATCGCTGTTCAGGGAATGGACTTAACTGCATGCACATAATAGAATGCCTCAATAGCCATAAAATCTCTCCCTTCTCAGAATTCTGGAGCTAACATCAACTCGTAACTCAACTTGTTATGTGATTGAGTGCTGACTCATATCTACCAAACTCAACGCTTTCGACAAATGATGACATTTATTTGTAGGGATACGGCATCAGAAAATATATCAAAATAATATTAATATTGTGTCACACATTCACTAAGCTGCAACTTCGAGTAAAGCATGTAAAAAGTCATCTGACGAGACGGAGAGTATAGTAATATTCTCTACCGAAATAAATTTATAATGACAACTTAACCAGGTTTGAGTTTCCATCCGATCACACTATATACGCTCTGAATGTGAATTTTGTTATATCCCTGCGAAGGAATAAGGGATTAACAATAGCCATACATCGAGCACTCACATAGATTTATATGATATTCCTCATATATTCTATAAACGAATAATCCTCACCCACTGTCTTCGGACACTGACTGGATATCATATATATATATATATATATATATATATATATATGTTGGGGGAGCCTTCCCCATCTTACCATAATGGATTCTTCTCACCGTTATTAGTACTGAGAGATTTCGCTGCTATGGGGCAAGTCAATATCGGTATTATCCGAACAGTACGAAACTTCATACCTTTTCTATGTAACTCTTTCTTGTGTAATATAATCTGTTATCTAATATCCGTTTTTGCGTTTTCATTAGTGACCCTTTCCGGGGCCACAACAATATATATATATATGAGGGAGAGAGAAATGTTTTCAAAAAAGTATGATAAAAATACTAAGCATTAATTTAAGCACAGAGCCAATGGTTAATTCAAAATTTTCCTTGATTCTAATTTTTCTACACAATGAAGTTTCTGAAAATTTTGGGGGGGAATTATCAACTATATCGCACCATCTAGAATTTATCATATGTAAAATACAGCTTGGCTCACAATATGAGACAAGGTAAAAATTCTCACTGTGCCGTAAAAAAAAGTGATGCGCCGGAAGAGATTGACCTATGAACTGCATGATAGTTATTTCCGCTCGACGACGATCACACAGGCCATTCCAAATGAGCGGAAGTAACACATCCCAATCGCCTGAGATCGGAAAAATTGCAGAGGCATAGAGGCGTGTCTTTATCTCTGCGTGGGAGTTTGAAGGTAATATAAGGCCGACGAATTGAACAGAAGACGTCAGAGAAAAAAGGATCCCGCAGTTCACGAAACCTCTCTCGTCGTCACGCTGTGTGCGTTGTCTCGGCCTTCGTCTCCTGACATCGAAAAGTTCAAGCCTCATCGACGAACGAACTTAATTCCTCTCCTGACTGCTCCTACTTCACACAAGCGTCCGTCGAGAAAATAAATATTTATTGTTATATACAAATTCCGTGTTGTCGTTTGTTTGACCAGAGGGCGGAACGTAACACATATTCAGTGATTCAAATACTCTTGAATTAAAATAGCAAACACTACGTGATCATCACTACCTCCCACGTTGACAAGCAGAGTGGCACGGCATGATTGGTTGTGCTCTGCCCTCCTTGGGTCGCTAGCCAAATGAGCATACGCACAATGAAATCAACAACCCATCACTGTAACTGTGGATCGGACAGTTGCACATATAGCGACCTTTTTATTTTATTTTTAAGGAATGAAATGTTTACCATTAAGTTAAACGATTATTGATAATAGTGTTGTATACTCATAATACATATACATAATACATGCGGAAACATAGTCAACAATAATGACGAACTTCAAGGAACGAACGAACACACTTCTTTATAAAAATATATCTCTTTATTCTCGAAAGGGTTAATGTTGGTTGTGTGTGAGAGGTGAGTTGGAGAAGGAGACAAACTGCTACATATTGACCCCAAGTTCTTCTGACCAAAGCAGCACTTCTTCCTCATCCTGGCAGGGGTTGCTCAACCGTGGGTCACAGAGGGCCCAAAGCCCTTTGTCTGCCGCTGGCTCTCAATTCGGCATCTTGTCCCCAACTGGCTCCAACTCCAACTGACTCAAGCCGTCTGTGTCCTGGTTATATTTTTGTTCGTCGTCCACCTGCTTCCGCTGTTCTTCCACTTATTTACACAGGTGCATCTCTTGATTGACGGCTCGGTCGGGGGTCAATATGTTACAATAGTATTATCTTCTACAGATATAAATAGATATATATTTTTCCAGTATATAAGTAAGTAGATTTGGCGACCTTAGTCGAGGGTGACCCAAAGGCTCCCTTTTCAATAGCTACTACAACGAGGTGTAGTGGAGGGCACGAGTCTATTCCCTTGATTGCTCCACTTTACCCTTGATCCTTTACCTTACAGTGCTAAGTTAAGCAAGGTGGCATCAAGTACTATTTTTTGAGTCTTTGGTATGACTCGACCTGGGATTGAACCCCGATCTCCCGGACCATTGGTATTGAAATAGAACTTTTTTTGACATCATAGTAAATATGTTCAAACTTAAGTTGCACTCTTATTTTCACTTTTGGACCAATGCCCCTTTGGAAAGGCATGAAACCCCTTATACCTCCAGCTATGGATTAAATAGTCATAATCATGTTTTACTGCTAGCACGGATTTCCCTGACTCTCTCTTGCCATTCGTCTATCATCTATCACTTCCAGCAGGTCTTCTAGACTACATCCTGTGTCCAAACAGAGCTGTTGTGGACAAATTCTAGTTGGTCGTCCAGCACTTGCTCATCTGGGTGAATAGGTCCAAAGAAGAACGTCGCTTCTAAGTTCATCCTTACTTCTCCCCAAGCAGTGTCCCACATGTCTTGTTCATCTTATTTAGATGATTTTAGAGATGGGTGGCCATACAGCCACTGTTTTGTGTGATGTTGCTTCCAGTATTTGTTCAATATAGCTTGTAGCATTCTTGTGCAATTCCCGTCTAGCATTTTCTCTATACACTTAGTCAGCGTCCATGTGGTGCATCCATACAATAGAATTGACACAACCGTTGCTTGGAAGAAATTGCATTTCATTTTATAGGATAAGTCTTGTACAAGTCACTGCTCTAATGTGCAGAATAACAACAATAATAATAACACTTACCAGCCCAGGTTCCCAACTAGTGTCCAGTTGGCAGAAAAATATATAACTCAATACAGACTCTTCGCCAATACTGAATCAGGGTTGATGGATCAGGAAGAATCACACTTAAGAACAGCCATTTCCTGAGAAAATGCAAACTCAAGGCTGCACCCACCCCTATACCAAGTGCAACACTTGAACCAATAATCTCCATCAGCAATGTGTTGCGTAGCCATATACACGAATATGGCCATGTGTGAAATAGACATATAATGATCATAACGATAGAACATAGGAAGAACATAGGAATCTCGGAATTCGAAAACACGTAATGACTTCTTGTTCAATTAACTTTGAGTTAAAGGTTTCGACATAAGGAGGGGAGACACAATCTTCTATGCTGTCTTATTCATTTGGGCCCCGTCTCAAGCGGCCCCCCATAGGGCGCAAGTTCGCCTCGCGTCTACGAGCTCCAAAAATCGACCGTCTTCGTCCAGTGTCTAATTCTCAACACTTACTTTCTTCAAATCTCCCACAAACCTCCGCGCGCTTCCGGTGCGTGACGTCACCCGCACCCTGTCACCGCGTTTCTTCTCGGACTATTATGACATCTGAGTGACACCTCCATCCGACCGTGAAAGGTTCTCAGCCTAACTAAACTCAAAGGCATGAACCGAAATCCCTCGGCTATTATATAACACAATGCTCCACTCTTGCACCCTGATTCCCCAACATCACCCAGTAATGACATGAGCAACAATTGAACACCCCCAAAGAGGCTACATATACACCAACATGCCTTCGCTTGTCAAAATTTCCTTGAGCTCTGTCTAGGTTATTATCACATAACAGGGCAAGCCTCAAAGAATAGCACAGCCCTCATACAACCCTGCATACATTTGCTGTGGGGAGAGGGGAGATGTAGAAGTCACTGCTCTAATGTGCTGAATTACAACAATGATAATAATACCACTTACCGGCTCAGTGTCCCAATTAGTGTCTAGTTGGCAGACAAAATAAATCTGGCTGTAACTCAATACTGACCTGACGCCATTGCTAAAACAAGTCAGTGTGTGTGTGTGTATACACACACACACACACACACACACACACACATATATATATATATGTACACACACACACACACACACCACTATGTGAATTCCTGGGCCAGCAACCAATCACTGTCTAGGGAATGGTCTTAACCACCTGCTCACAATGGAATATTGCAATGACCATAAAATCTCTCCTTCAGATCTCACTTCCAAACGTAATTCGACTTGTTATATGATTGAGTGCTTACTTTATAGCTACTAAACTTAACTATTTAACTAGTCTAACTTCCATATGATCGACAAACTATCAATAGCAATTTATGCCTTTGCTAGGAGCATATAGATGTCATAGTACCACTACTTTTCTTCTACATGGATGGCTTTGGCTTTAAATAACCAACGAAGGTTGATATGCCATTAAAAACAAAGAAAGATGACCAAAGAAATGAGTTTGATCCTCACTGAGTGCCTAATATTTATAGATTTGTCTTATTCTATTTACCAACCCCTCCGCTCGGACAGGATATGACACAAGGTCAATTTTTAAGCGGAGTTTAACAGGTTTGAATTCAGAGTTTTCCTTCTCCTAGACTAGTTGCCTAACCAAGGCTGAAGAACTCAGTCTGTCCTACTATTTACCCATAGCTGGAGGGAGAATAATTGGATTCATACCTTTCCCAAGGGTATTAGTGCTATGTGAAATGCAATCAGTCTTGTCCAGGATTTGAACTCGTGTCGCCGTGTCCATTTCCTTCGACGATAACCATTACACCATGGGCACCTCCATCTTTATAGATTTGTCTTATACTAAGTAAAACTTTATAAATATCAGTGATAATGATAATGATGATGATGATAAAAAATGAAAAAAGAAGAACGAGAATAACAAGAGGTTTTATCTTATCATTGCAGACCCCAAACAAATACATCATGGCCAATTATATCAAGGCCGAAAAAAAAAAAAAAGAAAAAAAAAAAAGAAAATTAGATAACACAGAGAAAAACAGTAAAATTGCTTTTGTGGTCAAAGAGATGAGGATGTAAGAATGATGCCATAAATGAATCCAGGAAGACAACTCAAAGAGAATATAAAAATGGACACAAAAGAATCAACAGCCATAGAAATAAATGATCAGAATGAAAAGCCAGCATTGCCTTTGAAAAGGAAAGGAATAAAATATTCGGGGATTATTAAGATTTTGACTGACCAACCTCAAAAAGATGACCTCACACACAGAAGACGTGGTTGTCTTTGGAAGTAAGTAAGTAAATTTGGCGACCATTGTCGAAGGCGACCAGAAGGCTCCCTTTTCAATAGCTGCTACACCGAAGTGTAGGGGAGGGCACTACTCCTTTCCCTTGATACATACCTTATAATGCTGAGTGTTAAGCAAGGAGGTATCAAGCACCATTTTTAAAGTCTTTGGTATGACTCAACCAGGGATTTAATCCCTATTTTCCGGACCATTGGTGAACACTGTACTCATTAGGCCAATAACCTGGCTTTTCCAGTATACAGTACAGTAAAAGTGAAGTTGGCGACCGTAGTCGAGGGCGACCAGAAGGCTCCCTTTTCAATAGCTACTACACCGAGGTGTAGGGGAGGGCACTACTCCTTTCCCTGGATTACTACACTTACGATACGCACCTTATATTGCTGAGTGCTAAGAAAGGAGGTATCAAGTACTATTTTAAAAGTCTTTGGTATGACACAACCTGGGATTGAACCCAGGTCTCTGAAAGATGATTAAAAAATATTTTTTTTCCCATGACCTCACCTGAGAATCAAAAAATATGTGGAACATTAGTGTTATGGTAGTTGTTGGGTATCACCCACCTTTTTCCACACAATGAACTAGTCCATCTGCTATATATAGCAGTAGCTACTAATACCAGGGCAGACTAGGAGGTGAAGAGCAGCTTCTTATAGGAATAGTATTAGAGCGTTGGAGACTGGAGATCGCAGTAGATCACCTTACTTGCTACCGTAATAATGGAAGCCAATACTATCGCTGGACTATATCTTCATTCTGTATTCACTAATCCTATGTTCTTGTCTACTAATAGTCTCTCTATTGTATATACTTTTTCCTGAGAATATATCTCTATTTCCTCTCATATCGTGGTTTGTCCTTTATTTATTATTACAAGCGTTCACTAATCCTATGTTCTTGTCTACTAATAGTCTCTCTATTGTATATACTTTTTCCTGAGAATATATCTCTATTTCCTCTCATATCGTGGTTTGTCCTTTATTTATTATTACAAGCGTTCACTAATCCTATGTTCTTGTCTACTAATAGTCTCTCTATTGTATATACTTTTTCCTGAGAATATATCTCTATTTCCTCTCATATCGGGGTGTGTCCTTTATTTAATATTACAAGCGTTCACTAGCCAGAACGCAGCAGTAGTGCCTATAATAATCAGAGCACTGTCCTAAAAAAAAAATAAAAACACTTGATATTGGAGGAGTTAGAATTTTGAACAAGGACTGGATATTACATAATGATTAATGATCTAGAGTCATTGATCGATTACTATCGATACTAGTAAAGAGTCCTTGTGGATTAGTGCCTAACATGTTGGACTGTGAAGTCATAGGAAGTGAATTAAAACTCCAGTGGTGCAATTGCATTCACTTTCGAACTAATACTCTTGGGAAAGACATGAACGCCTTTATTCCCCCAACAATGGGTTAAACAGTACCATTACTTTTCTTCTACAAGGATGAATTTGGCATTAAATAACCCACAAAGGTTGATATGCAATTAAACAAGGAAACCAAACTAATCATATACAGAGTTTGACATGTGTTCAAATCCTGGATGAGACTGATTACATTTCACATAGCACTAATACCCTTGGGAAAGGTATGAATCCAATTATTCTCCTTCCAGCTATGGGTAAATAGTTGGGCAGACTAGGCTCTTCAGCCTTGGTGAGGCAACTAGTCTAGGAGAAGGAAAACTCTGAATTGAAACCTGTTAAACTCCGCTTTAAAAAATTGACCTTGTGTCATATCCTGCCCGAGCGGAGGGGTTGGGTAAATATGGTTCCAGCAACAATAGTCTGTAACTCAATACAGTTCCAGCAACAATACTAGATTGAAGCCTTATTAATACACGAATATGCCCATGCATAAACCAGAAAACCAAATCAGGATCCAGAGAATGGACTTGTCCAGGTGGCCTCCATGGAATGCTCCAACATGTCATAAATGACACTCCTTCTTCAGAGCTTAGAAGCTTACTCAATCTATCAAACTCAGTACAAAAAGAAGCTGGAAGAATTAAAAATCAGAGTATGAAATGAGACCATCCAAAATACATCAGTGTTAAGATTGGCTAGAATACTGAGAAGAGTCCTGGAGACCTGAAGAAACCTGCTGTCACCCAAACTTTGGTGAAAGACCATTGCCTAACACTGGTGTAAAAGTAATAATTTGATGCTGCAGGCTATTCCAGGAAGAATAGAAAGAATGCCACAAAGGAACAAAAGGAACAGATGACATACTATATTTATATATCAACACATGCTCAAGAAGTGAATTGAATTACCATGACCAGAAAATCCGCCGAACACCTACACATGACATACGGGAACACTGGACAGCTGTTTCGACCTTATTAGGTCTCATCAGCAGTGTATACTGTGATCTGATGAGACCTAATAAGGTCGAAATGTTATATTTTGACCTTCGACCCAGCCCCAAAATATTATTCCAAGGTAATACACCGGAAGGAAGTGACACATTCCAACGGCCAGTAATCGAAAGAGATCGCGTGGGCGGATTAAGGCTTATGATATGGGAAAAGGCAAAGGTCCCATTCTGCTATTACAGTCATGCACCGGAAGAGAGTAACCTCTGAACTGCATGACAGTTATTTCCGCTTGATGACGATTAAACATTCGATTTCAAAGATCCAGTAAGTGATCGTGTGGGCGTTGAGTTATTATTTAACTCAGTTGAGTTTGGGTCCCAGAGCAGTTGCCAGCAGACTCCCTGAGAGTTAGAGAGGAGATGTGGTAGGGAAGGCCACACCCGACCAAGGGGGACCTCGGAAACCCCCGATGCAGTTGTCAGTAGAATTCCAGACAGTAGAGACCAGATGTGGTAGGGAAAGCCACACCCGACCGAGGTGGACCTTGGAAACCCCCGATGCAGTTGCCAGCAGACTCCCAGAGGGTTAGAGACAAGATGTGGTAGGGAAGGCCACACCCGACCGAGGGGGCACTCGGAAAACCCCCGATGCAGTTGCCAGCAGACCCCCAGAGAGTTAGAGACGAGATGCGGTAGGGAAGGCCACACCCGACCAAGGGGGACCTTGGAAACCCCCGATGCAGTTGCCAGGAGAGTTCCAGACAGTAGAGACCAGATGTGGTAGTGAAAGTCACACCTGACCGAGGGGGCCCTCGGAAAGCCCCAATGGAGTGGACCCCAACATCAGGAGAACAAGACACAACGTGACGGTCATAACAGTGGGGTCAAAATATGAAGTTTATGTTCGGTCTCCAGCATCCTCTCACATGCAACCCTTAAATAACCCTTTCAAACCCTTGCAATAAAGTGAGAGGTGAATATAATTCTAAAGAAGTCTTCTTGTGTCTTCCTTCCTGCATCTTAATTCTTCATGCGTCTTAATTATGGTGTCTTTGTGATGCTGAATGATGATGTAGATGACTATATAACAGAAACAGATGTCCAGTGTTCCCGTGTGTCGTGCGTAGGTGTTCAGCAGATTTTCTTGTTATGGCAATTCAATTCCCAATATTAATTCCTCTACTTAAAAATTAAAAAATATGTACATGCTCTAGAAGGTCAAGACATAGTGAAAAAAATGTAGACAAACATGGATTGATAACAAAAAGGCCTCAGATTTGGTCTCACTGACTTGGATGATAGAATGTCTAAAAATGTTCAGAATGTCCAATAAAGTAATTGACATCATCATGAGAGCCACGGAAAATGGAAAAGTAGAATTAACAGAAGGAAAACTCAAAGTAAAGCTTAAAATCCAAAGAGGCAACTTCCTCGGATACTTCTAATCATCTCAACTATTTGTTATAACAATGAAATAAATCAAAGAAAGTGAAAAGAAGGATAAATACCTTGACCTTGCGAGCAAATTGAAGAAACTGTGGAACATGAAATTGACATTTATCATATTTACCAACCCCTCCGCTTGGGCAGGATATGACACAAGGTCAATTTTTAAGCAAAGTTTAACAGATTTGAATTCAGAGTTTTCCTTCTCCTAGACTAGTTGCCACACCAAGGCTGAAGAACACAGTCTGCCCTACTATTTACCCATAGCCAGAGGGAGAGTAATTGGATTCATGCCTTTCCCAAGGGTATTAGTGCTATGTGAAATATCATCAGTCTCATCCCGGATTTGAACTCGTGTCACCGAGTCCATTTCCTACAACGATAACCATTACACCATGGGCACCTCCATAAATTGTCATTTATACTAGTCATAATTGGTACTCATGGTACAATCACCAAAGGATTAATAAAGAGACTGGAGGACTTGGAAATGAAAGGATGAGAGGAGACCATCTAAGCTACTGATTAATTGAGATCAGCCAGAATACTGAGAAGAGTCATGGAGACTTGAGTAGACTTGCTGTCACTCAAACTCCTGTGAAAGACCATCAACTAACACTGATGCGAAAAACTTGAAAATGAGTAATAATAATGGTAACAGCTAGTGGACTTTGCCATCCCAGCAGACCTAAGAGTGAAAATCAAAGAAAACGAAAAGAGTGACACGTACTTAGGCATTGTAAGAGAACTAAAAAAGTTGTGAAATATGAGAATAACAATGATACCATTGGTAAATGGAGCACTTGGAACAGTCCCTAGGGAGTATGAAATTTGAGAATAAATTGAAACCATCAGAATTATAGCATTGTTAAAACTGGCCAGAATTCTGAGAAGAAACCTGGAGATTTGCTGTTACTCAGACTCCAATGAAAGCCCATTAGCTAACGCTGATGCACGAAACTCGCAAGATGTAAAATAACAAAAAAAAGGCTAATGATATTGTCCCATAAACATGAATACTAGAAATATTCAAAATATCCAATAAAGTAATAGACTTCATCATGAAAGCTGTGGAAAACGGAGAGTAGAATTAACAGTAGAACAAACCCAAAGCAACTGTTAAAATATACGTAGAGGCAACTTCCTCGGATACTTCTTATCACCTTAACTATTTGTTATAAAAATTATTCTGTTGAATTATATAATTTGGAAATGCATAGGGAACTAAACATTTACTCAGTCAGAGGAAAGATAAACCAACGTCATATATATGGAGGATTTTAAGATATTTATCAAAAATGAAAAAGAACAAGAAACCTCATATAAACTATAAGAATCTATGGCCAGGATATAGGAATGAAATTTGGGATTTAAAAAGTGTCATGCTGATTTGGTTTGGTTTGGTTTTATGGCATATAAACTATTATAGGTTACTTAATGCCAAATCCTTTTTATACATATATATTAAATATATATGATTTGGTTTGTTTGGGTTTTATGGCATATCAACCATTGTAGGTTATTTAATACCAAATCCTCTTTATACATATATATTAAATATATATGATTTGGTTTGTTTGGGTTTTATGGCATATCAACCATTGTAGGTTATTTAATACGAAATCCTCTTTCTACATATGTATTAAATATATATGATTTGGTTTGGTTGGGTTTTATGGCATATCAACCATTGTAGGTTATTTAATACCAAATCCTCTTTCTACATATGTATTAAATGTATATGATTTGGTTTGGTTAGGTTTTATGACATATCAACCATTGTAGGTTATTTAATGGCAAATCCTCTTTATACATATATATTAAATATATATGATTTGGTTTGGTTGGGTTTTATGGCATATCAACCATTGTAGGTTATTTAATTCCTAATCCTCTTTATATATATTAAATATATATGATTTGGTTTGTTGGGGTTTTATGACATATCAACCATTGTAGGTTATTTAATGGCAAATCCTCTTTATACATATATTGAATATACATGATTTGCAAACACATATTAAAGATAATATTTCTAAACAAGCCTAAGGTCATTATTTTGCTCACAGTTTAATGTTTCCAAAAATTGTAATATATCACAAACAATTCAATTAAGTATCAGCCATTTGTCTAAACAAAGTTAAATGATTAAACAGTTCTATTTCAAACAATTCAATTTAGCATAAATCATTTGTTTGCCCACAGTTTAAATGTCAAACAGTCCTATTTGATGCATAGATAGGACTCTATCAGGTGCTACTACTCTTGGCCAGAGTGAACCTGAGTGCCATGGCAATGAAGGGGTACTCTGCATTCCTACAACTTCATAATCAGATTGTTTAGTGTCATAAACAGGACACTCATTGGGAGAGTCTTACTTCTCTGCATGATATACATGATTTGCAAACACATATTAAAGATAATATTTCTAAATAAGTTACTGTATTCTACAGTTCCAGATGACTGGGCTAAGATTCTTTAGTGTCATATTCAGGAAACTCATTGTTGGGGGAATCTTACCGCTCTGCAGAGATGCAGTTAGCGTGTTCTACAGCCTCGGCTGACTGGGCTGAGATTGTTTAGTGTCATATTTAGGACACTCGTTGGGGGAGTCTTACCTGTCTGCACTGATGCAGTCAGTGTATTCTACAGCCCCAGCTGACTGGACCAAGGAAATTGAAGATTAAATTTTTAAGAGAACAAAAAGGGTATGAAAAACAACTGAGAAGACAAAGTAAAAAAATTGTGTCTAAGATAATCTTGACATGGTTATACAAATGAAACCCCAAAAGAGAAATTGAAACATTCTGGAGAGCAACCCAAAATAATGTTGTAAAACCATTTATGTAAAAGGTAGAATATATTTGGTTTGGTTTGGTTTGGTTTTATGGCTGTTTTGTTTTACAGCCTATCAACCCTTTTTGGGTCATTTAATGCTGAATTAAATTTCAAACAATTCAGCTTAGTATAAATATACAGTTTCAATATAAAAAACAGTCTTATTTCACACAATTCAGTTTAGCATAAGTACACAGTTTAGTTCTATTTAAAAACAGTTCTATTTCGAACAGTTCTATTTAGGATAAGTCAGTAGTTTAAATGTCAAAAACAATTCTATTTCAAACAATTCAACTTAGCATATCTATGCAGTTTAGTTCTATTTGATCCATAGATAGGACCCTTATCAGGTGCTACCATTCTGGGCTAGAGTGAACCTGGGAGCAATAGCAATGAAGGGGTACTCCACATTCCCCAAAGCACCAGCATAACTGGAACCTCACCTTCAGATTGTTTAATGTCATATCCAGGATACTCGTTGGGTGGGTGAGTGTTGAGTCTTACTCCTCTGTGGAGAAGCTGTCAGTGTATTCTACAGCCCCAGCTGACTGGACAAGGTTTATAGCATATCAACCGTTGTAAGTTATTTAATGCTAAATCCATTTTTATACATATGAACAGTTCTATTTGAAATAATTCAGTTTAGTATAAGTACACAGTTTAAATATCAAAAAATTCTATTTCAAGCTATTTAGTTTAGTTAACAAAGTTAAATGGTTCCAATTTTTGCTATATATCACTAACAATTCAATTAAATATCAGTCATTCATTTACACAGAGTAAAATGTCAAACAGTTCTATTTGAAACAATTCAATTTAGCATAAATAAACAGTTTAATTATATTTGACCTATAGATAAGACCCTATCAGGTGCTACCTCTCTGGGCCAGAGTGGACCTGGGAGTGATGGCAATAAAGAGGTACTCCGCATTCTCTAAAGTTTCAGCTTTACTGGAGCTTCATCATCAGAAGAGTCTTAGTAGAGATAATGGCAATTTAAACTTCAACAATGATAATAATTTGAAAGTATAGTCTTAATAGGGACAAAAATGATTTACTTTAGAATTTAGAAACACAACCAGAGCTGCTATTGTAAAACCAACCAACAAACCAACCATTCCACCAAACCTTTCAACCAGCCAGCTATTCAACCAACCAACCAACCAACCAACCACTTCACCTACCAATTGTTCAACCAACAAACCAACCATTCAACCTTTCAACCAACCTTTCAACCAACCAATCATTCATCCACAAACCAACCAACCAACCAACTATTCAACCAACCAACCATCTTTCAACCAACCAACCAACCAACAATGCAACCAACCAACAATGCAACCAACCAACCTTTCACCCAACCAACCTTTCAACCAACCAACCATTCAACCACCAATCAACCAACCAACTATTCAACCAATCAACCAACCTTTCAAACAACCAACCATTCAACCAACCAACCATTCAACCTTTCAACCAACCTTTCAACCAACCAACCATTCAACCACCGACTATTCAACAAACCATTCAACCAACCAACCAAACCTTTCAAACAATCAACCATTCAACCAAACCTTTCAACCAACTAACCACTCCATCAACCAATTGTACCACCAACCAACCAACCAACCAACCATTCAACCAAACCTTTCAACCAACTAACCACTCCATCAACCAATTGTTCCACCAACCAACCAACCAACCAACCAACCAACCAACCATTCAACCAAACCTTTCAACCAACTAACCACTCCATCAACCAATTGTTCCACCAACCAACCAACCAACCAACCATTCAACCAAACCTTTCAACCAACTAACCACTCCATCAACCAATTGTTCCACCAACCAACCAACCAACCAACCTATTCAAGGAAATTCAGCATGACATTATTTATTGCCAGATTTATTTTCTCTATTATTAGAAATGTTTTTATGACTGTAATTATCATTATTTATATTGCTTTCTTAGTGTCATGTTATCTTTTTTTAATATGAATACGATTAATGACTTTGCAATAATTCTAAGTGATTTATTCATTATTATGAAGACGTTGTTATCTTTATATTAATTATTCATTACGTTTGCTCCTGTTAATTCTGAATGTCAAAAATGTGTTATTAATTATTTTTCTCATTGACTCATAAGAATAATTTTATTGGTTTTTTAAAATTTCACTAATGGACTTAGTATTACAAATTATGAGACATAACTTGGCTATTGCTATCATTATTATTATTATTATTATTATTGTTTCTTCAGTCTTTGCGAGTTTTTCCCACCACCACTAGGTGGTGTTCTTTCACTGGAGTCTGAGTGACAGCAAGTCTTCTGCGGGCCTCCAGGACTCTTCTCAGTATTCTTACCGATCTTGACAATGCTGCTGTCTTTATAGTTTCTATCCTTCCACTGATCTCCAATTCTTCTAGTCTCTTTTCTAAACATTTAGAAACAGTTCCAAGTGCACCTACCACAATTGATATATTTCTATCACCCTCATGTTCCATGGCTTTTTTTCAGTACTCTTGTAAGGGGTGTGTGCTTGTGGTGTAATGGTTAAAGCGATCGACTGTGGAATCGTAGTAAGCGAGTTTGTACTCCAGTCATGCTATTACGTTCACTTTCGGCAAATAACCTTGGGAAAGGTATGAACCCCCTTATCCCCACAGCTATAGGTTAAATAGTACCACTACTGTTCTTCTGGGAGAATGGCTTTGGCATTAAATAACCTACAAAGGTTGACATGTCATTAAACAAAGAAACCAAACCTTACCAAACCAGTACTCTTGTAATATTACAGACGGGCGCTGTTGTCAATCAGTGAAGGTGTCACGAGACTAGCGCGTGCGGGCAGAATGACCTGCAAAGTTAGACGGGGCTGGAGAATACACTGACTGCTACCCTGCAGAGGGGTAAGATTCCCCCAATAAGTGTCTTGGATATGAGACTAAAGAATCTGATGGTGAGGTTCTATTAATACTGGAGCTTTGGGGAATGTGGAGTACCCCTTCATTACCATTGTTCCTGGGTCCACTCTGGCCTGGAGTGGTAGTACCTGAATATGTACAATCTATGGGTCAAATAGAACTAAACTGAATACATATGCTAAACTGAATTGTTTGAAATAGAACTGTTTAGATGTATAAGAATGCATTTGGCATTTAGTAACCTACAGTGGTTGATATGCCATAAAACCAAACCAAACCAAACTTAGCCAAATCATATATATTCATTATATATGTATACATAGAAGAAGGAAGTTACTTACCAAGTAACAGAAACTCACTAAAAAGTGAGCAGATAGAAAACGCTCCTTTTGAATGGCTATAGGGGCGTTTTCTCTCCACTCACATTTTGGTGAGTTTCTGTTACTTGGTAAGTAACTTCCTTCTTCTATGTATAAAGAGGATGTGACATTAAGCAACCCACAATAGTTGATATGCCACCAAACCAAACCAGTATGACACTTTTTTAAATCCCAAACTTCATTCCTGTATCCAAGCCGTAGATTGTTATAGCTTATATGAGGGTTTCTGGTTCGTTTTCATTTTTGACAAATATCTTAAAATGGTTGATATGTCATAAAACCCAAACAAACCAAATCATATCTATTTAATATATATGTATAAAGAGGATTTGCCATTAAATAACCTACAATGGTTGATACGCCATAAAACCTGACCAAATCAAATCATATATATTCAATATATATGTATAAAGAGAATTTGGCATTAAATAACCGACAATGGTTGATGTGCATAAAACCCAACCAAACCAAATTATATATATTTAATACATATGCATAAAGAGAATTTGGCATTAAATAACCTACAATGGTTGATATGCCATAAAACCCAAACAAACCAAATCATATATATTTATTATATATGTATAAAGAGGATTTGGCATTAAGTAACCTATAATAGTTTATATGCCATAAAACCAAACCAAACCAAACCAAATCAGCATGACACTTTTTTAAATCCCAAATTTCATTCCTATATCCTGGCCATAGATTCTTATAGTTTATATGAGGTTTCTTGTTCTTTTTCATTTTTGATAAATATCTTAAAATCCTCCATATATATGAGGTTGGTTTATCTTTCCTCTGACTGAGTAAATGTTTAGTTCCCTATGCATTTCCAAATTATATAATTCAACAGAATCATTTTTATAACAAATAGTTAAGGTGATAATGTTATATTTTGACCTTTTGACCCGGCCAAAAATGCCATTCAAGGTGATGCACCGGAAGGAAGTGACACATTCTAATGGCAGTTATGAGAGGAAATCGCGTGGGTGGAAATTGGCTGATGAAATGGGACGAGCTAAAAAAAATTCCCATGGTACACTACAGAGTGATGCACTGGAAGAGAGTGACCTCTGAACTGCATGACAGTTATTTCCGCTTGATGACGATTAAACATTCGATTTCAAAGATCGAGTGGGCGTCGAACGATTATATAATTCAATTGAGTTCTGGTTCCAGTTGAGTTCGACGCCCAGGGGGCCAGTGGAGTGGCCAGTTGAGTTCCAGGCCAGTTGGAGGCAAGATGTGGTAGGGAAAGCCACACCCAGCCGAAGGGGCCCTCGGGAACCCTGATGGAGTTTGGGGTCCAGAGAAGATGCTGATGGGATGCAGTGAAGAAAGCCATCATCCAGCAGAGTGAGCCCCTAGGCCTCCGGGTGAGCAGCCCTAGAGAACAAGAAAGACACAACATGACGGTCATAACAGTGGGGTCAAAATATTTCAGTTATGTTCAGTCTCCAGCTCCCTCTCACAGTAAAACCCCACACAACCTTTTCGAACCCTTGCAATAAAGTGAGAGGTAAATATTGTTAAAGAAGTCTTCCTGCGTCGTTTATTACTGCGTCTGATTTATTTATTGCGTCGTTATGTATCCTGCATGAACATGTATATGTGTACATAAGCATATTTATTCTGTGAGTATATAACAATAATAAGTATCCAAAGAAGTTGCTTCTATGTATATATCTATGGTAATCTTTCGATGGCTGTTTTTATTCTCAACTATAGAAGCCATCCCTTATAGATGAGCAGCAGTAGTTCCCCGATTGAACTATTTGATCCTGGCTGTTGAACTGCAGGATTCATATGCCCAGGACCTGGTTAGGTATTGCGTTGAACCATCAGAGGGTTTCTCCACTTGTCTTTAAATTTACCATGCTGCTTCCCATGGCTTTTGAAAAAAAAATAAAGGAATAAAAATGAAATTTTTTTCCACCCCTCATTCTTCGCACTTCTGTCATTAAGTTTTAACTGTTTTATTAAGTTTTAAAGTCCACAATTATTTTATTTTTTTGTTTGAATTTCATCACAGTCCTTATATATGTTTCTTTGCATCCTTATAGGCCTTCTATTTTACGCTAACTTAGGGTTTTAGTTTCTAATAAAGACGAATAGAGTTAGCTTCTCTTGATCAGCATTCTTGTGTAGTTGCTGTCAAGCTTTTTCTTCATATGTTTAGTTAGCAACCATGTAGTGCATCCATACAGCAGTATCAACACAGCCACTGCTTGGAAAAAACTGCATTTCATTTTAACCAAATAAACTAAATTAGAATACTGATTAAATAACAGACAGAAATACGAATTGTTTGAAATGGAACTGTTTTTTACATCAAAACTGTGTACTTATGCTAAACTGAATTGTTTGAAATGGAAGTTTTTTGACATTGAAACTATGTATTTATGCTAAACTGAATTGGTTGAAATAGAACTGCTTTGACATTTACGTAGTGCATTCAATAAGTTTCCAGAGTTTTTTTGTACAGGCATTTAAGATTGGCGTAGACTCTTGAAAATTCAGAATGTTATTGCTATACATCTTATGACTGACCAATTTTTATGATTTCAGATTCAAATGAACAGCTACAGCAGCAATTGGAATACACCCTACTAAAGCCTATTGTCACAGCTGGTGAATTTCAAAAATGCAATCGGGATGTGAAGACACTTTAGAAGAACGATATGCAATAAAATTCTGTTTTAAACTTGGAAAAAATGCCACAGAAACCTATGGAATGCTTCAGACTGCTTTTCAACCATCTTGCATGAATCAAGCATCAGTTTTTGAGTGGCATAAGAGATTCAAGGAAGGTAGGGTGTCTGTGAGGGATGATGAGAGGTGTAGGAGGAGTAAGGAAGTCAATACACCAGAGTTGATTGGCCAAAGGGTTAGGGTTAGAGTTACTATGTTGAGGTTTTAAGGGAGTTCAGGAAAAGATTCCGTCACAAGAGGCCAGCATTCTTCAAATCGGGTCAGTGACATTTCCACGAGGACAATGCACCAGTCCACAACTCCATCCTTGTCACAGACTATTTGACCAAGATGGGCATCAAGACAGTTCCTCACCCTCCCTTTTGTCCAGACCTTGCTCCCTGTGAATTTTGGTTATTCCCTAAGCTCAGAGGCTATCGTTATGAGACAATTGAGGAGATGAAAGAGGCTGTGACGAAGGTCATTGATATGCTCACACAAAAGGACTTCCATTGATCCTTGCAGAAGTTGTTGGAACAGTACAAGTGGATTGCAGCCGGAGGAGATTACTTCGAAGGGGACAAGAATTTCATGTGCGTACTATCAATAAAAGTGCCCATACGAAAAAATGTCTGGAAACTTATTAATTGATCCTCGTAACTAAATTAGAATACTGATTAAATAACAGACAGAAATAGCTATATATATGTGTGTGAGTGTTTGGGCAGCATTTCTTAGTTGAGATATATTTGATTAAACAGTATAGACATTTTTTGTCAACATATTTTTGTTTTGATCCTTTCAAGTTACCATATGGATGTTATAATATCTGACAGGAATTGTCTAATAAATCTTACATAATTAATGAAGTTCAAAAGTATTTGGGAGCCAATTAATTACAGAAGGTTTATAAGCCAATTCCGGCTGGATATTATAACATCTATGTGGCAACTTGAAAAGATTAAAAAATAATAAGTAGACAAAAGATCTCTATACTGTTTAATCAAATATATCATCATCATCATCATGTCACGCCATCGGCACGGATATCCCTGACCCTCTCCTGCCACCCTTCTCTATCGTCCATCACTTCCGGCAGGTTCTCAAGGCCACATCCCATATCGGCACAGAGTTGTTGTACGTAGGTTCTAGCTGTTCGTCCTACCTTTGCTCATCCATGTTAAGAGGTTCACCAGAATCAAATATATATATATATATATATAAATATATATGTTAGGATATCATAGACACAGATTCAAGAGTGTCAAATTGCTAAGTAGAAAAAACCACAATAACCACCTTCTCAGAATAAAACAAACTTCGAAATAAACAATCCAAACTTATATCCAAATGTAGGCAAGAAAACAAATTTCTTCTATGCCACTTGAATGCTAATAACTTTGAAGATCATGAAATAAGAATAAATAAAAAAAATAATCGTAAATGAACAAAAATGCTGGAAAACATAAGAGAGTAAATAAATTAGCAAATCATAAAATTAATATAATATAACCAAATAAATGACCACATTGCATAAACTAGACAACCCTTCCCAGAATGCCCCACACAATGGGATCCCTTTTCCCAGAATGCATTGCACAACAGGATCACACTTCCCATAACACCCCACAAAGCAGGATTACCCTTCCCAAAATAACCCCACACAATGGGATCACCTTTCCCAAAATGCTTCTCACAACAGGATCACCTTTTCCAGAATGGTCCACACAACAGGATCATGTTGTATTCTGACCTTCGACCCGGCCATAAATGCCATTCAAAGTGATGCACCGGAAGGAAGTGACACATTCTAATGGTAGTTATGAGAGGAAATCGCGTGGGCGGAAATTGGCTAACAAAATGGGACAAGCTAAAATTCCCATGGTACTATTTACCAACCCCTCCGCTCGGGCAGGATATGACACAAGGTCAATTTTTTAAGCGGAGTTTAACAGGTTTTGAATTCAGAGTTTTCCTTCTCCTAGACTAGTTGCCTAACCAAGGCTGAAGAACCTAGTCTGTCCTACTATTTACCCATAGCTGGAGGGAGAATAAGGGGGTTCATACCTTTCCCAAGGGTATTTGCCCAAAAGTGAACGTAATAGCGCGACTGGAGTACGAACTCGCGTACTACAATTCCGCAGTTCATCGCTTTAACCATTACACCACGAGGACACAAAATTCCCATGGTACTCTCATAGACTGATGCACCAGAAGAGAGTGACCTGTGAACTGCATGACTGTTATTTCCGCTTGATGACGATCAAACATGCCATTCCAAAGATCGAGTAGGGGATTGAGTGGGTGTTGAACTATTATATAACTCGGTAAAGACAAAAAGTCAGACAGTTAGAGTTGGAGATTAGACGAGTTAGAAGACAAGATGTGGTAGAGAAAGCCCGGTGGAGGGGGCCCTTGGGGCCCTGATGAGTTGGGGTCCAGAGAAATTGCTGAATAAGATGTAGTAGAGAAAACCAGCAGAGTGAGCCCCGGGCCTCCAGTTGAGCATCAGGAGAACGAGAAAGACACAACGCTGATGGCCATAAGAGTGGGGTCAAAATATTGCCGTTTCTGTTCGGTTTCCAACTCCCTCTCACAGTCAAACTTTGAATAACCCTATCAAACCTTACAATAAAGTGAGAGGTACATATTTTTATAAAGAGTCTTCGCTCGTCTTTTTATTTATTGTATCGTTGTGATGCTGCATGTATATGAGGATGTGAATCTGCATATGACTATATAACAATCACTCTTCCTAGAATGCCACACACAACAGGATCACCCTTTCCAGAATGCCCCACACAATTGGATCACCTTTCCCAGAATGACCCATACAACAGGATCACTCTTCCCAGAATGATCCATACAACAGGATCACTCTTCCCAGAATGCCCCACACAACAGGATCATTTTTCCCAGAATGCCCCACACTACAGGATCACCTTTCCCAGAATGCTCCCACTAACAGGATCACCCTTCCTAGAATGTTTTACACTACAGGATCATCCTTCTCTGAATGCCCCACACAACAGGATCACCTTCCCTAGAATGCCCCACACATAACAGTATATAAAAGAGATACCCACTACATGGAAGCTTTGTGTTCAAATGATCGAATTGATTAGAAATGGACAGTTACCAAGCACCACTGATTCTGTGTCTACAATATTAAAACTTATATATATATATATATCAACCAGTTTCAGAGATGTTCAGGAAGCAGCGACTCATCAACCGAAAAAGAAAAAGACATCAACACACGGCTAACAAAGGCATGGACAGCTATCGATAGGCTTTTGATCATATGGAAATCAAACCTGACCGATAAAATGAAATGCAGTTTCTTCCTGGCTGTGGCCGTATTGATACTGCTATATGGATGCACTACTTGGATGTTGACTAAATGGTTGGAGAAAAAGCTAGACAGCAATTATACAAGAATGTTAAGAGCAATATTGAACAAGTCCTGGTAGCAACACCCCACAAGGCACCAATTATATGGTCACCTACCACCTATCACGAAAGCTATACAAGCTAGACGAACCAGACATGCCGGACACTGCTGTTGAAGCAAGGATGAGATCATAAGCAATGTACTCCTGT
The DNA here is from genome assembly GCA_963585895.1 of Sepioteuthis lessoniana. Classification (NCBI taxonomy): domain Eukaryota; kingdom Metazoa; phylum Mollusca; class Cephalopoda; order Myopsida; family Loliginidae; genus Sepioteuthis; species Sepioteuthis lessoniana. Next base: position 39,084,994 of record OY757947.1, on the reverse strand, counting down.
AGACCCCCGCATATGGCCTATCAAAAGCAGGACGGCCAGCTCGAACATACATACAGCAGCTATGTGATGATACGGGATGTAAATCTGAAGACCTGCCAGAGGCGATGAATGATAGGGAGACGTGGAGAGAGAGGGTCAGGGGTATCAGTGCTAGCCGCACGATATGATGAGGATGATGATATATATACATATATATATATATATTTATATATATAAAATTATGTGTATGTATGTATCTTGTAAGATGAGTTTGCTAATGAAAAAAAAAATCAGCATGAGTCAAGAGAAAGATATAAGAATTGTCTCAAAAAAACACTCAAAATTTTTTAAAAAATGGGAAGGAAAAACATTAGATAAAAATGGCAAATCACTGTTGGAATTGTTGAGTTTGGTAGATATGAGTCAGCACTCAATCATGTAACAAGTTGAGTTACGAGTTGAAGTGAGCTCTCCAAGACTCTGAGGAAGGAGTGAGATCATTGGGGCATTCTATTTTGTGCATGTGGTCAAGTCCATTCCCTGTAATGGTACAGGACTGTATTGACTTATAGCCTATTTTATTTTTTGTTGGCTTGGACTCTAGTTGGGACTCCTGGGCTGGTAAGAGTTGTTATTTTTGTTGTTTATTCTGCACATTTACCAACCTATTGGCCTAATGAGTAGAGTGTTCGCTAATGGTCCAGGAGGCCGAGGTTCAATCCCAGGTCAAGGCCTACCAAAGACTCAAAAAATGGTACTTGATGCCGCCTTGCTTAGCACTCAGCACTATTAGGTGAGGATCAAGAAAGTGGAGCAATCCAGGGAATGGAGTAGCACCTTCCCCTGCACCTTGGTGTAGTAGCTATTGAAAAGGGAGCCTTCTGGTTGTCCTCAAATACAGTCGGCCATCTTAACTTTATTCTGGACATTAGAGTAGTGACTTCTACACTCACTAAACATATTGTCACCTTTTATCAAAGGCTGGATTTGTAAACCATGTCAAATTTAATTGTAACTTAAAAAATTAAAAATCTTATAAACTTTCATTGCCATTCAAACAAAAAAATGAAAAGAAAAAATAAGAAAATTCTAAGCATTTTATTATAGTTAATTTTATTGTTTCAAAATTTGCAATACGTTATTAGTGGTCAAAAGTTTAAATTTCTTATCCTATTTGATTTATTTATTGATTTGTTTTTTTTTCTGTGTTTTTTTTTTTTTCAGAATAAGTTAAAGCATTTGCTATAGAGTCTAAGTTTTTATCAGAATCTTAATAAAAATGGAGACACTATTCAAAATGTTCAAAAATAATACCTATGTCTGTACTTTAGGATAATTTTTTAAATTATTATTTAAAAAAAAAAAATTACGTCAGAATGTATAGTTTAGAGAAATTTAAATAAAAACTTTTTTTTCATTTAAAAAAAATATTCTTATACTGAAAATTTTCAAAATAACACCTATGTAAGTTCTTTAGAATAATTTTTGATATTGTTATTTTCTAAAATAGAAAATAACGTCTGTATGTATAGTTTAGAGAAATGTAAATAAAAAACTTTTTTTTTCATTAAACAAAAATATTCTTATATTCAAAATGTTCAAAATAACACCTATATAAGTTCTTTAGAATAATTTTTAAAATTCTTATTTTTTTTAATAAAAAATAACATCTGTAAGTATAGTTTTAAAAAAATTAAATAAAAAACTTTTTTTTTCATTTAAAAAAAATATTCTTATATTCAAAATTTTCAAAAATAACAACTACGTATATACTTTAGAATAATTTTTAAAATTCTTATTTTTTAAAATAAAAACAACGTCTATACTTATAGTTTAGAAAAATTTAAAAAAAGAACTTTTTTTCATTTAAAATAGATATCATTTTTATATTAGATAAAATAATGTGCTTGTTGTTTGCACAAAAAATCTTTTTTAGAATATATATATATATATATATATATATATATATATATATATATATATATGTGTGTGTGTGTGTGTGTGTGTGTGTGTGAGTGTGTGTGTGTGTAAAATTGCTAATGTCACTGTTTTTTTCATTTAGTAATTTACTAAGCTTTTTGCTTAGATGTGGCATAAGACCATATAAATGGGTCACCCAGTGAGACTCGATATCACTCAAAAAGGTTTGCTAGTCTAGCTTGATCACCATTAGACCGTCCGAGGCACCCACTGTTTGCTCATTTATTCTGTCATGCCTCAAACAAGGGTTTTAATGGAGACAGTGATTTATTTCTGAATGGAGATAGATAATTTGTATATTTTGCTTAAAATCAGTTGTGTTTACTTTGAAATACTAATTAGAATCCTTCACTCCTTTCTAAATAGAAGTATCTGTATCATCATGGACAACTGTTAACTTCAAAATTCTAATTATGGAGGGTGTCCTCGTGGTGTAATGGTTAAAGCGATGAACTGCGGAATCGTAGTACGCGAGTTCGTACTCCAGTCGCGCTATTACGTTCACTTTCGGGCAAATACCCTTGAGAAAGGTATGAACCCCCTTATTCTCCCTCCAGCTATGGGTAAATAGTAGGACGGACTAGGTTCTTCAGCCTTGGTTAGGCAACTAGTCTAGGAGAAGGAAAACTCTGAATTCAAAACCTGTTAAACTCCGCTTAAAAATTGACCTTGTGTCATATCCTGCCCGAGCGGAGGGGTTGGTAAATAGTAACTTCAAAATTCTAATTAGAATCTTTCATAATTAAGTTCAACATAAGTATGTGTAGGGAACGAATAAATAAAGAAAAAAATTTAAAATTAAATTTTTAAAAAAAAGAAAAGAAAAAGAAAACTATTAAATTTGAAGAAACTCCCAGAGGTCTCTACTGGAAAAAGGAGATGATGCATCTGTAAAAAGAAAAAAGGCCTTCCTCTTGACAAAGGGGACGATATTATCTTTCTCTTTCAGGCAGTGTCCGTCGAACCACCAACACCATTTTGCTGTCTGGTGTTTTGGGCACCACACATACATCTTTGGACGTAGCGTCGGTTAGTCCCTTCACCCAGTAGCAGCCTCTCTCTTTATCGGTCAGCACTATGTTGAAATATACAAGACCCACTACTGAACTATAAACTAACTCTTACCGGACTTTGACAAACTTCCAAAAGAAAACTAACCCATATGGAAGCCAGAAATACCAAATGAGGACAAATACATACATGAAACATTAACGTATTTTTGACACCTTAACTGGAGGATTCAACCATTTCAATGTATTCAGGAAAAAACTCCCTCATCCACGGAATGGTTGTTGAACCCAGTAAATAAAGGAAAGTATAAAAGAAACGTCTTCGTCTCTTATCAGTCTGGTCTTTCTTTTCTATAATTCTTTTTGGGACTTTCTTGGCCATGGCATTACACCGACTAAACAACATGTGGGTAAAATATAATATAACCAAAATATGGAGTCAGATATCTAACACCAACCAACGTAATACCAATGCTACCAATGAAATACCAATGCTACCAATGAAATACCAATGCTACCAATGAAATACTAACGCAACCAAAGTAATACCAACGTAACATAAGCCTAAAACCCCACAAGTACACATTTTAAATGTCAAAATAGTTCCATATCAAACAATTCAGTTTAGTAATAGTACACTGCTTCGTTCTATTTAAAAACGGTTCTATTTCAAACAGTTCAGTTTTGCATAAGTGTGCAGTTTAAATGTCAAAAACAGTTCTATTTCAAACAATTCAGATTAGCATAAGTATACAATTTAGTTCTATTTGACCCATAGATAGGACCATATCAAGTGCTACCACTCCGGGCCCGAGTTAACCTGGGAGTGATGGCAATGAAGGGGAACTCCACATTCCCCACAGATTCAGATTGTTTCGTGTCATATGCAGGACACTCGTTTGGGAATGGTCATATCCCTCTGCAGAGAAGCAGTCAGTATATTCTGCAGCCCCAGCAAACTGGATCCTATGATTTTAGTATTATTCGTGAGGATATATATATATATATATATACACACACACATATGTACACACACACACACACACACACATATATATACACACATGCACACATACACACACACTTTGAAATGCTAATTAGAATCCTTCACTCCTTTCAAAATAGAAGTATCAATATCATCATGGACAGCTGCTAACTGTGAAATGCTAATCAGAATCCTTCATTCTTTCCGAGAAAGAAGCATCAATATCATCATGGACAGCTGCTAACTGTGAAATGCTAATCAGAATCCTTCATTCTTTCCGAGAAAGAAGCATCAATATCATCTGCTAACTATGAAATGCTAATTTCCTTCACTTCTTCCGAGATAGAAGCATCAATATCATCATGGACAGCTGCTAACTATGAAATGCTAATAAGAATCCTTCACTTCTTCCGAGATAGAAGCATCAATATCATCATGGACAGCTGCTAACTATAAAATGCTTATTAGAATCCTTCACTTCTTCCGAGATAGAAGCATCAATATCATCATGGACAGTTGTTAACTATGACATGCTAATTAGAATCCTTCACTCCTTCCTAAATAGAAGCATCAATATCATTATGGACTGCTGCTAACTATGAAATGCTAATTAGAATCCTTCACTCCTTCCGAGATAGAAGCATCAATATCATCATGGACAGCTGCTAACTATGAAATGCTAATTAGAATCCTTCACTCCTTCCTAAATAGAAGCATCAATATCATTATGGACTGCTGCTAACTATGAAATGCTAATTAGAATCCTTCACTCCTTCCGAGATAGAAGCATCAATATCATCATGGACAGCTGCTAACTATGAAATGCTAATTAGAATCCTTCACTCCTTCCTAAATAGAAGCATCAGTATCATCCTGGACGGCTGCTAACTATGAAATGCTAAATAGAATCTTTCACTTTGTCCGAGATAGAAGCGTCAATATTAGAATGGAATTTTACAGGTTTATGAATCAACTAGTAAGTTCCATAAAGAAGATGTAACTGATATTAAACTTAAAGGCCATTGATAGTCTTTTTATAAGCTAGTACATATGGATTTACATTATGTGTTATATATACATAAGCTGTTATAATGATTTGAGTGTTCTTTCCATTTTTCTAGCTCTCCTGCGGATATTTGATATTAGCACCAGCTGTGTTATTTTGACAAATGTTCAATTACTGTTATATCAGCAGTACCTACATTGACAGACATTCCCGATAGGGTTATTTTATGCAGTTGCTGTTTTTTTATTCATTTTGTTTTTTAAGAAATAATACATGGAATTTTTTTAAAGGAAGGTAAATAGATATTTGTCAAAAAAGAGAAAATAGTCTATTAAAATCCTAATCTCACACACACACACACATACATATATGTATATATATATATATATATTTTGAAATAAGAAGGTCCACGAAGAGATCTGTATATTTAAATTTATTTATTTTGTTCTTACATATGTGTTATATATACATATATTTCCAGCTTGTTGCTTTCATCAGAGAACATATGTGACACAAGGCCTTGTTAATGGGGTACTCAATGAGACTAGACCTCACTCTTGCTTCCAGTATAAATGACCTTTGGTTGGTCAGGCTTGTTTATATAGGGGTTGTTGTCCCTCTTTCCTGGAGTGTGTTCACTTTGGTCTGCTTTACCCGTCTTTGATATTTGATATGTTTAGGCACACCGAAAGTAATGATTCTAATTTAGTACCTTGGAAATATTGTTGCAATATCAATATCATTCAAGTGAAAAAAAAAAAGGTTTAATCTTAAATTTTATTTTAGAATTCAATTACAACTCAAGTTAGTTGGGATAAAAAAAAAGGAACCAAAAATAAAGACTCCTACCCTCTGCTAGCTTGCCCCTTCGAAAAATTCGGACTGGTCTTGCAAAGGCACTAATCTGAATCCAGCTGGGAAGTTCCAGTTCTGGAGTTCTGAGGAATATGCAGTACATTTTCATTGATATTACTCCCAGGTCCACTGTAACCTGGAAAGGTAGTAGTGATTAGATTCCAATCAACGATCAAAAAGATCTATTTGAAATTATAAGTATTAGATAGGAATACTTGAAAGCATATAAATGCAAATTATTTGTATTAAGAATAATTACTTGAAGCTCTAATTGTTTACTAAGGATTTTTATTATTATTATAATTAGTTACTTGAAAGCATATAACTGTAAATTATTTATATTAAAGATAGTTATTTGAAGCTCTAATTGTTTACTAAGGATTGATGTTATTATTATTATTATTATTAGTTACTTGAAAGCATATAACTGTAAATTATTTGTATTAAGAATAGTTATTTGAAGCTCTAATTGTTTACTAAGGATTATTATTATTATTAGTTACTTGAAAGCATATAACTGTAAATTATTTGTATTAAGAATAGTTACTTGAAGCTCTAATTGTTTACTAAGGATTATTATTATTATTATTAGTTACTTGAGAGCATATAACTGTAAATTATTTGTATTAAGAATAGATACTTGAAGCTGTAAATTGTTTACTAAGGTTCATTATTATTATTAATATTAGTTACTTGAAAGCATATAAGTGTAAATTATTTGTATTAAGAATAGTTACTTGAAGCTCTAATTGTTTACTAAGGATTATTATTATTATTATTATTATTAGTTACTTGAAAGCATATAACTGTAAATTATTTGTATTAAGAATAGTTATTTGAAGCTCTAATTGTTTACTAAGGATTATTATTATTATTATTATTATTATTAGTTACTTGAAAGCACATAACTGTAAATTATTTGTATTAAGAATAGTTATTTGAAGCTCTAATTGTTTACTAAGGATTATTATTATTATTAGTTACTTGAAAGCATATAAGTGTAAATTATTTGTATTAAGAATAGTTATTTGAAGCTCTAATTGTTTACTAAGGATTATTATTATGATTAGTTATTTGAAAGCATCTAACTGTAAATTATTTGTATTAAGAATAGTTACTTGAAGCTCTAATTGTTTACTAAGGATTATTATTTTTATTAGTTACTTGAAAGCATATAACTGTAAATTATTTGTATTAAGAATAGTTACTTGAAGCTCTAATTGTTTACTAAGGATTATTATTATTATTATTATTAGTTACTTGAGAGCATATAACTGTAAATTATTTGTATTAAGAATAGTTACTTGAAGCTTTAATTGTTTACTAAGGATTATTATTATTATCATTATTAGTTACTTGAAAGCATATAACTGTAAATTATTTGTATTAAGAATAGTTACTTGAAGCTCTAATTGTTTACTAAGGATTATTATTATTATCATTATTAGTTACTTGAAAGCATATAACTGTAAATTATTTGTATTAAGAATAGTTACTTGAAGCTGTAATTGTTTACTAAGGTTCATTATTATTATTATTATTAGTTACTTGAAAGCATATAAGTGTAAATTATTTGTATTAAGAATAGTTATTTGAAGCTCTTATTGTTTACTAAGGATTGATGTTATTATTATTATTAGTTACTTGAAAGCGTATAACTGTAAATTATTTGTATTAAGAATAGTTATTTGAAGCTCTAATTGTTTACTAAGGATTATTATTATTATTAGTTACTTGAAAGCATATAACTGTAAATTATTTGTATTAAGAATAGTTACTTGAAGCTCTAATTGTTTACTAAGGATTATTTTTATTATTATTTACTTGAAAGCATATAACTGTAAATTATTTGTATTAAGAATAGTTACTTGAAGCTGTAATTGTTTACTAAGGCTCATTATTATTATTATTATTAGTTACTTGAAAGCGTATAACTGTAAATTATTTTTATTAAGAATAATTACTTGAAGCTCTAATTTTTTACTAAGGATTATTATTATTATTAGTTACTTGAAAGCATATAACTGTAAATTATTTGTATTAAGAATAGTTACTTGAAGCTGTAATTGTTTACTAAGGCTCATTATTATTATTATTATTAGTTACTTGAAAGCATATAACTGTAAATTATTTTTAGAATATTTTTTGTATTAAGTTCTATTTTTTATAGTAAAAATCATTTCCGATGCTTCTTATAGTAGAAATCATTTCCAATGCATTTTTATAGTAAAAATCATTTCTAACACATTTTTATCATTGGCCATTACATTTGTTTAGTAAAAATCATCTCCAATCCTTTTTTTTATAAGATTATTTTTAGTATATTTTAAGATTCCAGCCCTTAGATTGAACGATATTTTGATGATGGGAAGTGTTTCATTATTAAAAGGATAACTTCTACGCTTGTTGGCCAAGCGGTCTGATACTAAGTAAAGTTGGGTGGGTTTCGATCCCAGCCTCAAGTGTCCAACGTGTCTAGCCACACTGAAGAGTTGTGATACAACGAAACAGTCTGTCTGTGGATGACAATATATACACTCCCCCATGGGGGTTGAGCACTCTGGCAAAGGAATTTACAGCTGTCACTCGCATAATGCAAAGCTCTTTGAAGGAATTGAACAGTCTGGTATCCAGTAAGGTATAAAATGTAAACAAACGAACGCTACTACTTAATACCTTATAATTCCCTAGCTGACATGGTATGCTTGTTGGCCGTAGGTCTGATACTAAGTCTAATGTATAGTTGGGCGGGTTTCGATCTCAGCTTCAAGCGTCCTACGTGTCTAGCCACACTGAAAAGTTGTGATACAACGAAACAGTCTGTCTGTGGATGAATATATATATATATATATATATATATATATATATATAAACCACTCACACAAATACATAACCACACACACACACACACACTTAAAATTATCATCAACCGATAGACTGTTTTGTTGTGTTATAACACTTCAGTGTGGCCAGATACGCAAGATAACCAAAGCTAGGATCGAAACCCAGCTGACTGTTACACTAGCTGGAAATTCTACCACACAATAACGAGGAAATTCAGCTCCCCCATGGGGGTTGAGCACTCTGGCGAAGGAATTTATGGCTGCTGCTCGCATAATGCAAAGCTCTTTGAAGGAATTGAACAGTCTGGTATCCAGTAAGGTATAAAATGTAGACAAACGAACGCTACTACTTAATACCTTATAATTCCCAAGCTGACGTGGTAGGCTTGTTGGCCGAGGGTCTGATACTAAGTCTAATGTATAGTTGGGCGGGTTTCGATTCCAGCTTCAAGCTTATTACCTTATAATTCCCAAGCTGACGTGGTGCGCTTGTTGGCCGAGGGTCTGATACTAAGTCTAATGTATAGTTGGGCGGGTTTCGATTCCAGCTTCAAGCTTATTACCTTATAATTCCCAAGCTGACGTGGTAGGCTTGTTGGCCGAGGGTCTGATACTAAGTCTAATGTATAGTTGGGCGGGTTTCGATTCCAGCTTCAAGCTTATTACCTTATAATTCCCAAGCTGACGTGGTGCGCTTGTTGGCCGAGTGTCTGATACTAAGTCTAATGTATAGTTGGGCGGGTTTCAATCCCAGCTTCAAGCTTATTACCTTATAATTCCCAAGCTGACATGGTAGGCTTGTTGGCCGAGGGTCTGATACTAAGTCTAATGTATAGTTGGGCGGGTTTCGATCCCAGCTTCAAGCATCCTACGTGTCTAGCCACACTGAAGAGTTCTGATACAATGATACAGTCTGTCTGTGGATGACAATATATATATATATATATATATATATATATTTTTAATCATCTTAGCTTTGCTGTTTCTCATTTAACACAACAGAATTGATGACTTGGTTGCTCAGAAAATCCAAATATGATTGATATTCAGATAATTCAGGGGTTAATTGATTTTAAAAGTTGGCTTTAGCATCTGATGCTGGTGTTGAAGGGAAGCTTAATCACCAATAACTGCTATGTCGGTGATGGCTAATTGTTGGATGTAGAGGAGAAACGCAAAACAAAAACACAACTCAAGTGTTAAAAACCCTGCCGCTGTACTCTCTGTATTCAGTTTCTGAGGTCATGGAAGTTGAAGTAAATGAATAATGGATACAAGGTGTTGGCAACTCAAGAAACCTGTCCTCTTATATTGGTGTTCACAAAATACCGACCCCACTTCAGCCTCAATTGAGCAATATCATCTATTCAACCCTGATCACTTAGATGACTGACCGTGTCTGCTGATCAACGAAAGTACAAGTGAACTGTCATTTCCAGTTCAGGGTGCGAGTTCAACCTATCTTGAAACACCTATACTACTGGATGAGATGCTGAATTCTGTCAACTTGTCTTCCTTCCAGATGTTGGCTTTTTGAATAAATTATCTATAGTACTGTTCATTTAGAATGTTACACAAAGATATATATATATACATATATATATATATATATATGTTGTGATAAAAAGACCCAAGGTTATATTTATATTGAGAGTAATGAGAGTGACTGTACTGAAAAATTTATACTGACTTTATACTGAACAAGTCACATTCTTCATTCCATTTAGAACTATTCAAGACTATTCATATTTTGTCTGGCAAACTGTCTCTCTATCATCATCATCATCATCATGTCGTGCCACCAACACGGATATCCCTGACCCTCTCTGCCACTCCACCCTATCGTTCATTGCTTCTGGCAGGTCCTCAGGGCTACATCCCATATCCTCACAGAGTTGCTGTATGTAGGTTTGAGCTGGTCATCCTGCTTTTGCTCGGCCATATGACATGGTCCATAGGAGTACATCACGTATGAGCTTATCCCTGCTTCTCCGGCAATATCTGGCATGTCTAGTTCGTCAAACTTTGATAGTTTTCATAATGGGAGGTAGGTGGCTGTACAGTTGGGCTTTGTTGGGTGTTGCCTTCAGGATTTATTCAAAATTGCTAGCAGCATTCTTGTGTCTCTCTATAAACAGAGGGAATATCTGCTTGGACTTAATATTATTTCAATTTTTTTTCCTTCACCCTACATATTTCCTTTTGTTTTTTTTGTTTTTTTTGCTAATGAGTACAGTCTTTACCAATGGTCTGGGAGACCGGGGTTCAATCCCAGGTTGAGTCATACCAAAGACTCAAAAAATGGTACTTGATGCCACCTTGTTTAACACTCAACATCATAAGGTAAGCATCAAGGGTAGTGGAGCAATCCAGGAAATGGAATAGTGCCCTCCCCTACGCTTCAGTGTATTAGCTATTGAAAAGGAAGCCTTCGGGTCACCCTTGACTAAGGTCACTAAGGTTACTTATTCTTGATTTGGCTCTGTTGAGCGAGGATCGAAATTGGAAAGCTAGCTTGTTATATTTTATGCTTTTACTCTTATTATGAATAAAACTTTGGGACTTTTTATCACTATCATTAAATTTAGTATCACTGAAAATATCTTTAAATATATATGTTATACATTGACCCTCAACTGAGCCGTCAATCAAGAGATGCACCTGTGAAAATGAGTGGAAGAACAGTGGAATCAGGTGGGCATTAAACAATAATATAACCAGGTGCACAGGCAGTTCAGGTCAGTTGGAGAGAGGATGCCAGTGTGAGAACCAGCTTGCAGCTGAGGGACCCACGGTTGAGCAACCCAGCCTAGATGAGAAAGAAGTGCTACTATGGTTGAAGAAGAACTTGGGGTCAATATAGCAGTCTGTCCCTGTCTCCAGCTCATCTTTCACACACAACAACCATTACCCTTTCGAGAATAAAGTGTGAGAGATTATATTTTTATAAAGAAATGTGTTCGTTCATTTCTTGAAGTTCTTCATTATTGTTGACTATGTTTCCGCATATATTTATAGTTGTATATGTATTATGGTATACAACATATATATATATTGTTTATACGTGTTTGGTTAAGATGACAGAATTTCCTGGGGCGGTGTTCTCATGGTGTAATTGTTAAAGTGGTGGACTGTGGAATTGTAGGAAGTGAGTTTGAACTCCAGACGCTCTATTATGTTCACTTTCGGGCAAATACCCTTGGGAAAGGTATGAA
>OY757947.1:38885621-39068121 GCA_963585895.1 Sepioteuthis lessoniana | reverse complement strand
CTGGCGTTCAATATCATAAACTCAAAAAATGTAAAGTATGGATCAAGTTTAACTAGAGCAATCCTGGGAAAGGGGTTGCGCTGTCCCCTACAACTTGGGGTAGTAGCTATTGAAAAGGGAGCCTTTGGGTTACTGTTGACTACAGTTGGCTAACTTATTCACTTATGCCTTTTTTATTAAATAGTAAAGACAAATTTTGTCTGTGTAATTTATTTAAGGTCCTTTCGAGTTTCCTAATAAGTGTCTTAGTTTCAGGTTGGAATTGGTAGATGAATTTACTAAAATTGTCACGGGCGTTTTTGGACCCTAGAAGCCCTACATTTAAAAACAAAAACCTAAAATCAATTGAATTAATTTTGAAAATAGTGACAATGTTTTGAGATGCTTTTGGCATCTTTTTTTTTTAAATATTCCATATTCCTTGCTAGTATTCTATTTCTGTTGATAGCGTTTGTTTTTAAATTCATCAGCAACTCAGTTTTTATCCAACTCTGCGTTCGCATATTCTTGTTATGTTATAAAAAACTTTCAAAATTCATTAAAAAAAAAAACAAACAAAAAAAAAACAACACTCCTTACACAAGCAAGCAACTCCTAATGATGGCCTATGAAGGGTCTGAAAGCGCTCGGGACAATTTTGTTAAATTCATCCACCAATTCCAACCTGAAAACAAAACACTTAACAGGAAACTTGAAAGGATCTTAAATAAATTATACAGACAAAATTTGTCTTTACTATTTAATGAAACATGTTTAAATGAATGACTGCTACCTAACTACACACACATACACACACCAACACATATATATATATATGTAGATATATATTTATATACATATATATATATATGACTCGTCAGCAAAGATTTCTGAGAGCTCATTTGTTTGCACACAGTTAAATGGTTTTAAGTATTCCTATCTAACACTCATTTTTGGGGGGCGGGGGGTGTTACCAGGCAGGGTATTTAAAAGAATTATATATGTATATATATATATGCCAAATCATTAAGAGTAGAGATTACATTGGATGTCCATCCTCATTTTTAGTGTGCAGTTTGTGATTTTTAAAAACGCGTTTACTTTCGGGAATTGATGTTATTACGCGTTTACAGTAACCGTTTCTTGATGTTACGTAATCACACAGGAATGGTGGTTCCGCATGCATTTCATTCATGCTGAAAACTTCTTGCTTTCAACCAAATCCAGCTTGATGCATATTGCGCTGTGGTCTAAAGACAATTTGAGGTAACTTTTAAACTACGGCCAGTGATTCCTCTTTTGAAAGAAACGAAATGACTGAGTGTCCTAGAAAACCATGACAACCAACCTCAAAAGGAATCACATGGCATATCCAACCTTTTCTACCCAGCTGGCACACAGTGTCTCGTATCGATTTTTCTTCTGCTCATGTGCTTCCTCCCAGAGAACAGTAAGTTCTATGAAGAGGACACTCTTCTTTGAATCAGACCATGCAACAATGTCTGTCCTCTTTTCTGTTTGATTAATGTGAACTGGAAATTGTAGAGATGTCTTGAGATCCACTGAAACTTTCCAGTTGCTAGCTCCATTCAGTAGCTTCATATAGGGATTTTTTTGTTTCCTCATAGGACATTAACCTTCCTTGAGAAACTGAATTATGGGTTCCTTGGCTGTAACAGGTTGCAGGTTTGCTGTCTCACATTGTGCTCTTAACAACTCTATGACCACATCTAACACCTTGTTATGTTGCCATATGTACATCTGAAGCGATTGTGGACATGCAGATAGTACATGGCGCAAGGTACCCCGATCACTTTTACACAACAAGCACAGGTCCGAATCAGAATATCTAAACAGTCTGTCTGCGGATGACTATATATATCCAATATGAATATTTTTCATAACCGAACCATTGGTCTAATGAGTAGTGTGTTCACCAATGGTCTGGGAGACCAGGGTTCAATCCCAGGTCGAGTCATACCAAAGACTCAAAAAATAGTACTTGATGCTGCTTTGCTTAGCACTCAGCACAATAAGGTGAGGATCAATTGGAGGTGCCCGTGGTGTAATGATTATCGTCGCAGGAATTGGACATGGCGACAACAGTTCAAATCCTGGACTGATTGCATTTCACATAGCACTAATACGTTTGGGAAAGGTATGAATCCAATTATTCTCCCTCCAGCTATGGGTAAATAGTAGGGCAGACTAGGTTCTTCAGCCTTGGTGAGGCAACTAGTCTAGGAGAAGGAAAACTCTGAATTCAAACCTGTTAAACTCCGCTTAAAAAATTGACCTTGTGTCATATCATGCCCGAGCGGAGGGGTTGGGTAAATATGATAAGGTGAGGATCAAAGGTAGTGGAGCAATCCTTGGAATGGAGCAGCGCCCCCCCTATACCTTGGTGTAGTAGCTATTAAAAAGGGAGCTTTTGGGTCACCCTCAACGAAGGTCGCCAACTTTTATATAGTTTCAAGTAGTCCTATCTAATACTGATAATTCATAAAAAATATGGTTTCAAGTTACTATTCCTGTTTAATAATACTTATATGATGATATAAACTGAATTGCTTGAAATAGAACTGTTTATGTATTTAAACTGTGTAAATATGCTAAACTTAATTGTTTGAAACAGAACTGTTTTTTAACATTAAAACTGTAAATACACTAAACTGACATGTTTGATAAAGAACTGTTTTTGACACTGAAACTGTGTACTTATGCTAACCTGAATTGTTTGAAATAGAACTGTTTTGACATTTAATTGTGTGTAAATAAAAACTATACTTATACTATACTGAATTGTTTGAAACAGAAATGTTTTAAATGTATAAAAAATCGATTTGGCATTAAATAACTGTTATGGGACCTACCTGTTGATGGACTCTTCCAAATCCTATATTAATCGTGAGCCAAGTACTCTTGTCAGTCGGGTCGTGAGACTGGATAGAGACTGGATATTCAACTGACAATTATAATTGATAATAATAATAATAATAATTTTGGTTACATATAGTTGTATAGTTACAAGTACGAGGATCATTAAATAAGTTTGCTGACTTTTTTCGTATGGGCACTTTTATTGATAGTACACACATGAAACTCTAGTCCCCTTCGAAGTAATCTCCTACGGCTGCAATACACTTGTTGTACTGTTCTAAAAACTTCTGCAAGGCCCCATGGAAGTCCTCTTGTGTAAGCATGTCAATGGCCTTCATCACAACCTCTTTCATCTCCTCAATTGTCTCATAAAGACAGCCTCTGAGCTTAGGGAATAAGCAAAAGTCACAGGGAGCAAGGTCTGTACTATAGGAAGGGTGAGAATTGTCTTGATGCCCTTCTTGCTCAATAGTCTATGACAAGGATGGAGTTGTGGACTGGTGCATTGTCCTGCTGGAAATGCCAGTGAGCCGATTTGAAGAGTGCTGGCCTCTTCCAATGGAATCTCTTCCTGAACTCCCTTAAAACCTCAACATAGTATTCCTTGTTGACTGTCAGTCCAGTGGGAACCCAGTGCATGCCACTGCTGTGAAAAAAAGGGATCATCAAAAGTTTGTGGGTGGATTTGCTCTGTCTGGCCTTCTTGGGTCAGGGAGAGCCAGCATGCTTCCACTGGGAACTCTATCTCTTGGTCTCTGGGTCATAGCAGTAGATCCAGCTTTCATTGCATGGCATTTTTTCCAAGTTTAAAACACAATTTTATTGCATATCGTTCTTCCAGATTGCATTTTTGAAATTCACCAGCTGTGACAATCAGGCTTTAGTAGGGTGTATTCCAATTCCTGCTGTAGCTGTTAATTTGAACCTGAAATCATAAACATTGGTCAGTCATCTCATAAGATGTATAGCAATAACATACTGAATTTTCAAGAGTCTACGTCAGTTTTAAATTCCTGTACAAAAAAGTCTGGAAACTTATTGAATGCACCACGTATTCCTATCAGATACCAATAATTTGCACACAGCTCTATGGTTTCATGTATTTTAAGCAATTCTATGGTTTCAACTAAAAGAAAATAATCATTAGTAAATAATATCTTCAAGTAACTATTCTTAACATAGATAATTTTCACACAGTCATATAGCAGCAAGTATATAGCGGAGGTGCCCGTGGCGTAATGGTTCTTCAGCCTCGGTGAGTCAACTAGTATAGAAGGAAAACTGCGAATTCAAACCTGTTAAACTCCACTTAAAAATTAACTTTGTGTCATATCCTGCCCGAGCAGATGGGTTGGTAAATATGATAAACATACTGTCTATATATTTACATATAAAATTAGGATAGAATAAACATACTGTCAATGGTGACCCTTGTGAAAAGGAGGTGCCCGTGGTGTAATGGTTATCATCGTAGGAAATGGACATGGCG
The DNA here is from genome assembly GCA_963585895.1 of Sepioteuthis lessoniana. Classification (NCBI taxonomy): domain Eukaryota; kingdom Metazoa; phylum Mollusca; class Cephalopoda; order Myopsida; family Loliginidae; genus Sepioteuthis; species Sepioteuthis lessoniana. The sequence continues at coordinate 39,063,773 of OY757947.1, read as the reverse complement.
ACACAAGTTCAAATACTGGATGAGACTGATTGCATTTCACATAGCCCTAATACCCTTGAGAAAGGTATGAATCCAATTATTCTCCCTCCAGCTATAGGTAAATAGTAGGGTAGACTAGGTTCTTCAGCCTTGGTGAGGCAACTAGTCTAGAAGAAGGAAAACTCTGAATTCAAACCTGTTAAACTCTGCTTAAAAATTGATCTTGTGTCATATCCTGCCCGAGCGGAGGGGTTAGGTAAATATGTATAGTAGCAAGTATTCCAATCTAATGTTAATCACTTATAAAATTTTCCATTGTTTTTCTAGAGAAACCAAAAAGAGAAGAAAAATATGATAAAAGTCCAATTCAAATGACTGTTTTAACCTTTTAAAACAACTGTCAGTCGTCTTTTTAAATCTTTTCATTGAAAATCAATTTTTTTTTTTTGTGTATCCATCTAAAATGATTGCTCTCATTGGTAATGATCTCAGTTTTTCAAAACTCTTTTCTATTTACAAGGAAACTGTCAAAATATTTGTTTGGTTAATTATAAAAATAACAGCAGACACAGTTGATAGTGTTATTTGCCAGCAATTGTATTGTGTCTATGGCTGCTGACTGGTTTCATTTCCTATAAACATTGTTCAGAATATGATATTAACTTTTAACTCTGCTAAAGTATGACACTACACTTTATTGTCAGTTATATTGTAGATAAAACAGCAAAATTAATACTATTCAAATATACTGATCACATAAAAGGAAAAGAAAGCAATAATAATAATAATGATAATAATAATATCTAAACTTATAAAAAATAAAAAGCAACAAACCAGACCATAAAAGAAAAAAAAACATGGCTTCTAATTGATATGTCAGTGCCAACAGATAACTTATCAGTCAAAGTAAAAATAAGTAAATAAAAAGACCTGAAAATAGAAATTGAAAAAAAATATAGCAACTTAAAACTATCACTGTACCAGTAATAGTAGAAGCACTGGGTATGATCAAGAAAGTTGGCTGGGGCTGTAGAATACATTGACTGCACCTCTGCAGTGGAGTAAGACCTCCCTAATGAGTGTCCTGGATCATATTTACCTAACCCCTCCGCTCGGGCAGGATATGACACAAGGTCAATTTTTTAAGCGGATTTTAACAGGTTTGAATTCAGAGTTTTCCTTCTCCTAGACTAGTTGCCTCACTAAGGCTGAAGAACCTAGTCTACCCTACTATTTACCCATAGCTGGAGGGAGAATAATTGGATTCATACCTTTCCCAAGGGTATTAGTGCAATGTGAAATGCATTCATTCCAGGATTTGAACTGTTGTCGCCGTGTCCAATTCTTGCGACGATAACCATTACACCACGGGCACCTCCAAAATGAGTGTCCTGGATATGATACAAAACAATCTGATGGTGGGGTTCCAGTGATGCTGGAGCTTTGGGGAATGTGGAGTACCCTTTTATTGCCATTTCTCTCAGGTCCACTTCAGCCTGGAATGGTTGCACCAGATAGGGCTCTATCTAAGAGTTAAATAGAACTAACTGCATATTTATGCTAAACTGAATTGTTTAATATAGAACTGTTTTGATGTTTAACTGTGTGTAAACAAAATCTATACTTATATGAAACTGAATTGCTTAAAATAGAACTGTTGACTAAACTGAATAGCTTGAAATAGAAATGTTTTTGACAATTAAACTGTACTTACATTAAAACTGTGTACTTATGCTAAACTGAATTGTTTGAAATGGAACTGTTTTTGACATTGAAACTCTACTTACACTAAACTGAATTGTTTAATATAGAACTGTTTTGACATTTAACTGTGTGTAAACAAAATTTGTACTTATACTAAACTGAATTAGCTGAATTAGAACTATTTGAATAAACTGAATAGTCTGAAATAGAAATGTTTTTAACAATTGAACTGTGTACTCATGCTAAACTGAATTATTTGAAATAGAATTGATTATTTACATAAAAATGGATTTGGCATTAAATGACTGTTGTGGCCCCAGAAAGGGTCACTAATGAAAACACAAACACAGATATTAGATAACAGATTATATTACGCAAGAAAGATAGAGTTACATAGAAAAGGTAAGAAGTTTCATACTGTTCGAATAACATTGATATTGATTTGCCCTCTGGCAGCGAATCTCTAGTACTAATAACGGTGAGAAGAGTCCATTATGGTGATATGGGTAAGACTCCCACAACAATAATCTACAAAGGTTGATATGCCATAAAAACCAATCAACCAACCAACCAAGAAAGGGACACATAAACATATTAACAAGATCCCTGGCAGTCCCAGCCTATATGAAATACAAAATATTGCACTTTGCAAAAGTCCACATCTCTTTAGGATAGTACTATCAATGGGACTGAAAAGTAACACCCAAAAGAGGCTGGTTTGGTTTCTTTGTTTAATGGCACATAAACCTTCATGGGTTATTTAATGCCAAATCCATCCTCAAAGAAGAACAGCAGTGGAACTATGTAACCCATAGCTGGAGTGATAAGGGAGTTCATGCCTTTCCGAAGAGTATCTGTCTGAAAGTGAACATAATAGCACAACTGGAGTTTGAACTTGTAGTCCTGTTGTATAGTCACAATACATCTATACAAATATACAGATGCAGGGAAATACGAAACACTGACGACTCTCCGTTGTTCAGGTACGAAACGTTTATTCACTTCTTGACTTTAGTTTTTTGACACGAAGAGAGAGAGAGAGAGACACACAATTTTTACTATGCTGACTGTACTATCTGACCCAACAAATGCGCTGCGCATCCCGTAGACCCCAGCTGGACTGGTCCAGCCCAGAGTCGGATCTCAACTAACATCTTTTTCAAGATCACCAAATTCTCAGCCCATCGCTTCCGGGCATGACGTCATTAACACATCAGTCCCATTTCCTATCTGGGGTTTTTATTATGACTTTTGTGATTGTCATATCCTCTGCATGTGAGCGTGAACTGTACTCAATGTGTGTGCACCTGCACTAGGAGCTGAATAGTTCAAAGCCCAACCAAACCGAATGATAAAATATAATTAACGAAAAATGATTGATATAAAAAAATCATTCCGTAATTATATTACAGTCCAACACTTTAGCTATAATGCTGCAATGATTCCCCAACAAATAGTGACAGCCAAAAATATTAAATTCATAGAATACATATAATCACTACCTTCCCTCAGGCTAGGTCTTGGGTAAGGACCTGGTGAATGATTATAATAATAATAATAATAAAACCAATGAAAAAAACCTGAGGGAAATGAGATTGATAGCAATACCAATTGTTGTTCGTGGGATGATCCCCAAATCAAGACCATGCAGTCCACAACATTGTTAGTATTAACGAGAATACTGAGAAGAGTCCTGTCAGAGCCTCCACAGAAAAACCTCCAGTTAAATCAGGCATGAAAACTCACTAGAAGTGAAATGATAATGGAACATAAAAATAATTTTCAATGGTTTTTATTGTAAAAGTCACTTCTAAAAGTGATTTTGACAATAAAAAGCATTGAATTATTATTCCATTATCATTTCACTTCGATTGAGTTTTCACACCTGGTTTTTTTAGTAAAATCATTCTAATGCATTTCCATTGTAAAAATCATTTCTAATGCATTTCTACAGTGAAAATCACTTCCAATGCATTTCTATTTCGAAAATCATTTTCATTGCATTTTTTATTGTAAAAACCTTTTTCAATACATTTTTACAATAAAAAAATCCTTTGTAATGATAGTAAAAAAATCATTTGCAATGACAATAAAAATCATTTCCAGTGCATCTTTATAGTAATAATCATTTACAATGCATATTTATAAAAAAATCATTTCCAATGCATTTTTATAGTAAAAATCATTTTTAATGTATTTTTAGGATAAAAATCATTTCCAATGCATTTTTATAGTAAAAATTATTTCCAATGCATTTCCATAATAAAAATCATTTCTGATGCATTTTCATAATAAAAATCCTTTCCAATGCATTTTTATAGTAAAAATCGTTTCCAACGCATTTTTTACTGTAAAATCATTTTTAATGCATTTTTATTGTAAAAATCATTTTCAGTGCATTTCTTATAGGAAAAATCATTTGCAAGGCATTTTTATAATATGAATATATTCCTATTTAATACTAATCACTTTTAAACGGATTGATTGGGCACATAGATAGAACCCTAACAGGGAATAGGACATAGGGTAAAGTGGACCTGGGAGTAATATTAACAAAGTTGTTAATGTATATTCTTAGAGCTCCAGAGCTGGAGCTTCACAACCCTATGCTGTTTAGTAACATACTCAGAACACCTCTTTTTTTGCGGGGGGAGTTCTTTCCCTCTGCAAGAGATGCTCCCAGCATATCCTAATCCTTGTAAATAGTGCAAAGAATGACAGTGTTGAAGCCATTGTAGGGAGACAATAAATAATCATCATCTCTCAGATTAATGGCATGTCCTTGGACACCATGTGTCTGTTATTCACATAAAAATTGAGAATCCTTTCTTTTTTTTTTGTTACAGTTTTTCAAATGGATAAGTTGCCCAGTCGACTGGGGCTGTAGAAACACCAACTGCTTTTCTGCAGAGGGGTAAGACCCCACCCCACCCAACGAGTGTCCTGCATAGGACACTAAATAATCTAATGGTGAGGTTCCAGTAATGCTAGAGCTTTGAGGAATGTGGAATACTTCTTTATTGCCATCACTCTCAGGTCCACTCTGGCCCAGAGTAGTAGCACCTGATAGGTTCCTATCAATGGGTCAAATAGAACTAAACTGCATACTTATATGCGAGATTGAATTGTTTGAAATATAACTATTTTTGACATTTAACGGAAATGTTTTGACATTTAAATGTTTGTAAACAAAAACTATATTTATTCCAAGCTGAATTATTTGAAATTTAATTTGGCGTTAAATGACCCTAAAAGAGTTGATATGCTGTAAAACAAAATAACCAACCAACCAATTAAATGGATAAGACCTTCAAGCCAAATGGATAGGTCTTTATCTATTTATCGAAGAGAAGAGAGAATCTGTTTCCAAATGCTGGTAATAGTCTTTCTTCATAGCTTTGAAATGTAAACTTATATGTCTAAATAACTGAAGACGAGTAAAACTTTTCACTATTTTTTAACCTCTTTTTATACATTACTTACCCATAGAACAATGTGTACATTTCATTTGTTGGGACATCATTGTTTATGATTATAATATCTCTTGTGTCTTTATATGTATGTTACAAATATCCCATATGTGTTATGGTGACCTGAGTTCAAATCCTGGATGAAGTTGTTTTCATTTCACTTCTCACCAATACTCTGGGGAAAGGTATGCATCCAAATATTCTCCTTTCAGCTATGGGTAAATAGTAGCGCAGACTGGGTTCTTTAGTGTAGGTTAGGCAACCAATTTAGGAGAAGGAAAACTGTGAATACCCGTAAGACTACACTTAAAAACTACGCCATTCCTGGAGCAGTGACCAACCACTGCCCAGGAGATGGACTTATCTACATGTCCACAGTGGAATACCCCAATGACCATAAAATCTCTTCTCCCTTAGCGTCCTGCATCTCATTTCAACTTGTAACCCAACTTGTTATGCAACTGAGTGCCGACTTATATCTAGCGTACTCAATGATTTCAACAAAAAACGTTTTTTTTTTTTTTGTTGGGGGGTTCCCTAACATTACAGAGTCTGTTTCCTTTTTTGTGTCTTAATCGTTGTCCTAATTCAAACTGTGATCAGATAGGACCGAAACCGGTGAGTTGTTCATTTTCATTTTTTAATATGAATAAATTTGGTCTTTATGTTAGTTTAATATATATATATATTTTTTTCTTGTTTTTCCATTCCATTTATTCAGTGTTTGTGTATCAATGGATATATTAATGCTAATATTGGACCTTGTTGAGTCGGGACGCAACTAAATACCTTCCGTTGCACTTAACCGTAACCAAATATATATAACCACTTCAAAACCATTTTAGACTGGTGCTTAAAATAGTAAATTATCAATATTCTTGGAGAAAATCTACAAAAGATCTCTAAAAGTTCATTTCCTCTTTCAGCTTTCCATGGTATCTTTGGCCATGAAGAATGCAGTGCATCTTGGCAATGCGTCCTTAGATTATTATTTTCTTTTTGGTAACCCATAGCAGTGGAATCGGTGTGATTGAATAGATTTTTCTATGGCACTTGCTCAAAAGTAATCTTTAGAAAGAAAACAATGAACAAAGCTGAAAATAAGAAGGAATGATAGAAAGAAAAGATCAAAAAGAGAGGGATGTGTTTGTGGCAAGAAAAAAATAGCAAAAACAAAAGAAAACTCCTTTTCTATCTATCTATCTATCTGTCTCAGATGATATATATATATATATATATATATATATAATGTGATAAAACAAAGTATTCAAAGTGTTGTATAGTGGCTCGTACCACATGACTTCCGGTATTGTGGAAGTATAAAAGACGCCATGTCCCGTAAGCACAGGGAACAGAAGTAAAAGCTGAAAGAGAAGCAGAAAGACAGCTCTAAATGGACAACGCTCAGTAGTAGACCTACTTTGGATGTAACACCTACAACGTGAGACGTATAATACTAGTCGAACTGTACCACTTGAGTTAATGAATAATTAACTCTTTTCACTGTGTATCTTTTCCTTACCACGATACAACACAAACTATGAGTTTATTGGTAACATTTCGTCTTTCTTTTAAACCATCATCAGAGCAATGTTAATGTCTTCTGAGTTACATTGAAATTTGAATATAATTCAATATGAAGCTCGATCTTCTGAATTACCTGTTAAAATAATATTATATAAACGTATTACCAATGGTTTTAGGCAAGAAATCAAAAAGAAAGGGATTGTCAGTGGTCAGGAAGGAATGCAAGCATTACTGATAGAATGCTGTTTTATGTATAATGTAAGTATTAGGTTGTTCAGAAAATACAGATTGATTTTAGTATCAACTTTTTACATTCTAACATTATTTTTATGATTTTTTTCAAGTATCTGGACACTTTTTTATGGCAAAAAAACATTCCGTTCCAAATGAGATGAACAAACTGCATTTAAAGAATTTTCAGCATCAAAACTTTTTAATGGCAAAAATGCATATATGTTCAGGTATCATAGTTTGACTGATTTAAACTCATTAATTCAAGAAGAAACGTTATACTAAAAAGTTATAAATATGTATATATATACATAAAAGTTATGTATTTTCAAAAATGATTATTATCTGAATACAAAACTGAATATATGTGCTATAATCAAACAGGCGACATTTCTACAAGAAGTCCATAAGAGTACATCACTTATGAGTTCGTCCCTGCTTCTCCAGCAGTGTCCCGCATGTCTGGTTCGTCTCCACACATAGCCATGCAAAAGCAGGACGACCAGCACGAACATACATTCAGCAACTATGTGAGGATACAGGATGTTGTCCAGAAGACCTGCCTGAGGCGATGAACGATAGGGAAAAGTGGCGAGAGTGGGTCAGAGATATCCGTGCTTCCAGCACGACATGATGATGATGAATTCAAGAAGAAACCTTATACTAAAAAGTTATACATATGTATATATATATATATACATAAAAGTTATGTATTTTCAAAGATCATTATTATCTGAACACAAAACTGAATATATGTGCTATAATCAAACAGGCGACATTTCCACACTAGATGGAACCTCTCTGAAACTGGTTGACAAATTCACCTACCTAGGAAGCAGCGTCTCATCAACCGAAAAAGACATCGACACACGACTAACGAAGACATGGACAGCTATTGATAGGCTATCGATCATATGGAAATCAGACCTGACCGATAAAATGAAACGCAGTTTCTTCCAGGCAGCGGTCGTATCAATACTGCTATATGGATACACTAGTTGGATGCTAACTAAACGGCTAGAGAAAAAGCTAGACGGCAATTACACAAGAATGCTGCGAGCAATATTGAACAAGTCCTAGCGGCAAAACCCCATAAGGCACCAACTATACGGCCACCTACCTCCCATCACGAAAACTATCCAAGTTAGACAAGCCAGACATGCAGGTCACTGCTGGAGAAGCAGGGACGAGATCATAAGTGATGTACTCTTATAGACCCCCGCATATGGCCGAGCAAAAGCAGGACGACCAGCACGAACATACACACAGCAGCTATGTGAGGATATGGGATGTAGCCCTGAAGACCTACCAGAGGCAATGAACGACAGGGAGAAGTGGCAAGAGAGGGTCAGGGAAATCCGTGCTAGTGGCACGACATGATGATGATGAGGATGATTATCTGAACCAAATAATACAAATAATAATATTACTAAAGTAATAAAGTAAAGTTGGCGACCGTAGTCAAGGGCAACCAGAAGGCTCCCTTTTCAATTGCTACTACACCGAGGTGTAGAGGAAGGCGCTACTCCTTTCCCTGGATTGCTCCAGTTTACCTTCGATATGTACCTTATATTGCTGGGTGTTAAGCAAGGAGGTATCAAGTACTATTTTTAAAGTCTTTGGTATGACGCGAGCTGGGATTGAACCCCAGTTTCCCGGATCATTGGCAAACACTCTACCCACTGGGCCAATGAGCCGGTTCAAAAAGTAATAAGATAACTAATAAGCTAAAGTAATAAGATAACTAATAATAATAATAACTGTTAGTAAACAGAAACTAATAATTCTAAAAATTTCCAAACAGATTGAGTGGACTCTTAGATGGTATCCTAACAGGTACTACCACCCTAGGTCTGAGTGGAACAGGGAGTAATACCAATGAAGGGCTGATACCATACTCTCCAGAGCTCAAGAAATAGAGCCTCACCACAAGAGGGAGTTCAGTTTCATACTCAGGACACCCCTTTTTTGTGAGGAGTGCTTTACCACAGTCGATAATGTAGTCAATGTATTTTAAGTGCCACCAACAGAGCCAATGTGTTATTTTCAACATAAATCAACACTTTCAACTTTCATTGGTTGTGTTTAAAGTGAGAATTTATAGTAAAAAAAAAAGCTAAAAGAAAAAAATGAAAGAAAAACCATATATTTCACTGTTAATCCTTTGAAGTACTTTCTTCCCGACTTTATTGTCCCTATCTTTGTACTAGCCATATATATATATATATATATATATATGTGTGTGTGTGTGTGTGTGTGTGTGTGTGTGTGTGTGTATGGCTAGTACAGATAGATAGATAGATAGATAGACAGATAGGCAATATACATATGCAAACAAACACACACTTAAATATATTGATTTTTTAGGTTTTGTCCAATAAAGTGTGTAGTTTGAAATATATTGCAGATATATATAATCATAATCAGCTCACATTTGTTTATTTATATTTTTCAGAAGAGAACAAAAATAAAAAGTTCAGAGAACTGCTGTTTTGTGTGTGTTTGACAAGCAGCATAAATTTGAAGATAAAAGAAACTTTATATGGCTTTTTACTTCAAAGATATGATCACCATCAGAGAAATACCCCCCCCATATATATATATAATACTAAAATAACAACACACAAATAACTCCTCCCAGTAAGAAGCTAAGAGTATCAACCTATTTTAAAAAGGCTTGCTTGATTCTAAAAATGGCGGAGCTGATTAAAAAATCAATGTTACAAGTGGACCTCAATCTACATTCCTGTGACTCTGAGTTTCATGCTACACACCTATCCAATGGGTAAATGGTACTGGTAGGTGCTGTAAAGTTGGGGGGCCAAGATGCTAAATAGATGCAACTGATTAATATGATAATGATTTACATTATTTTGGTTGTGATTTTTCAGACTGTTCTCATCTTTATCATTGTTAGTCGCAACATCATGTTTCGGCTGATATATCCTCCGAGCTTCTTCAGGTGCCCCTTGTTTATCTGTATACATCAATGATTCAACCTGGGAAATCATTTTTAAAGTTTAAATGTTGATCAAACAAAGCGTTCAAGAAATATGAATATGTTGTTTAAATAATGATGTCATTGTTTTTCACGTCCAATCATGTTCAATCCAAGAAGCTTCACAAGAAATTTCTTAAATGTTTTGTTTGATCAACAGTCAAAGTTTAAAAATGATTTCCTGGGATGAATCATTTCTATGCCCAGATAAACAAGGGACACTTGAGGAAGGCAGGAGAAAGCAGCCGAAATGTGTTTCAAAAAACAACAATAAAGATGAGGACAACAGTCCAAAAAATGGTACTTGATGCTGCCTTGCCTAGTACTCAGCACTATAAGGTGAGGATCAAGGGTAAAGTGGAGCAATCCTGGGAATGGAGTAGTGCCTTCCCCTACACCTCAGTGTAGTAGCTATTGAAAAGGGAGCCTTTGGGTTGCCCTTGCCAATTTTACTTTTGTTGATCAAACAAAATGTTCAAGAAATATGAAGATGTGATTCAAATAATAACATCATTGTTTTTCACATCTATCAATGCAAGAAGCATCACAAAAAATTTCTTGAATGTTTGGTTTGATCAACAGTCAAAGTTTAAAAATGATTTCCCAGGTTGAATCATTTCTATGCCCAGATAAACAAGGGACATCTGAGAAAGGCCAGAGGATACAGCAGCTGAAACGTGTTTCAACAAACAACCATAAAGATGAGGACAACAGTCCAAAAAATTACAACTAAAAAATGCACATCAAGTCTCGTCTCAAAAATTCAGACGAATGATTATTATTTATTACTGCGACAAGTCTAATGGCAGTCATTTGGAACACATCCTGTAAAAAAGCTAGAGACATCAAAGTCATGTTTTTTTTTATTGAATTATATCAGCTTCTAGGACATGCCACCTTTTTTTGAATTTCTCGTCTCAGTAAAAATCATTATTATATCAGTTGGTTGCATCTATTTTGAGAAAGTTTTAAATGATTTTGTCACCAAATAAGTAGTGACACAAAATGTTTTTCCTCTCTTGTCCAAGGCATTGTGATCAAAGATTAATTGTTGTTATAGTATACTATTTTCAAATCTGAAACAAAGAAGAACACAGCATTATTAGTAGTAGAGTTATGAGCAGTTACATGGGTCCCATGTATATTGAGACATACTATATAAATAGGTTGCACCTATTTTGAGAAAGTTTTGAATGATTCTGTCTCCAAAAAAGTAGTGATGCAAGATATTTTTCCTCTCTTGTCCAAGGCATTGTGATCAAGGAATAATAGTTGTTATAGTATACCATTTTCAAATCTGAAACAAAAAATGAACACAACATTATTATTAGTAGAGTTATTAGCAGTCACATGAGTCCTGTATATATTGAGACACCCCATCTATTAATGGCAGTGCAGGTCTAAAACTTGAAATATTCACAAGAAGAAATGGGTTCATGCCTTTCCCAAGTAAGGCCAACAGCTTAGTCCACGATCTGATCTTGGCTTTTTATGTTCATTTTCTGATGATGTTAAACAATACGCATTTACTTATGAAAGACTAGTTTGAAAGACCCGTCAGCTGGATCAGTAGAATATGCTGCCTACACTTCTGCAGAATAGTTCAACCTCCTCAACACCCATGCAAGTGTTCTGGATATGACACTAAGCCATCAGGTTTCAGTCCCAGAGCTTTAGAGATTCTGGAGTATCATTTTATGGCTCTTACAGGACCACTCTGACCCGAGTGCAAGTACTTGTTACGATCCCATCTATTAATGAAATATGATTACTTAACCCTTTACAGCAGTTGAAACTAAGTGTGTGCAAACAAATGATCGGTATTAAATTGAATTATTAGTATTAATAACAATACTTGAAACAATTTAACTGTGACATATTGAACTATTAGTGTTAGATAGCAATAGTTAGTTAGCAACTTTAGTCGAGGGCAATATGAAGGCTCCCTTTTCAATAGCTACTACACCAAGGAGTAGGGAAGAGCACTACTCCTTCCCAGGATTGCTCCACTTTTATTCTTGATGCTTACCTTATCATATTTACCAACCCCTCCGCTCGGGCAGGATATGACACAAGGTCAATTTTTTAAGCGGAGTTTAACAGGTTTGAATTCGGAGTTTAACAGGTTTGAATTAAGAGTTTTCCTTCTCCTAGACTAGTTGCCTCACCGATGCTGAAGAACCTAGTCTGCCCTACTATTTAACCATAGCTGGAGGGAGAATAATTGGATTCATACCTTTCCCAAGGGTATTAGTGCTATGTGAAATGCAATCAGTCTCGTCCAGGATTTGAACTCGTGTTGTCGTGTCCATTTCCTGCGATGATAACCATTACACCATGGGCACCTTATAATACTGAGTGTTAAACAAGGCAGCATCAGGTACCATTTTTTGAATCTTTGGTATGACTCGACCTAGGATTGAACCCTGGTCTCTCGGACCATTGGTGAACAGATCTATATTTTCTTTTTTAAGTAGAGAAATTATATTGTGAATTGAATTACCCTGACCTGAAAATCTAATCATTAGGCCAATGGCCTGGTCAGTACTGTAGCAAATTGAACTGTTAGTGTTAGATAGCAATACTTGAAACCATTTAACTGTGTGCTCACAAATGATTGATATTGAATTGATTTATAAGTATTAAATAGCCATACTTGAAACAATTTAACTGTGGTAAATTGAACAATTAGTGTTAGATAGCAGTACTTGAAACCATTTAACTGTTTGCAAAGAAATGATTGATATTTCATCATCATCATCCTCATGTCGTGCCGTCAGCACAGATATCCCTGACCCTCTCTAACCACTTCTCCCTATCGTTCATCGCCTCTGGCAGGTCTTTGGGGCTACATCCCATATCCTCACATAGCTACTGTATGTATGTTCGAGGTGGTCGTCCTGCTTTTGCTCGGCCATATGTGGGGGTCCATAGGAGTACATCGCTTATGAGCTCGTCCCTGCTTCTCCAGCAGTATCCCGCATGTCTGGTTCGTCTAACTTGGATAGTTTTCGTGATGGGAGGTAGGTGGCTATATAGTTGGTGCTTTGTTGGGTGTTGCCTCCAGGTCTTGTTCAATATTGCTCGCAGCATTCTTGTGTAATTGCCGTCTAGCTTTTTCTCTAGCCGTTTTGTTTGCGTCCAAGTAGTGCATTCATATAGCAGTATTGACACGACCGCTGCTTGGAAGAAACTGCGTTTCATTTTATCGGTCAGGTGTGATTTCCATATGATCGATAACTTATTGATAGCAGTCCATGCCTTCGTTAGACGCGTGTTGATGTCTTTTTCAGTTGATGAGACACTGCTTCCCTGGTCAGTGAACTTGACTACCTGTTTCAGAGAGCTTCACTCTAGTGTGGAAATATTGCCTGTTTGATTAAAGCACATGTTTTCAGTTTTGTGTGCATTGACAAGGAGGCCTATGCCTGCAGCAGCTTGTTCCAAACTATGCAGTAGTGTTTCAGCTTGGTTGGGTGTATTTGCCAGAATCTCTATGTCATCAGCGTAGTTGGGGTCGGTAATTGCTTTTATGGGGTACTTTGTCAGCTCGAAGCTGTTTTATTTGATTTTATCGATCGATGTTCTAAGCACGAAGGATTAGTATCAGATAGCAATACTTGAAACCATTTAACTGTGTGCAACCAATAAATAGCAATGCTTGAAACCATTTAACTGTGTGCAACCAATAAATAGCAATGCTTGTAACCATTTAACTGTGTGCAACCAATAAATAGCAATACTTGAAACCATTTAACTGTGTGCAACCAATAAATAGCAATACTTGAAACCATTTAACTGTGTGCAACCAATAAATAGCAATACTTGAAACCATTTAACTGTGTGCAACCAATAAATAGCAATACTTGAAACCATTTAACTGTGTGCAACCAATAAATAGCAATGCTTGAAACCATTTAACTGTGTGCAACCAATAAATAGCAATACTTGAAACCATTTAACTGTGTGCAAAGAATTGAGTTCTAACTCATGTAAAAATAATGTAAACAACAAACTATTCATTGACAAATCATATATATACTTACATATCTTTAAGCAATATTTGGTATTAAACAACCTGCTACAGAATACCAAATTTAAGTTATGTGTAGAGAGATGCAATGGTTATTCACATAATAAGAAAACGCAGTAAACTAGCACAAAAGGACTACAAGACTAGGCATGACTGGGTGGGAAAGGTGATCTACTGGGAATTGAGCAAAAGATAAAAATTTGACCATAGTACCAAGTGGTATATGCACAAATATTCTAGAGAATAAGACATAAAATTTTCAGGGATTTCGAGATACAAACACATCAGTTAAACCCAGTTAAACAAACAAAGAACTTGTTGTCTACTGGATTTTGTAGTTTGCATGCTTGGAACATTTCTGAAAGGCCTGGAAAAAAAAGAGTGGAGGAATTAGAAATCAGAGGAAGAATAAGACCATACAACCCACAAAATTTTTGAGATTGGCTTGCATACTGAGAAGAGTCCTGCAGACCTGATGAGACTTGCTGTCACTCAGCCTCCAGTGAAAGACTACTTGCAAACACATGTGGGAAAAACTCTCAAGGAGCAAAATAGAAATTAGAATAAGAATTACAATCATCCAGATCATGGCATTATTGAAATTGGCTTGAATACTGAGAAGAGTCCTGGAGAGTTGAGGAGGCTTGCTATCACTTAGCTTCTTGTGAAAAACCACTAGCTAACACTGGTGTGAAAAACTCTCAAGGAGTAAAACAGAAATTAGAGTAAGAATCAAAACTATCCAGATCATGGCATTATTGAAATTGGCTTGAATACTGAGAAGAGTCCTGGAGAACTGAGTAGACTTGCTGTCACTCAGCTTCCAGTGAAAGACCACTAGCTAGTACTGGTGTAAAAACTCTTTAGGAGTAAAATAACATTCTCTAGGGAGGAAACCAAACAAATAGACACAAGGATAAAAAAAAAGTTGATGCCGATGCACATAGCCTGATGCTCAAGAGACGACATCGACTATGTGTCCAGACTAGGAGGAAGAAGACTTGCTAGCATTGAGACTAGCATGAATGCATCAATACGAAGACTTGAAGACTACATTTAAAAAGACCAAAGAAGAATAATTACAGCAGCCAGCAACAGCACTGACAATATAAGGGAGTTTCCTTGTGCCAGCAACAGCACTGACAATATAAGGGAGTTTCCTCGTGCTGTAATGGTTAAAGCGATGGACAGCAGGATCGTACTTAGCAAGTCTGAACTCCAGTAGCGCGATTACATTCACTTTCAGACAAATACCCTTGGGAAAGGTATAAACCCTCTTATCCTCCTAGCTATGGGTTGAATAGTACCACTACCATTCTTCTTGAAGGATGGCTTTGGCATTAAATAACCTTCAAAGGTTGATATGCTATTAAGCAAAGAAACTGAAACCAAAACCTGACAACATAGGGACAAACTAAAGTATAGACCGATAACATGTCTACCTATCATGCGGAAAATCCTAACCACTAAGTCTTGCTTCTAATGCCACAGACTCTTTTGGGAATATCAGAAAGGTTGCTACTGGGGAACGAGAAGAACAGCTGACTTACTGTACATTTATCAACACATTCTCAAGGAGAGCAAAACAAGGCAGAAAAATGGTAAAGACCGACTAGAAAAAGGTCTATGGTATGATCCTGCAAGCCTGGATAATAGAATGTCTGAAAATATTCAAAATATCCAACAAAGTTATAAACATCATCACAGAAGACATGAAAAACTGGAAAGTGGAATGGACAGTGGGAGGAAAAAATTTTTCCATAGAGATGCACTTTCACCATCTCGGTTTGATGCCACTTTATTACTCAGTTAAGAAATGTTCTGAGGGCCACAAATTTTACAAAACCGCCAGAAAAGATTAATCACCTTTGTAACATAGGACCAAAATACGTTGTGTCTGAAAGAAAGGAATTCGCAGGAAAGAAACACTCAAAACTCGAAATTTAAGGAAGAAAATAGTAGTCGCTTTTATTCATGCGGACTACAGTGGACAGTAGTTAAAAAAAGTTTGTTCGATAATGTTCTACCTCCTTCCCTTTATTGAGCTGACAGCAGCGTCGTTATTGCGGGCTTGTTGATACGTTCATATCAGTCATATTGTTAACAAGCTGGGTATGGCATGAGTTGGGGTGTCCTGGATCTCTGCTGAACTTGTTTAGAAACCTGCCTTGAACTGCCCAAAATCTTGTTACTTGATTTCTTATATAGAGATTTGATGGATCAATTCAAAGGTTCCAGAAGGCTTGGGAACACCAGTGAAAACAATAGTGTAGCACGTGAAAGTTCATGCGTGATTATATTAAAATCGCGCTTGTACTCTACTGGTCATTCTGCCTGCACGCGCTAGGTTCGTGACATTTTTCAGTAATTGATGACAGCTGATGTGCTCACGCGTCCTCAACAACAGCACCCGTCTGTAATATTACACCTCATGTACATGGACAACATCAAACTGTTAGCAAAAAATGAAAAAGAACTGGAGAATATGATATGAACAATAAGAATATGCAGCCAGGATACAGGAATGGAATTTGGCATAGAAAAATGTGTCATGCTCATAAAGAAAAGTGGGAAAAGACAAATAATTGAAGGAATAGAAGAGCCAAATCAAGAAAGAATCAGAACGCTTAAAGAAAAGAAAAATTACAAATACTTGGGAATATTGAAAGCCAACACAATCAAAGAAGCAGGGATGAAAGAAAAAAAGAAAAATATAGTACCTCAAATCAACGAGAAAACTTCTTGAAATCAAACTCTGTCATAGGAAACTTGTCAAAGGAATAAACACCTGGGTTGTCTCTCTTGTAAGATACTCGGACCCATTCTTAAAATAGACAAACAAGGAATTAAGACAACGGATTAAAAGACAAGAAAATTAGTGACAGACAATGCACAATGCCCTCAATCCAAGAGACGGATTGTGTCAAGAAAAGAAATAGTGCAAAACATCACCATAAGGACACTTATATAAAAGCCAAAACAGAGAATAAACACCAGAATAGCAAGTATAGATTATATAGTGATAGAGATAAAAAAATTATTCCTCACATAATAAGCAAATGTATTGAGTTGGTCGGTGATCAAAATCAGCAATCAGTTGTATAGCAAGCTAGAGTCAATTGCTGAATGAGCTCTAAAGAAGGAGACCTATTTATGGTACGTTAGAGCATTCCATCGTGCACAAGTGTGCAAGTCCATTCTCTGGATTACGATTGGTTGCTGGTCTATGCGTTTGCAATCGAGTATATATATACCAGCTTTTATTTTAGTAGTTTTGCAGTTTTGCCAGGACTGTTTTATTTTTATCTACCAACTAAATTGTCAGTGACACATAACCATACTTTGAACCATTTCCCTTTGTTGACTAAACTGAATAATTTGATATAGAACTGTTCTTGACATTTAAACTGTGTACTTGTGCTAAACTGAATTGTTTGAAATAGAACAATTTTTTTACATTGAATCTGTTTACTTATGCTAAATTGAATTGTTTCAAATGGAACTGTTTTTTGACATTGAAACAGTGTACTTAAGCTAAACTAAATTGATTGAAATAGAACTGTTTTGACATTTACGTGGTGCCTTCAATAAGTTTCCAGACTTTTTTTGTACAGGAATTTAGAATTGTCATAGACTCTTGAAAATTCAGTATCTTATTGTTATACATCTTATGAGATGACTGACCAATTTATATGATTTCAGGTTCAAATGAACAGCTACAACAGCAATTGGAATACACCCTACTAAAGCCTGATTTTCACAGCTGGTCAATTTCAAAAATGCAATCTGACACTTTAGAAGAACGATATGCAATAAAATTGTGTTTTAAACTTGGAAAAAATGCCAGAGAAGCATATGGAATGCTTCAGACGGCTTTTCGACCATCTTGTATGAATTGAGCATCAGTTTTTTAGTGGCATAAGAGATTCAAGGAAGGCAGGGAGTCTGTGAGGGATGATGAGAGGTGTGGGAAGAATAAGGAAGTCAATACACCAGAGTTGATTGGCCAAAGGGTGAGTGTTAGGGTTACTATGTTGAGGTTTTAAGGGATTTCAGTCAGAGATTCTGTCAGAAGAGACCAGCACTCTTAAAATCGGGTCAGTTGCATTTCCACCAGGACAATGCACCAGTCCACAAATCAATCCTTGTCACAGACTATTTGTCCAAGATGGGCATCAACACAGTTCCTCAGTCTCCCTATAGTCCAGACCTTGCTCCCTGTGACTTTTGGTTATTCCCTAAGCTCAGAGGTTGTCGTTATGAAACAATTGAGGAGATGAAAGAGGCTGTGATGAAGGTCATTGACACATTCACACAAGAGGACTTCCATGGGGCCTTGCAGAAGTTGTTGGAATGGTACAACAAGTGCATTTCAGCCGGAGGAGATTACTTTAAAGGGGACTAGAGTTTCATATTTGTACTATCAATAAAAGTGCCCATACAAAAAAGTCTAGAAACTTATTTAATGATCCTCGTAAATTGCATACTTATACTAAACTGAATTGTTTGAAATCGAACTGTTTTTAAAAATTAGCAGTAAACAAAATCTATTATTATGCTAAACTGAATTGTTTGAAACAGAACTGTTTATATGTATAAAAATGCCCGTGGTGTAATGGTTATTGTCCTAGAAAATGGACACGACGACATGAGTTCAAATCCTGGACGTGACTGCATTTTACATAGCACTAATACCCTTGGGAAAGGTATGAATCCAATTATTCTCCCTCCAGCTATGGGTAAATAGTTGGACAGACTAGGTTCTTCAGCCTTGGTGAGGCAAGTAGTCAAGGAGAAGGAAAACTCTGAATTCAAACCTGTTAAACTCTGCTTAAAAATTGACCTTGTGTCATATCCTGCCCGAGCAGAGGGGTTGGTAAATATGTATATGTATAAAAATGGATTTGGCATTAAATAACCTACAATGGTTGATGTGCCATAAAACCAAACTGAACCAAACCAAAACCATTGAAAATTGCATTGGGATGCAAACTTATTATTCTCCCTTCCTATTTTATGTACAAATTTCAAGCAATTAATTTTAATTCTTTCATATTTTTTTCATATTTCAATATCTTTCCTTAAGAGGCAAATTTTATGAAAATTGAATTTTGCGAAAATTGCTTTAGTATCAAAAGCAAAAATGTGTTTTCCTTCTTCTTTTTAAATTCTTTTTATCATTGAGCAAAAAAATATTTGTTTTACTGATGAATAATATCAAGAACATTTATTCAGATTCAGTCAGAAAAAAAAAAAAAAAGATGGAAATCTCTTTTTACCTTCTGGCATTCTGAGAATTTGTTGCCATTTTTTTTTTTTGTCTTGAGGATTTTCTTGTTTTTCTTCATTAGAAATATAAACTGATTTTTTTTTTACCTTAACTCATATCAATAACAATATTTCAAAAGATTTTTTTCTTTTGTTAAATTCTTTTAATTCACGAGAAAACAATATTAACTGTCCTTGGCATTAGTTAAAAAGAGGTAACAAAAGGACAATCCTGGTTGTTAGAAAACGTTTGTTATTATAATTATCATTCTTGTAATTGTTAAATATTCTTAATAATTCTTTGATTGATGACTGATTGATTTTAATAGCATGCTAATCTGTTTAGGGTAATTCTATGCCAAAAGATCTTTTTCTTTTCTTTTGTTTAATGGCATATCAACCTTCATAGGTTACTTAATGCCTAATCCATCCTTATAGAAGAACAGTGGTGGTACTATTAAGTTTTCTTTGCTTAATGGCATATCAACCTTCAAGGGTTATTTAATGCCAGAGCCATCCTTATTGAAGAATGGTAGTGGTACTATTTAAGTTTTTTTGCTTAATGGCATATCAACCTTCTAGAGTTATTTAATGCCAGAGCCATCCTTGTAGAAGAACAGTAGTGTTACTATTTAAACCATGGCTGAGGAGAGGGTGTGAGGGTTCATGCCTTTTCAAGAAATCAAATTTATATTTACATTTTTTGTGTAGCTGTTTTTTTAAGTGTTTTTTTTTTTTATTCCAACGGCATGTCAACTCATCTAGGGTTATTTTAAGCTATAAGCTCAGGGTATCACATTCACAGAACATATCTATATTTTTTGTGTAATTGTTTTTTAAATGTTTTTTTAAAATTCTAGTGGCATGTCAAATCTTCAAGGGTTATTTTATACTATAATCTTTGGGTATCACATTCACTGAACATTTATATTTACATTTTTTTGTATAACTGTTTCTTAAGAGGGCTTTTTTTCCCCATACGCTGATTGAATACAAATAATACTTACTATTACTCTAGGAAACGATAGATCTAGGGGCAATGCTGAAAAAGGGGTATTCCACAATCTCCAGAAGACATAGTACCTATTAAGATTCTATCTAGGGGTCCAATAGAACTGCTTACAAATTACTTATATATATATATATATATATTAGAAATACTTGAAACCATATAAGTATGAGGATCATTAAATAAGTTTCCAGACTTTTTTTGTATGGGAACTTTTATTGACAGAACACACATGAAACTCAAGTCCCCTTTGAAGTAATCTCCTCTGGCTGCAATGCATTTGTTGTACCATTCCAACCACTTCTAGAAGGCCACATGGAAGTCCTCTTGTGTGAGCCTGTCAATGACCTTCATCACAGCCTCTTTCATCTCCTCAAATGTCTCATAACAACAGCCTCTGAGCTTAGGGAATAAGCGAAAGTCACTGGGAGCAAGGTCTGGACTATAGGGAGACTGAGGAACTGTGTTGATGCCCATCTTGGTCAAATAGCCTATGACAAGGATGGATTTGTGGACTGGTGCATTGTCCTGGTGGAAATGCCACTGACCCGATTTTAAGAGTGCTGGCCTCTTCTGACAGAATCTCTACCTGAACTCCTTTAAAACCTAAACATAGTAACCCTAACCCTCACCCTAACCCTTTGCCAATCAACTCTGGTGTATTGACATTTTTACTCCTCCAATACCTCTCATCATCCCTCACAGACTCCCTGCCTTCCTTGAATCTCTTATGCCACTAAAAAACTGATGCTCAATTCATACAAGATGGTCGAAAAGCCATCTGAAGCATTCCATACGTTTCTGTGGCATTTTTTCCAAGTTTAAAACACAATTTTATTGCATATCGTTCTTCTAAAGTGTCCTCACGTCCAGATTGCATTTTTGAAATTGACCAGCTGTGACAATCAGGCTGGGTGAATTCCAATTGTTGCTGGGTGTATTCCAATTGTTGCTGTAGCTGTTCCTTTGAAGCTGAAATCATAAAAATTGGTCAGTCATCTCATAAAATGTATAGCAATAACATACTGAACTTTCAAGAGCCTATGACAATTTTAAATGCCTGTACAAAAAAAGGTCTGGAAACTTATTGAAGGCACTGCGTATGTAAAAGATATTTAAATGATAAATGGCTAGTTAAAGCTATAAAAGCTCAGGTTGGTTGGTTGGATTTTATGGCATTTCAACCATTGTAGGTTATCTAATGCCAAATTGTGTTTATACATATATATTAAATATATATGATTTGATTTGATTTGGTTTTATGGCATATCAACCATTGGAGGTAATTTAATGCCAAATCCTCTTTATACATATATATTAAATATATAGGATTTGGTTGGGTTTGGTTTTATGGCATATCAACCATTGTAGGTTATTTAATGCCAAATCCTCTTTATACATATATATTAAATATATATAATTTGGTTTGATTTGGTTTTATGGCATATCAACCGTTGTAGGTTATTTAATGCTAAATACTCTTTATACATATATATTAATTATATATGATTTGGTTGGTTGGGTTTTATGGCATATCAACCATTGTAGGTTATTTAATGCCAAATCCTCTACACTTGCCAGCATCCAATGTCCATGCAGAGCTGATAAATAAAAGACATTGCTGGTCAGCCAGCACTGGTATATCTAAATGAGAGAGACCCCATAAATACATCGTTTATGGGTTTGTCCTTGCTTCTCCAACTATACCCAGCATGCCTTGTTCATTTTACTTGGACGGTTCACATGAAGGAAAGTTAGTGGCAATAAAACTGCTGTTTTGGGAAGTGTTGCTTCCTGGAGTTTTTCCAAACAGCATGTAGTTCCCCCTCAAGCTTTTTCTCAAAGTACTTTGTTAAAAAGTGCAGATGGTGAAGCTATACAATAGTACTGACATGCCTGAAGCTTGGAAGATTTCCTGTTTTCTTCTGGGAGAGAGATCAGATTTCCATATAGTTTGTAAAGGAAGTGAAATTTCGTATTTTAGTTTAGCGCGCAAATTTAATTCGACACTTAATTTCACCCAATCAGGATGACCTATCCTCTTCAGCCCGGACCTTCATTTCCAGCCAGCAAAAATGGTAAGCTGCCAAACCCAGTCTCTTTGGCTGGAGAACGCCGTCCAGTGCAGATGTCACACTGACCGTTCTTCAATAACATTCTCTTTAGCTGGACAATGCTGCCCAGTGCAGACGTCTCACTGCGGCTCTAGAATAGCAGCAGCAGCAGCGTGGACACACAAGGGAACCCATCTCATTCATGGATTCCTTGGAAGGAATCCCAGTTGAATATAAATTAGATACATTCAACAAGCCTCCCACAGGCACGACTTTATGTCACCCCAAAATTGGCTATGTCGATCCGACGCGTAATCCCGCTCATGACACCTAGCACCCATTTTACCTCTGGGCTACTTTAATGGAGAAAACACATACTCTCCAAAAAACCAGACACACAAAACTCATGGTGACATCCAAAGTTCAATTCCTACAACTGCAACATGTCTTTCGTTAAAACACAACGAACACAATCCCTCACACGTCCGACGACACACGCTGCCATCTCAACCTTCTCAACTTCTCATAACGCCATTTCGTCTTCTTACTCACAATCTAACTCACCACGAGTCTTGCAGCACCAGAAGCAAACAAATATTCCATGCTGCAAATAAAAACCTATTCATAAAAATATATTTTGACCTTCAGCATCTTATCTTCATCATTCTACCTTTATTTACCCTTAAAACTTAGTGAGGGGACTAACAACACTAAGCGAGGAAACAACTCAACGTAAACACACATACGTTAAACCATCTTCCTCGCTAAACACAAACAACACTTCCTTCTTGCTAACAACAAAAATCTCCGGCTAAAATCATCCAACAGGTTGTTAATCTGTCCATAGCAGTCCATACTTTATCTATGTGTATGCTGACATCCCTTTCAGTTGATGAGACACTGCTTTTGTTGAATATGTTATGTTTGGTATTTTATCGAAGTCAGCACATGATCACATGATGATCTGAAGTGTAATCTGCCTGGACTCAGAAGAAGGAAAGTTATTTATGGCACATTGGTGTATTCCATTTTGCGCATGTTGGCAAGTCCATTCTTTGGATGGTGATTGGTTGCTGACCTATGAGTGGACATATAGTGTATATATACTGGCTGGTTTAGTAGTAATGTTGAATCTGTATTGAGTTACAGCCTGTTTTATTTTTATCTGCCAACTGGACGCTTGTTAGAATCCCCAGGCTGGTAAGCATTATTATCATTGTTGTGCCCGTGGATTAATGGTTATCGTCGTAGGAATTGGACACGGTGATACGAGTTCAAATCCTGGACGAGACTGATTGCATTTCACATAGCACTAATACCCTTGGGAAAGGTATGAATCCAATTATTCTCCCTCCAGCTATGGGTAAATAGTAGGGCAGACTAGGCTCTTCAGCCTTGGTGAGGCAACTAGTCTAGGAGAAGGAAAACTCTGAATTCAAACCTATTAAACTCCACTTAAAAAAATTGACCTTGTGTCATATCCTGCCCGAGCGGAGGGGTTAGGTAAATATCATTATCATTGTTGTTGTTGTTATTCTACATCTAAGAGGGGGGGGTGACTTCTACAGCTATCAAGGTATGTGATCTGGTCCACTAATTTAAGAGCCTTGCCATTTAATGAGATGGCATCATCTTGACTAAAATGTGTGAACTCCGTTTTATCTTTGCCCAGTTGGCTGGGTTTGTAGAATAGACTGTATCTCTGCATATTAGTTGTTTAAATTTCTGAGACGAAGCTTGATGATTCTTATCATTAAGGGTTTTCAAACTATTGTCTTCATCTTTATTGTTATATCCGCAACGTTTCGGACGATATGTCTTCTGGCCTTCTTCAGGTGTTTGTTGAACTCGGGAAGGTTGTCGAAATAATGATAAAGATGAAGACAATGGTCTGAAAAGCCTTAATGATAAAAATGACTCTCTGCAGGAGGTTAAGACCCCCACTCCTAATGAGTGTCCAGGATATGACACTAAACAATCAGATGGTGAGGTTCCAGTAATGCTGGAGCTTTGGGGAATGTTGAGTATCCCTTCATTACCATTGTTCCCAGGTCCACTCCGGCTACGACTTATAGCACCTGATAGGATCCTATCTCTGGGTTAAATAGAACTAAACTGTAATTACACTAAACTGAATTGTTCGAAATTAACTGTTTTTCCATTTGACGGTATTTAAACAAAAAACTGTTCTTATGCTAAACTGAATTGTTTGAAATAGAACTGTTTTTGACATTCATAAGCAAAACTGTACTTATACTAAACTGAATTGTTTGAAACTTTTATCATAATGACTTAGTTCAGCGTTAAAAGGGTTGATACACCGTAAAACAACACAACTAACCAACCATCTGTTTTATCTGAGTTCATAAAGAGACCAATGCCTCTTGCTGTCTGTTCCAGGCTAAGCAGTAAAGATTTGGTTTGGGCTAAATGATCTTCATAGTCTCTGTTAGTAATAGTTTTGGCTTTTTTCATACGAAATTATTTTCTTTCTTTAGATTTACAGACATTCATAATACTAAGAATATAAAGTCATAAAAATTCTACAAGCAATAACGAACTTTTTCTATTTTTATTTAATTAGAGTTTCTGGAAAACCATTTTATGGCTTTTAATTTGATTAGAAGCAATACCAGATGTCGGTTTTTTTTTTGCATCTTTTATGCAATTACCTCCTGTTTTCCAAGATTTGATTTCTTGAGAATTGAATTGGCTTTGAAATAAGTTGGAATTAAAAGATTTTTTATTTAAAAAACAAAAATGTCATCTTTTCCTTTTTTTTTTTCTTTTATATCTCATATTACAGATAGGAAAATTTTCACACAATTCATTTTTTAAGTCAAACAAAACAAATAATAAATCAATGATGGATTATAATCAAGTCATGCTAATAAGATGGAGTTCCCAGACTCTTTCTTGCAATCTGTCCCTGTAATCCATTGTTCTTTGGAGGTCTTCAAGATGGCATCCAGTGTCTGCACAAAGCAAATGTATGTAATGTATTGCAGGTCGGCCAATGCTGCTCTGTCCATATGTAGGAGTCCATAAAAGAACATTGCTTTGGAGGTGCCCGTTATGTAATGGTTATCGTCGTAGGAAATGGACATGGCGACACAAGTTCAAATCCTGGACAAGACTGATGGCATTTCACATAGCACTAATACCCTTGAGAAAGGTATGAATCCAATTATTCTCCCTCCACTTATGGGTAAATAGTAGGGTAGACTAGGTTCTTCAGCCTTGGTGAGGCAACTAGTCTAGGAGAAGGAAAACTCTGAATTCAAACCTGTTAAACTCTGCTTAAAAATTGACCTTGTGTCATATCCTGCCTGAGTGGAGAGGTTGGTAAATATGATAAAAGAACATGCCTCTCATGTCTTGTTTATCTTGCTTAGATGGTTTGTGAGAAAGGAGGTAAGTGGCCATACAGCTGCTGTTTTGTTGGGTGTTACTCCCAGGATTTGTTCAAAACAGTGTGTCGCAGTGTGTAATTTCCATCTAGGTTTTTCTCTAAGTGTTTTGTTAGCGTTTATGTCATGTAACCTATCAAGTTTGGTAGGTTTAGCCTGGGTCTCTTTGGAATTGTGGGCCGGCGCTGAGTCCTGCTGCCACACCCAGGGTCTACCACCGGCCACCTGATTGCACCAGGGGATCACCAAACTCTTCAGTACATCCAGGTACACTTTGGTGTTGACTTTCATGCCGACTTCGAAGATGTGAAGTGGCATGATGTGGCCCTCCTTTGAAACCACACCAAAGACCAAAACCGGAGCCAGAAACTTTGTTTTCATCACCCTGGGCACTTCCCTGTTATTCGTGGCAATCCAGATTTGCATTTTGAGGGTGCTGGCAATGGTCCTGTTGTCATAACTTGGAATGGTAGAGAGCATGAGTTGTACAGTGGCGCATCTCCAATCTTGCTTGTTGGACATTGTGTCACTTTCAGACATGATAGAAGGCTCCTATCGCTCTTGGGATTTGTACACAACTAGCCAACTAGTAGATGGTCTGCAACAAAAAAAGAAACCGGTTTTCATTAAACGGAAATGGAATCATGTTGTCTTTTCTAAGGCGACAATTTTATCATTCCATCCTGTAATATCAATCACAACAGTACATATACAAATGCATATTCACAAGTGGACACTGTTGTTCAGGTACAAACAAGTTTCTGACTTCTGTTCTTCGACATGAGGAGAGAGACACAATTCTTACTATGTTGACCATACTATCTGATCGCATTTCAACACGCAGTGCATCTTGTAGTGTTTAAGATCTCTGTCTGTAGAGATCCGAAAAACTTAACTTTTCGACTCAATGTCCGAAAACCCAACTCCTTGGCAAAGAATTCAATTCTCTGCCCTCATGGTCCAGTCTCAAAATCCCGACTGTAACTGTCTGCCTCAATGGCTGATAACTCAACTGTCTGCCTCCATGGTCCAATGTCAACTTTCAACTGCTGTGTTTTTAAAATCCTCAAATTCTCAGGACCATCTCTTCTGGGCATGATGTCATCCACACTCCAGCCTCATTTTCTGTCTGGGGTATATTATGACAATGGTGATTGTCATATACTTTGCGCGCAAGTGTAAAACTGTACCCAATTGACTCTACACCTGGGCTCTTAACCTGAATAGTTCAAAGCCCAACAAAACTGAATGATAAAATATAATTAACGAAAATGATTAATATAAAAAAATCATTCCTTAATTATGTAACACAATGCATTATTCCCTTACAGGTTCGAATCCAGTTTGTAGCACTATATTGAGTTTGATAGGTTGTCAACATGGAAGAAGTCCATGACTTTCTGCTGGAATGGCCAATCAGGATATGATCTCAAGAGGATCGTCTCTTTTGGTTGACTCAAAGTGCTTTTTGAGCATACCGTGTAATTGGCTTTAACAGTACGAATCAAGGCATCCATTCCCGGCCAATACAAATTCATTGGCACGGGCCTTTGTAGAGAATAAATAGATAAATAAAAAAAATTTAAACTGAATTAAAAAAGAAAATAATTAAAATATGCAGAAACTCCCAGAGGCCTCTGACAGGAATAATGGGCGAGGCATGCATAAAGAAAAAGGGACCTCCTGACAAAAGGAGGAAGCTCATTCTCTTTCAGCAGTGACTGGCAGAGTGGTAACATCTAAATCTCCCGACTGCTAGTGGAAGCCAACAAGGCCGCTCTAAAACACCACATTGGGCTAACCTTTCACTGGTAGCAGCTGTCTCAGTTAACAGTATGCCAAAATATAAAAAGCTACAAAATGGACCTATCGAACTACGAACTAAAACACTGGACTTAGACAAACTCCCAAAAGCGACAAACATGTTAAAGCTTTAAAATACCAAATGAGGACACATATATACCAAGAAACGATTAAAGTATTTTTAAACACCTTAACTGAGGGATTCAACCATTTCAATTGTATTCAGGGAAAATTCCCTCACCCATTGAATGGTTGTTGAACCCAGGAAATAAAGGAAAAATAAAAAAAACCTCTTTGTCTCCTATCTGTTGCTGTCTTTTTTCGTATAAATCTTTTTGGGCCTTTCTTGTTCAAGGAGTTACATCAACAAGTTAATGTGGGGTAAAAATAGAATACCCTTAGAATGGAGTCAGATAAAAAATGGTAACACAGCTTGCCCTGACCTCTGCCTGAGCCAATACCTTCATGCCAACTTTGCCTTAGTGTGTGAAATGCAGTCTACATAGGACGTGTTGAGATGTGGGGATGACGATCCTTTGGTCCACTGTCCATGATTTGCGGCGTCAGTGAATTGGGTTCCTGGTATTAGTTTGGGCAAAGAACTGGGAATAGGAAGTGGAATTGCGAGAGCTTCAAGATTCCAGAGGAATCAGTGATTCTGCAAGTTGATTCTACCTGACTTGGCAGTTACAATAAATCAAAAATGGTAAAATATCAGTGGAAAGAATATCTTAAACCTTTTAAAAACTGTTGCGATCACCCAAACACCAGGTGCCAGTGGTGTAATGGTTATCGTCGCAGGAAATGGACACAGCGACATGAGTTCAAATCCTGGACGAGGTTGATCACATTTCACATAGCACTAATACCCTTAGGAAAGGTATGAATCCAATAATTCTCCCTCCAGCTATGGGTAAATAGTAGGGCAGACTAGGTTCTTCAGCCTTGGTGAGGCAACTAGTCTAGGAGAAGGAAAACTCTGAATTCAAACCTGTTAAACTCCGCTAAAAAATTGACCTTGTGTCATATTCTGCTCAAGCGGAGGGGTTGGTAAATAGGATCACCTAAACACCAGCAAACTTATCCCTCATTCACAGTGATCAAAAATGATATCTTTCCTCCTCACAGAACTAAGTGAGAGTCACTCTATTTATTTCTTTGTTTAGTATTGCCATGAGATCATATTCAACACTTCTTCAGCCCAGTGGGCTGGGGCTGTAGAATATGCCGACTGCATCCCTGCAGAGGGGTAAGACTCCCCCAACAAGTGTCCTGAATATGACACTAAACAATCAGATGGTGAGGCTCCGATAATGCTGGAACTTTGATGAATGCTGAGTACCCCTTTATTGCCATCGCTCCCAGGTTCACTCTGGCCCAAAAAGGTAGCACTTGATAGGGCCCTATCCATGGGTTAAATAGAAGTAAACTGCATACTTATGCTATATTGAATTACTTGAAATAGAACTGTTTTGATATTTAAACTGTGTACTTATGCCCTACTGAACTGTTTGAAATGGAACTGTCTTGAAATTTAAACTGCGGCCTTACGATAAACTGAATTGTTTGAAATAGAACTGTTTTGACATTCAACTGTGTGGGAACAAAAACTATATTCATACTAAACTGAATTGTTTAAATTAGAACTGTTAAACTGAATAGCTTGAAATAGAAATGTTTTTGACAATTAAACTGTGTACTTACATTTAAACTGCGTACTTATGCTAAACTGAATTGCTTGAAATAGAACTGTTTTACATGTAAACTACGTACTTATGCTAAACTGAATTGATTGAATTGAAACTGTTTTGTATGCTTAACTGAATTGTTTGAAATAGAATTATTTGTATTAAAATGGATTTGACATTTAACCTGTAAAGGTTGATATGCCTTAAAAACCAACCAACCAGCACTCTGAAATCAGCAGGAATGTTTCAAAGGCGCAGTAGTTGTTGACAATTAAAAACTTTTGTCAGAGAGTTATCTGCCCCTGGATTACAAAAGGACACTGGGCTATAAATCTTGCCTTAGGATATTGATTGTTTGATAAGAAAGCTGGGGAAACCGTGAGGAGGTGTGGCCAAGTCAGTGGGTGGGGATCTGGGTTTGGGGAGATACTCAGAGGGAAAGACAAGTAAGCAATAGTGTGCATTGTGTATACACATGCATATATGCGTACATACGTAGATGTTTTCAATAATGGCTTCCTACTGTTATTGACCGGGACATTGGCCCAGCGGTTAGAGTGTTCGCCAGTGGCCCGGGAGACCTGGGTTCAATCCCAGGTCGAGTCATACCAAAGACTTTAAAAATGGTACTTGATACCACCTTGCTTAACACTCAGCATTATAAGGTACGGTTCAAGGGTAAAGTGGAGCAATCCTGGGAATGGAGTAGCGCCCTCCCCTACACCTTGGTGTAGTAGCTATCGAAAAGGGAGCCTTCGGGTCACCCTCGACTATGGTCGCTAACTTTACTTACTTTTTTTACTGTTATTGTTTTACTAGATATGGGAGAGTGGTTTTCCAACAATCTCACTCACCTTCTTTCTTTATTGGAGCTTGTCAAGGTTGAGCTTTTAGCCACTACTGCTTGAACAGGTAATATAGTTATGGGAGAGTGGTTTTCTCACAACTTTTGCTGTTACTGCTTGGACAGGTAATACAGTTATGGGAGAGTGGTTTTCTCACAACTTTTTCCTGTTATTGCTTGAACAGGTAATATAGTTATGGGAGAGTGGTTTTCACATAACTTTTGCTGTTACTGCTTGGACAGATAATATAATTATGGGAGAGTGGTTTTCCAATAATTTGGTACACTTACCAACTCTCTTGACAATAGAGGTAACAGATTTGGCTATTACCATTTCACCAGGTAAGAAAGCTATGGGAGAGTGGTTTTCCTACATTCTCACTCACCTACTTGATTGAAGCTTGTCAAGGTTGACTATGGAGATAACTGTTTTTTACCACTACTGCTTGGACTGGTAATATAGTTATGGGAGAGTGGTTTTTCTTGTTTTGCTCTCACCTACCTTTTTGATTGGTGCTTGTGAGAATTGGCCATAAAGAAAACAGCTTTTGATATTATTGCTTCAATGATTAAGATCATTATGGGAGAGTGGTTTTTCTTGTTTTGCTCTCACCTACCTTTTTGATTGGTGCTTGTGAGAATTGGCCATAAAGAAAACAGCTTCTGATATTATTGCTTCAATGATTAAGATCATTATGGGGGAGTGTTTTTTTTTACCTGTCACCAACTCTCTTGATTGGACATTATGAGGGTTGATTATAGGGATAACAGCCTTTTGCAGCAACTGCCTAGAGAGGTGATGTAGTTATGGGAGAGTGGTTTTCCTATATTCTTGAATGTTCACCAACTTTCTTGATTGGAACTTGTCAAGGTTGACAATAGGGGTAACAGATTTGATAGCTTCTACTTCAGCATTGGCCTAGGGGTTAGAGTGTTCGCCAATGGCCCGGGAGACCTTGGTTCAATCCCAGGTCGCGTCATACCAAAGACTCAAAAAATGGTACTTGATGCCTCCTTGCTTAACACTCAGCATTATAAGGTACGGATCAAGGGTAAAGTAGAGCAATCCAGGGAAGGAGTAGCGCCCTCCCCTAACCTTCGTGTTACCCTCGACTATGGTCGCCAACTTTACTTTACTTTTATAGGAGAGTGGTTTTCCTACATTCTCAAACACCAACTCATTTGATTGGAGCTTGTCAAGGTTGAGTATGGGGTAAACAGCTTTTTACTGTTATCACCTGTGCAAATAAAGTAGTTATGGGAAAGTGGTTTTCTTATATTCTTGTATACCAACTCTGTTGATTATATCATGTTAAAGTTGACTGTAGGGTAACAGCTTCTTGCTGCTACTACTTGGATAGGTAATGTAGTTATGGGAGAGTGGTTTTCCTACATTCTCAATCACCAACTGTCTTGATTAGAGCTTGTCATGGTTAACTATAGGAATAACAGATTTGGCTGCCACTGCTTCAACAAGAAAGGTCATTATGGGAGAGTGGTTTTCCTGCATTCTCATTCAACAACATGGTTAACTGTAGAGATAACAACTTTTTACTACTACTGTATGGACAGGTCAGGTAGTTATGGGAGAGTGGTTTTCCTACATTTTCACTCACCAACTCCATTGATTGTATGTCAAGGTTGACTGATTATAACAGCTTTTTGCTGCTTACTACCAGGACAAGATAGTTATGGGAGAGTGGTTTGATTCTAGCAATAACAGCTTTTTATAGCTACTGCCTGGACAGGTAAGGTAGTTATGGGAGAGTGGTTTTCCTAAATCTCACTCACCAAATCATTTTATTGTACCTTTCAAGGTAAACTGCCAATGGTCCTGGAGACCAGGGTTCAATCCCAGGTCAAGTCATACCAAAGACTCAAAAAATGGTACTTGATGCCTCTATGCTTAACCCTCAGCATTATAAGGTCCTGCGCTTTAAACATTACATCACGAAGATGCCTCTGTGCCAAACTAAGTTTTAGTAGAAGCATCTTGTCATGGTCATTGCAAACTAGCTGGTTTAACAGAGTAATTAATTTGATTCTCACTGAGTGCTCATTAATAGTAGCCTTGGGCCAAAACTTGAGTAAAATCATTAGCAATGCATTTCTACAGTAAAATCATTAGCAATGCATTTCTATTGTAAAATCATTAGCAATGCATTTCTACAGTAAAATCATTAACAATGGATTTCTATAGTAAAATCATTAGCAATGCATTTCTACAGTAAAATCATTAACAATGCATTTCTATAGCAAAATCATTAGCAATGCATTTCTACAGTAAAATCATTAACAATGGATTTCTATAGTAAAATCATTAGCAATGCATTTCTACAGTAAAATCATTAACAATGCATTTCTATAGTAAAATCATTAGCAATGCATTTCTACAGTAAAATCATTAGCAATGCATTTCTACAGTAAAATCATTAGCAATGCATTTCTATAGTAAAATCATTAGCAATGCATTTCTACAGTAAAATCATTAGCAATGCATTTCTACAGTAAAATCATTAACAATGCATTTCTATAATAAAATCATTAGTAATTCAGTTTCCTTATACATATAATTATCCTCGTACTGCTAGCATTAATTCCTGACCTTTGACAATTACTTTAGTCTTATTTTTCAATTCATTTCTTGAGTAAAATCATTAGTAATGATATTTCTAGAGGAAAATCATTTAATTAATCTAAATCAGAGAAATGGAATAATGGTCTAGTGGGTAGAGTGTTCGCTAATGGTCCAAGAGATCTAGGTTCAATCCCAGGTCACGTCATACCAAAGACTTTAAAAATGGTACTTGATACCTCCTTGCTTAACACTCAGCAATATAAGGTACTATTTACCAACCCCTCCGCTCGTGCAGGATATGACACAAGGTCAATTTTTAAGCGGAGTTTAACAGGTTTTGAATTCAGAGTTTTCCTTCTCCTAGACTAGTTGCCTCACCAAGGTTGAAGAACCTAGTACGTCCTACTATTTATCCATAGTTGGAGGGAGAATAAGGGGGTTCAATATAAGGTACGTATCGATGGTAAAGTGGAGCAATTCAGGGAAAGGAGTAGCACCATTCCCACACCTTGGTGTAGTAGCTATTGAAAAAGGAGCCTTCTGGTCTTCCTCGACTATGGTAGCCAACTTTACTTACTTAAGTGGGTCATAATAAATTTAAATTTTGTTAATACCCACATAAAACCAATTATCATCAAGATAAGGAATAGCTTAGCAGGGCCCACCCATCTCCAGGTCTACAACTGGTTTGAATTCAGAGTTTTCTTTCTCCTAAACTGGTTGTCATACCCAAATTAAAAAACCCAGCCTGCCCTATTATTTGCCCATATGTAGATGGAGGACAATTGGCTTTATATCTTTCCCAAGTGCATTAGCACTATGTGAAATGCAAACCGCCTTGACCAGGATT
This sequence comes from Sepioteuthis lessoniana, assembly GCA_963585895.1. Taxonomy (NCBI): domain Eukaryota; kingdom Metazoa; phylum Mollusca; class Cephalopoda; order Myopsida; family Loliginidae; genus Sepioteuthis; species Sepioteuthis lessoniana. The sequence goes on along the minus strand of OY757947.1, from coordinate 39,030,327 downwards.
TGAACTTGGGTAGCAAAATCCTCTTCCTCCAATGATAACCATTATACGACAATCAGATCCAATTCATTTTTCCGATTTATCAAATCAGCCTTTATATACTTTTGCTACAAGCTATGTTCTCTCATCTATTGTTCTCTTTTCCTATCAATAGTTGCGCCTAATCTATATTTAATCATGATATTAAGATTATCTATTATACAGTTTATTGCACTAAACCATCTGCCTAATCTTAATCCATTTACATGTATCTGTTAATACTTACTTGATAATCACTGTTTGATCATATCTACCATTCTTAGTCTTTCAAGTGATAAATAACTATTAAATAAATCTGTCTTAATCCATTCAAATCAGTATATCACAGTCCATTTCTATCAGTCTATCTATCTATCTGTCTATCTATCCATCTATCAGTTTGTCTGTCTGTCATAGTCTGTTTATATCTATCTATCTATCTGTGTCAGTCGTCTTATATGAAACCAACTTTTCAAACATTTCTCCCCGCTACCAACCTCTCTTGCTCTCTCTCTCTCTCTCTCTCTCTCTCTCTCTCTCTCTCTCTCTGTCGATCTAATTATCTATATGTCATGGTCTATTCATATCTATCTATCTATTTATCTGTCTGTCTGTCATAGTCTGTTCATATCTATCTGTCTGTGTCAGTCTTCTCATACGTACCAACGAAACCAACTTTTCAAACATTTCTCCCCACTACCCACCTCTCTTGCTCTCTCTCGCTCACTCTCTCTCTCTCTCTCTAACTATGTCTGTCATGGTCTATTCATATCTATCTATCTATCTATCCTATATCTTTCCCAATACCTTTCTATCTCAGAAAAACTGCTTCTGTTCTATCTATCTATCTATCTATCTATCTCAGTATATTATCTATCTATCTATCTATCTATCTATCTATCTATCTATCTATCTAAATCTTTTCATATCTATCTATGTATGTATCTATCTATCTCCTGTTCATGATCTATCTATCTACAGAGGCCCGACAATATTTTTCGGACACTTTAATATTCAACTTTCCGAGTACCATAGGGTGGTGAAATTCCTTCAATAGAATAGCATAAACATACAAAGACAATATCTGTAATAAAAATGGAAGAAAATCGATTAGGTTAGGAAAAATATTTAATTTTCATCATTTTTTACAAAACACACGCGACATTATTTTTTGGACATCGTTGAAAAACTGTTAATAGTCTGTAATATCACCTTTCTTCTCAATAACTTTTATCAATCTCTCTTCATAATGATCAAACATATGCACAATAACATCTCTACATGTTTCTATTAGTTGTTTTTTGGCTCCTAGTATTCGTTCCCATAGTTGAGCCTCTTTCGTTATTTCAGGTCCATCATAGACAAGTTGCGCAAGTATTTCCCAAATATTTTCTATTAAATTTAGATCTGGGCTTCTTGCAGGCCATTCCAAAGTAGTCATATTCACTTTAGCCATCCATTCTTTCATGAGTTTTGACACATGGATGCTGCAATTGTCTTGCTGTAGAATGAAATCATTCCCCATCTCTCTTCTTATCCTTGGAAGGGCTTTCTCATCCAGCAACTGTTTGTAGCTTTCGCTGTTCTGTCATCCTTTCAGCCACTCCAACCATATATTTCCATTAGCAAAGATCATCCCCCAAACCATAACTCCTCCTCCTCCCATCTGTCGTTTGTTCAGTACAACAGGCTCACCCCTTCTCGACCAAGTACACCATCCATCGGGCCCATCAAACTTGAAACGCTTCTCATCAGTAAATATAACCTTCTTAAAGTCAACATGCTTTGTTAACCACCTTTTAGCACACACCAGTTTTGCTCCTTTGTGTTTCTTTGTTAGTGTAATTTTTTTCTTAGTCTTTGCATACTTCAAACCAATCCTATGCAGCGTTCTTTGTACTGTTCGGACGTTTACATCCAATTTACATTTCTCCTTCACTTTTCTTGCTGTAACTTTTTCTCCAGATGTCAAAAGGCATGTCACAGTCCTCTTCATTCTCCTTTCAGTCCTCTTGCCAATTGATCTTTTCTGCCCTCTCTTCTTTTTCCGCTCGGAGTTTGTCTTCAGCATGTATTCGACCGTTGATTTCGACAGCTTCAAATCCATGGCGATCCTTTTGATGCTGAGGCCATCTTCCCGCTTCTTCCGTGCCAAACAAACGACTTCTTTTGAATGCATTTTACCTCATTAAACTTAATTGTTTTGCCAAGAAATGTCCGGACTATTTATGCTATTAGATTGTCCTATGTTAACATAGTAGTAGGGGCGCCAGTGCCCCAGAACAGTGTACAAGCAGAAAATTTACGTACAGCAACATATACATGAACATAGCTCTTAATAAAATAGGATTTTTTGTCATGTCCGAAAAATAGTGTCGTGCAAGTTTTGGCAAAAATCACAAAAAACTAAAATTATCAAAGCCAAACTAAAAAAAATGATTACACTAGTAGTGGATTTTCACTCCTCACTTACAATCTCAAAAGTTTTTGGCACTAGTGACCATCTTGAAGTACTTTTTTCAAAGTGTCCGAAAAATATTGTCGGGACCCTGTATCTATCTATCTTAATCTTTTTATATCTATCTAATACTAAACAGACTTAACTGCATCTGATGGTGAAGGACCAACCCTGGAGCTTTGGTTTGGTTTGATTTGGTTTTATGGCATATCAACCATCGTGGGTTATTCAATGCCAAATCATTTTCATAAATATAAACTTCTATTTCAAAAGATTCAGTTGAGCATAAGTATATAGTTTAAATGTCAAAAAACATTTCTATTTCAAGCTATTCAGTTTAGACAACAAAGTTAAATGGTTCCAATTATTGTTGTGTATCACTGACAATCCAATTAAACATCAGTCATTTATTTACTCACAGTTGAATAATAAAAACAGTTCTATTTCAAATAATTCAGTTTAGCATAAACATGCAGTTTAAATGTTAAAACAATTCTATTTCAAACAATTCCATTTCGCATAAGTTTAGTGTCATATTCAGGACACTCAATAGTGGGATCAAATAGAACTGTTTAATCATTTATGATGAATTATTATTATTAATTAATTGAAACCACAAAGCAGTGAAGAAATTATTAATATTTCTTGATAAATAGACGTACTAACATTGATAGCAATACTTGCAACCATTTGACTATGTGCAAATGAATGAATAATGTTGAATAGAATTATTAGTATAAAATAGCAATACTTGCAACTATTTCCCTGTCTCTCTTGGATCAGTAGAGAGCATGAGTTGTACAGCGGTGCATCTCTGATCTCGCTTGTTGAACATTGTGTCACTTTCAGACATGATAAAGGGCTCCTATCACTCTTGGGATTTGTACACAACTGGGCAACTAGTAGATGGTCTGCAACAAAAAAAGAAAACCGGTTTTCATTAAACAGTAATGGAATCATGTCGTCTTTTCTAGGTTGACAATTTTATTGTTACATCCCATACATAGCAATACTTGGAACCATTTGACTGTATACAAATAAATGAATAATGTTGAATAGAATTATTAGTATTAAATAGCAATACTTGAAACTTTTAACTGTCCCAAAACTAAATTAGAATTACATAGCAATACTTAGAATCATTTGACTGTGTGCAAATGAATGAATCATGTTGAATATAATTATTAGTGTTAAATAGCAATACTTGCCATCACTTCACTGCCTCTAAACTAAATTATTTAAATTATATAGCAATACTTGCAACCATTTGACTGTGTGCAAATGAATGAATAATGTTTAATAGAATTATTAGTGTTAAATAGCAATACTTACAACCACTTCACTGCCTCTAAACTAAACTATTAGAATTACATAGCAATACTTGGAACCATTTGACTGTATGCAAATGAATGAATCATGATGAATTAGGTGCTACCACTCCAGGCAATAGTTGACCAGAGATTGATGGCAATGAAGGGGTACTCTGCATTCCCCAAAGCTCTAGTATTACTGAAACCTCACCATCTAATTATTTTGTGTCATATCCTGGACATTAGGTGGGGGGTCCAACCCCTCTGCAGAAAAGCAGTCTGGGTATTCTACAGGGCAACAAGTCCTTATATTGATGCATCCATGCAACCCTCATTGCTGGCGTGTCTTTCTTCCTTCTTTTCTTGACTCGTATAGTCTGCCCATGTCATCTCTTGGATGTAGACCCTTGTGCATTGTCCCAAATTTTCTTATGTTTTGTTTCATTTATCCAAGTTCCTCTCTTGTCCTTTTTAAGAATAGTCCCAAGTATCTTACAATGGGGATTGCTCAGTTGTTTATTTCTTTGATGAGATTTCATCTCGGCTTGTTTGATAATGCCCACTTCCAATATTCCCATGGACTTATAATTTTTCTTTTCTCTAAACTCTTCGATTCCTTCCTGATTTTACTATAAAAATGCTTTGGAAATGATTTTTACTATAAAAATGCATTAGAAATGTTTTTTACTATAAAAATGTATAAGAAATGATTTTTACAATAAAAATGTATTGGCAAATGATTTTTACTATAAAAATGCATTAGAAATGATTTTTACTGTAAAAATGCATTAGAAATGTTTTTTACTATAAAAAAAGAAATGATTTTTATAATAAAAATGCATTGGAGATAGTTTTTACTATAAAAATGCATTAGAAATGATTTTTACTATAAAAATGCATAAGAAATGATTTTTACTATAAAAAAGCATTGGATATGATTTTTACTATAAAAATGTATAAGAAATGATTTTTACTATAAAAAAGCATTGGATATGATTTTTACTATAAAAATGTATAAGAAATGATTTTTATAATAAAAATGCATTAGAAATGATTTTTACTATAAAAATGCATTGGAAATGATTTTTACTATGAAAATGGATGAGAAATGATTTTTATTATAAAGATGCACTAGAAAGGATTTTGACCTGAAAAGGGAGAGATATAAACAAAAGAATGTGAAAAATTCCAGGGGTTGCAGAAACTAAGATTGCAGTTATATACTCACAAGATATCTTGAGAGATGATAACACAGTCTGCTTATCCGTCTTCACCCTCAACTCACACAACACACCTTCTATATTGGATGAGCCATTAACGGAAGAACAGTATTAAACCACTGATTCTCTAAATAACTCTCCTAACATTTTGAATTATATTTTTTTCCTTTTCCAAAACTGGTTGCCAAAGCAACGATAAAGATTTTAGTCTGCCTTATTAATGGTTTAGATGGTGTAATGGTTAGAAAACTAGATTAGCTGACTATTGTTTGTGAATTTGTTTCTCACTGACTATTGTTAGTGAATTCGATTCTCACTTGGTGCTCCAGACTTCTGGCCTTGCATCACTATAGAATAATTCAATAACACTGGGCATTGCCTTGTGGGCTAGGGCTGTAGAATACACCGATTGCTTCTCTGCAGAGAGCTAAGACTCCTCCCAATGAGTGTCCTGGATATGACACCATACAATATGATAGTGAAATTCCAGTAATGCTGGAGCTTTGGGGAATGCGGAGTATCCTTTCATTGCCATCACTTCCAGGTCCACTCTGACCCGGAGTGGTAGCATGTAATAGTGTCCTATCTATGAGTCAAATAGAACTAGACTGTGTACTTATGTTAAACTGAATTGTTTGAAATAGAACTGTTTTGAAATTTAACTGTGTGTAAACAAAATCTATACTTACATTAAACTGAATTGTTTAAATTAGAACAGTTTGACTAAATTGAATAACTTGAAATAGAAATGTTTTTGACAATTAAACTGTGTACTCATTCTAAAATGAACTGTTTGAAATAGAACTGTCTATTTGTGTAGGGGTGGATTTGGCATTGAATAGCCATAAAACCCAAACAAACGAACAAACAAACTTACCAGCCTAGGGGTTCCAACAAGCTTCCATTTGGCAGACAAAAATAAAATAGGCTGTGACCCAATACAGTCCCTGAAACAATACTAAATTGCAGCTGGTATTTATACAGAAATACCTCTACTCATTGACCAGCAACCAATCACAAACCCAGGGCATGGACTTGCCCACGTGCATGTGATAGAACACTCCAGTGTACCATAAATAACTCTCCTTCTTCAGAAATTCAGTTTCAAATCCAACTCAGCTCGTTACACAACTGAGTGCTGTTTATGATAACTTGCTAAGCACTAAAAAAACTTTGTAACTATTTATTCATAACTTAGAAGAGAAAGATTCATGTCTTTACCAAGACATGAGCATAAATTATAAGTAAAAGTTAGTGACCTTAGTCGAGGGTGACCTGAAGGCTCCCTTTTCAATAGCTACAACACCGAGGTATAGTAGAGGGCGCTACTCCATTCCAAAGATTGCTCCACTTTACCTTTGATCTTTACCTTATAATACCGAGTGTTAAGCAAGGAAGTATCAAGTACCATTTTTTGAGTCCTTGGTATGACTCGACCTGGGATTGAACCCTAGTCTCCCAGACCATTAGCAAACACTTTACTCATTAGGCCAATGGGCAGGTGCATAAATAATACTGAATCTAAAATAATGGCCAGTCATGCCTTATATTTATCTTGCAAAATTAACCCTCAGTTTATGTCCACATTTATATTTTAAAGCTGATTCAAGTGAAAGTGAAAGGGGCAGGGGTAGTAGCTAATGTTCTGGGCTGCAACATCGTAGTTAGCAAGTTCAAACTCTAGTCGTGCTATTAACTTCACTTACTGACAACTTACTACCTTTGAGAAATGTATGAACCCCCTTTTCCCACCCCCAGCAATGGGTAAAATAGTATCACAGTCCTTATTTAAGGATGACTTTTGACATTAAATAACCCACAAAGGTTGATATATCATTAAACAAAGAAACCTAAAATTATTTTCAAATATGGCGGACTTAAACCTACCCAAAATTATTTTCTGATAAAATAAGGATACACACTTATCTGAATTTTAATCTGAGGTATTACCAAAAATTTTGGGGGGTGTAACCACAAAATAGCTTCCCCGGGAAGAAAAGAAAACACAGACTAAAATACAGAAATTGCTTTTCTTACAAAATTGTAAATGGACATAAAATCAGGGTCCAGTTTACATTAAATTTATATTGAAAATTGAACTAGAGGTGTCATAAAACTAAACACAAATTCAGTGTTGATTATGTATTGTATGTATATTGTTAAATAAACCCCCACTTTATGTCCATCTGACTCTGGACTCAATTCTAAAAGGAATTCTCTCACAAAAGAAAAATTTCCTAAAGAAATTAACGCCATTTTAAAACCTAACAGTCTTAAATGTTTAAGCATAAATCGGTTTGGTACAAGGCTATAAGTATAGAGCGCCCTATTTTAAACTCACTCCAATGGTCTGTAAGATGAGCTCCGTAACTGAATACAGACCACGAACATTTGTACAAGGAAGCTGACTATTAAACAACTAAAATGAAAAGTAGGAAAACACACTTGCTGACCTGGTCTCTCTCTCCTTCTCCACCATTCCGACCCTGATTCTACATTCCCCAATCTCCAGTCACCTACTCTGCTCACTTGCCACCGCCATCTTTTCTCTCTTCATTATCTGATTACTTTAAATCCTCTTGGAATCACCATTCCCTTCCTCGTTCCATAATCTGTCATTCTCCCTTATTTATCTTGATATGTAGTAGTTGCTTTCTTTTTTTTTCCTTTTTAACTCCTTTTTCTCTTGTACATCTTGTTGTTTTCATTGGAAATTCTTTTTCTCTATTGACAATTTATTCTTTTTTTTTTGATTTTCTGGGTTTTTGATTTGTTCTTTTGCCTAAAATTTATTTTATTATTAAAGTTTTTTTTTCTTAATTTTAACAAAAAGTTCTTTTTCTTTTTCTTTCTTTTGTATCTTTTTTTATTTCATTAATTATTTCTTTCTTTTATGTTTTGCATTCTTTTTCTTTTGGTTATATTCTTTTTTTCTAATTTATTTCATTCCAATTTTCTTCTTCCTAATGTTCTTTTTTTTTTTTTTACATAATTCTTTCTCTTTCTTTCTTTTTTTTTGTTCCTTTCTTCTTCTAAATTTATATTGTTATTCCAATTTTTTCTTCCCAATTTTCTTTTTTATTAAAATTCTTTTTCTTTCTTTCTTTCTTTCTTTCTTTTGTATCTTTTTAAAAATTATTTCATTAGTTATTTTTCTTTCTTTCTTTTTTGGCTACATTCTTTTCTTGAATTTATATTATTATTCCATTTTTTTCTTCCCAATTTTCATTTTTTAATTAATTAATTCTTTCTTTCTTTCTTTCTTTCTTTCTATTATATTATTAGTGAATTTTCTTTCTTTTTTGGTTACATTCTTTTCTAATTTTATTTCAATTTTTTCTTCACAATTTTCTTTTTTATTAAAATTCTTTTTCTTTCTTTCTTTCTTTCTTTCTTTCTTTCTTTCTTTCTTTCTTTCTTTCTTATGTATCTTTTTTTATTATTTCATTAGTTTTTTTCTTTCTTTCTTTTTTGGTTACATTCTTTTCTTGTATTTACATTGTTATTCCAGTTTTTCTTCCCAATTTTCTTTTTTTTTTAAATTATCTTTCTTTCTTTCTTTCTTTCTTTCTTTCTATTATTTTATTAGTTATTTTTCTTTCTTTTTTGGTTATATTTTTTTCTTGTATTACTCCAATTTTTCTTCCCAATTTTCATTTTTTTTATTCAATTCTTTCTTTCTTTCTTTCTTTCTTTCATTCATTAGATAATTTTCTTTCTTTTTTGGTTACATTCTATTCTTGTATCATTCCAATTTTTTCCTCCCAATTTTCTTTTTTTTAATTAATTCTTTCTTTCTTTCTTTCTTTCTATTATTTTATTAGTTAATTTTCTTTCTTTTTTGGTTATATTCTTTTCTTGTATTATTCCAATTTTTTCTCCCCAATTTTTTTTTAATTCTCTTTCTTTCTTTCTTACTTTTGTATCTTTTTTTTTTATTATTTCATCAGTTATTCTTCTTTCTTTCTAATTTGGTTACATTCTTTTCTTAAATTTATATTCTTTTCCAATTTGTTTCCTTTCCATTCTTTTTCTTTCTTGTTCTGAATTCTTTTCATTTGCACATTTTTCCCTCCTTTCTTCTTCCTAAATTTAAATTATTATTTCCCTTCCCAATTTCCTTTTATTTTTTCATTTTGTTTCTTTTTTGTTTTTTTTTCTTTTTCTCATTTACTATTTTTTTTGGGGGTGGGGCTTTTCTGTTTCTTTTTTTGATTCATTTCTTTTCCTAAATTTATGTTGTTATTCTAATTTTCTTCTTCCCATTTTTTTTTCAATTCTTTCTTTCTGTGTTTCTTTCTTTTTTGTATTTTTTCTTTTTTATTCCATCAGTTATTTTTCTTTAAGTTTTTCCTTCTTCTTCTTCTTCTTCTTCTTCTTCTTCTTCTTCTTCTTCTTCTTCTTCTTCTTCTTCTTCTTCATTTATATCGTTTCTTTTTTTTTTCTTTCTTTTGCAAGAAATTTATATCGTTATTCCAAATTATTCCATTTATATCATTATTCCAAATTTTTCTTCCCAATATTCTTTCATTTATTTATTTATTTTTTCCTTTTTTTTGTATCTTCTTATTCGCTGTTTTTTCTATCTTTTCAATTTTCCTGAATTTACATTATTTCAATTTTCTTCTTCCCAATTTTCTTTAATTTATTCTTTTTCTTTCTTTTTTGTCTTATATCTTATAATTTCTAAAATTTGCCACTTTTTTCTTTTCAGTTTTTTCTTTCTTCTTTTGGTTCCTTTCTTTTACTGATTTCATATTGTTATTCTAGTTTTCTTTTTCCTATTTTTTTTCTTGTTTTGTATCTCATTCTTTTGTTTCATTTACTTCTTTCTTTCTTTCTTTCTTTTTTTCTTTCTTTCTTTCTTTCTTTCTTTCCATTTTTTCTTTTGTCTTTTTCTTCTTTGTTTTTTACTCTTTTTTGAATGCTATATTCTTTTCCCACTTTTTCTTTATTAAGAATTTTTCATTCATTTTATTTTTCTCTTTGGCATTTTTTCTTTCTTTCTTAAATTATTATTTTTCTTTCTTCTGTTATTCTTTTTTCTTCCTCTAATATTTAGATTTCCTTTTTATAACTTAATTTCTTTTTCTTTCCTAATTTCTTTCCATAACGTTTTATTTTCTTTTTTAAAAAATTCTCTTCTTTTTCTTTTTTGTTCAGTGTCCTTTTCACTCAAAATTTAAAAAAAATTTTTTTTCTTTAGAAATTTTCTGTTGTCACATTTTTTTTCCTTTTATAATTCTTTCTTTTTTTTCATATTTGTATTTTTCATTTAAAATTTTTTCTTTCTTTCTTTCTTTGTGTTTTAGCTATTTCTTTTTCCCTTTTTACTTTGTATCCTGATCTATTCTTTCTTTCTTTCTTTCTTTCTTTCTTTTTTCTTTCTTTCTTTCTTTTTCTATCTTGTTTCTTTTTTTTTGTATTATATCTTTTCCTCTTTCTATTTTCCCTTTCTTTCTTTATATTCTTATCTATTCTTTCTTTCTTTCTTTCTTTCTTTCTTTCTGTTTTTATCTTCTTTCTTTTTTTGTATTATATCTTTTCCTCTTTCTATTTTCCCTTTCTTTCTTTATATTCTTACCTATTCTTTCTTTCTTTCTTTTCTTCCTTTCTTTCTTTTTTTCTTTCTTTTCTTCTTTTCTTTCTGTTTTTATCTTCTTTCTTTTTTTGTATTATATCTTTTCCTCTTTCTATTGTTTTTCTTTATATTCTTATCTATTCTTTCTTTCTTTCTTTCTTTTCTTCCTTTCTTTCTGTTTTTATCTTCTTTCTTTTTTTTGTATTATATCTTTTCCTCTTTCTATTTTCCCTTTTTTCTTTATATTCTTATCTATTCTTTCTTTCTTTCTTTCTTTCTTTCTGTTTTTATCTTCTTTCTTTTTTTTGTATTATATCTTTTCCTCTTTCTATTTTCCCTTTTTTCTTTATATTCTTATCTATTCTTTCTTTCTTTCTTTCTTTCTGTTTTTATCTTCTTTCTTTTTTTTTGTATTATATCTTTTCCTCTTTCTATTTTCCCTTTTTTCTTTATATTCTTATCTATTCTTTCTTTCTTTCTTTTCTTCCTTTCTTTCTTTCTTTCTTTCTTTCTGTTTTTATCTTCTTTCTTTTTTTTGTATTATATCTTTTCCTCTTTCTATTTTCCCTTTTTTCTTTATATTCTTATCTATTCTTTCTTTCTTTCTTTCTTTTCTTCCTTTCTTTCTGTTTTTATCTTCTTTCTTTTTTTGTATTATATCTTTTCCTCTTTCTATTTTCCCTTTTTTCTTTATATTCTTATCTATTCTTTCTTTCTTTCTTTCTTTCTGTTTTTATCTTCTTTCTTTTTTTGTATTAATATCTTTTCCTCTTTCTTTTTTCCCTTTCTTTCTTTGTGTTTTATCTATTTCTTTTTCCCTTTTTTCTTTGTATTCTTATCTATTCTCTCTTTCTTTCTGTCTTTTTTCTTTCTTTCTTTCTTTCTTTCTTTCTTTTTCTATCTTATTTCTGTTCTTTGTATTATATCTGTTCCTCTTGTTATTTTCCCTTTCTTTCTTTGCATTCTTTTTCTAATATTTCCTTTTTTCTTTTTTTCTTTCTTTTTGCAAATTCCTTTGCCATTATTCAGAATTTTTTTTTTTTTTATTTCCTATCTTGTTTTTTTGTTTTGTTTTTGTTTTGTCAGCATTTTCTTTTTTTATTCACTTCTAATCTTTTTTTTTTTTCATTCCCTTCCTCATTCCTCATTCTTCATTCCAGTAGCTTCAATAAACGGTTTTTCTACTGCATTTCTTTGGGTTTCCCAATCATTTTTTTTTTTTTTTACTCCCTTTTTTGTGTGTTTTGAAACGTTCTTTTTATTTATTGATTTTCACTTTCACCTTTTAACACATTTCCTTTAATAAACTACTTTCTTCCTTCATTCTATTGTTATTTTCTGGGCATTTATACACTGTCAGGTCGGATATGTCTTCTCACTGGCCACCCCCCCCAGCTTTAACCCTCTTCGGAGGGGTTGGGTTTATCGCCCGGCGCCTGAGGCGCCCCTTTTAAGGGGAATGCTGACGGGGTCCAAGGCATTTTTGAAAATACCGGGTGCGTGTGGGCTACGACCCTGCGCCTGGCCCCACCCTAAAAAAGGCCTTGTGCCATACTCGTCCAGTTGGTGGGACGGAGGACAAATACCATCGCTCATAAGTAAGTACACCTCTGACAATGTTTTTAATGAAATGGGATTCTTTCTTAAAACCAAAGACAGCAGGATTTTATTATTTCTACAAGAACATAATTCAATCAAAACAAGGGCGCCTCTGGTGGTGTGATGGTTTAACGAGCTAGACTAGCATAATTACAAGAGTGAGTACAAGTCTCATTTGGTGCTCCATTCACATGGTCTTGTGCCACATCAAAGCAAGAAGCCTAGTAACTTATTTTTGGGTGACTCTGGTCTTGTAATGGTTAGCAAACTAGACTAGCAAAACTATACGAGAGAGTTCAAGTCTCAATTGGTGCTCCATTCACATGGTCTTGTGCCACATCAAAGCAAGAAGCCTAGTAACTTATTTTTGGGTGCCTCTGGTCTTGTAATGGTTAGCGAACTAGACTAGCAAAACTATACGAGGGAGTTCAAGTCTCAATTGGTGCCCCATTCACATGGTCTTGTGCCACATCAAAGCAAGAAGCTTAATAAATTATTTTTGGGTGCCTCTGGTCTTATAATGGTTAGCGAACTAGACTAGCAAAACTATACGAGGGAGTTCAAGTCTCAATTGGTGTTCCATTCACATGGTCTTGTGCCACATCAAAGCAAGAAGCCTAGTAACTTATTTTTGGGTGCCTCTGGTCGTGTAATGGTTAGCAAACTAGACTAGCAAAATTATACAAGGGAGTTCAAGTCTCAATTGGTGCCCCATTCACATGGTCTTGTGCCACATCAAAGCAAGAAGCCTAGTAACTTATTTTTGGGTGCCTCTGGTCTTGTAATGGATAGCGAACTAGACTAGCAAAACTATACGAGGGAGTTCAAGTCTCAGTTGGTGCCCCATTCACATGGTCTTGTGCCACATCAAAGCAAGAAGCCTAGTAACTTATTTTTGGGTGCCTCTGGTCATGTAATGGATAGCGAACTAGACTAGCAAAACTATACAAGGGAGTTCAAGTCTCAATTGGTGCCCCATTCACATGGTCTTGTGCCACATCAAAGCAAGAAGCCTAGTAACTTATTTTTGGGTGCCTCTGGTCGTGTAATGGTTAGCGAATTAGACTAGCAAAACTATACGAGGGAGTTCAAGTTTCAATTGGTGCTCCATTCATATGGTCTTGTGCCACATCAAAGCAAGAAGCCTAGTAACTTATTTTTGGGTGCCTTAGGTCGTGTAATGGTTAGCAAACTAGACTAGCAAAACTATACGAGGGAGTTCAAGTCTCAATTGGTGCTCCATTCATATGGTCTTGTGCCACATCAAAGCAAGAAGCCTAGTAACTGATTTTTGGGTGCCTCTGGTCTTGTAATTGTTAGGGAACTAGACTAGCAAAACTATACGAGGGAGTTCAAGTCTCAATTGGTGCTCCATTCACATGGTCTTGTGCCACATCAAAGCAAGAAGCCTAGTAACTTATTTTTGGGTGCCTCTGGTCGTGTAATGGTTAGCGAACTAGACTAGCAAAACTATACGAGGGAGTTCAAGTCTCAATTGGTGCCCCATTCACATGGTCTTGTGCCACATCAAAGCAAGAAGCCTAGTAACTTATTTTTGGGTGCCTCTGGTCGTGTAATGGTTAGCGAACTAGACTAGCAAAACTATACGAGGGAGTTCAAGTATCAATTGGTGCCCCATTCACATGGTCTTGTGCCACATCAAAGCAAGAAGCCTAGTAACTTATTTTTGGGTGCCTCTGGTCGTGTAATGGTTAGCGAACTAGACTAGCAAAACTATACGAGAGAGTTCAAGTCTCAATTGGTGCTCCATTCATATGGTCTTGTGCCACATCAAAGCAAGAAGCCTAGTAACTTATTTTTGGGTGCCTCTGGTCTTGTATTTGTTACCGAACTAGACTAGCAAAACTATACGAGGGAGTTCAAGTCTCAATTGGTGCTCCATTCACATGGTCTTGTGCCACATCAAAGCAAGAAGCCTAGCAACTTATTTTTGGGTGCCTCTGGTCATGTAATGGATAGCGAACTAGACTAGCAAAACTATACGAGGGAGTTCAAGTCTCAATTGGTGCCCCATTCACATGGTCTTGTGCCACATCAAAGCAAGAAGCCTAGTAACTTATTTTTGGGTGCCTCTGGTCTTGTAATTGTTAAGGAACTAGACTATCAAAACTATACGAGGGAGTTCAAGTCTCAATTGGTGCTCCATTCACATGGTCTTGTGCCACATCAAAGCAAGAAGCCTAGTAACTTATTTTTGGGTGCCTCTGGTCTTGTAATGGTTAGCGAACTAGACTAGTAAAACTAAACGAGGCTGTTCAAGTCTCAGTTGGTGCCCCATTCACATGGTCTTGTGCTACATCAAAGCAAGAAGCCTAGTAACTTATTTTTGGGTGCCTCTGGTCATGTAATGGATAGCGAACTAGACTAGCAAAACTATACAAGGGAGTTCAAGTATCAATTGGTGCCCCATTCACATGGTCTTGTGCCACATCAAAGCAAGAAGCCTAGTAACTTATTTTTGGGTGCCTCTGGTCGTGTAATGGTTAGCGAACTAGACTAGCAAAACTATACGAGGGAGTTCAAGTCTCAATTGGTGCTCCATTCACATGGTCTTGTGCCACATCAAAGCAAGAAGCCTAGTAACTTATTTTTGGGTGCCTCTGGTCGTGTAATTATTAGCGAACTAGACTAGCAAAACTATACGAGGGAGTTCAAGTCTCATTGGGTGCCCCATTCATATGGTCTTGTGCTGCATCAAAGCAAGAAGCTTTGTAAATTACTATGGGGGCCTTTGGTGGTGTAATGGTTTAACAAGCTAGACTTGCAAACCTACACGAGTGAGTTCAAGTCTCATTGGGTGCCACATTTACACGGATTTGTGCCATATCTAAGCAAAAAGATTCGTAAATTTTAACTATGACAGTATTGCCTCTAAATAAGTATGCCTCTAACAATATTTTCTATGAAATGTGATTCTTTCTCAAAACCAAAGACAGCAGGATTTTATTATTTCTACTAGAACATTATTCAATCAAAACAAGGGCGCCTCTGGTGGTGTGATGGTTTAACAAGCTAGACTAGCAAACCTACACCAATGAGCCTGAGTCTCATTAGGTGCCCGATTCATATGGTTTTGTGGCATATCTAAGCAAGAAGCTTAGTAAATTACTATGGGCACCTCTGATGGTGAAATGGTTGGCATGCTAGACTAGCAAACTTATACGAGTGAGTTTGAGTTGAGTCTCATCGGGTGCTCCATTCATATTATCTTGTGCCGCACCAAAGCAAGAAGATTAGTAAATTACTATGGGCACCTCTGATGGTGAAATGGTTGGCATGCTAGACTTGCAAACTTATACGAGTGAGTTCGAGTTGAGTCTCATTGGGTGCTCCATTCATATTATCTTGTGCTGCACCAAAGCAAGAAGATTAGTACATTACTATGGGTGCCTCTGGTGATGTAATGGTTAGCAAGCTAGACTAACAAACCTATGCAAAACAGTTCTATCTCAATCAATTCAATTTTGCATAATCACACAGTTTCAATGTCAAAAAAACATTTCAATTTCAAACAGTTCAATTTAGCATAAGTACAGAGTTTAAATGTCAAAAAGAGTTCCATTTCAAACAACTCAATTAAGCATAAGGAGACAGTTTCAAAGTAAAAAAACAGTTCTATTTCAAACAATTCAGTTTAACATAAGTACAAAGTTGAGTTCTATTTGACCCTATCAAGGCCAGAGTGGACCTGGGAGTGATGACAATGAAGGGGTACTCTGCATTCCCTAAAGCTCTTGCATTATTGGAAGCTCACCATCAGATTGTTTAGTGTCATATCTAGGACACTCGTTAGGGAGGTCTTACCCCTCTGCAGAGAAGCAGTCAGTATAGTCAGTAGCCTCACCCAACTGGGCCATATTTCAAGCGGAATATTATTCAATCAAGAAAGATGTTATCAAGTTTTATCTATTACCAAACTCCTTAGTATTGAAACACTTTAACCAAAACTGTAACGATGTAACAGTCACAAAAACAAGTACACCTCTCTCTCTTCCTCACGCACACACACACACACACACATATATATATATATACATATATATATATATATATATATATATGTGGCTTGATGTTGGGCATTTGTTTCTATGGGTGTGGGTGAGTGCCAGTCAGAAGATTCCTTTGTCTGTTTTGGCATGAAACCCACATAAAGGGCTTGTGCGAGAGATCTCCTACAAAACCAGAAGAAGACGAGGGAAGGCAAGGTCCCAGGGAAAACAGAAGAAAGCAGTTGACAGAAGAAGGCAGTCAACAGATGTTGGGGGAAGGCAATAGTCAGAGAAAGGCGACTGCTAAGCGAGGAGTTGGGACCTGTGGACTCAGAGGCCAGGTCGGCCAACACGAGAAGATGAGTCAATGTTCCTGGTGGCTATGTAGGAATTTCACTTGGATACACACATGCGATAGCCCACAGAAGCACAGAATGCTAGGAAAGTGTCAAAAACCTCCCACTTCTTGCGCTTGGAGCTAACCCAAGTCTGGGGGTGTCCTTGAAGTGTAATTGTTAAAGCGATGGACTGTGGAATTGTAGTGAGTTCGTACTACAGTCACACAATTTCCTTTTGGGCAAATACCCTTGGGAAAAGTATGCACGCCTTTATCCTCCCAGGTATGGGTTAAATAGTACCACTACTGTTCTTCTAGGAGAATGGCTTTGGCATTAAATAACCTACAAAGGTTGATATGCCATTAAACAAAAAAACCAAACCAAAACCAAACCTAACCCAAGTCCGTGCTTGTTTGTTCTTCTTTTCTTCCACCCTCTCAGTTGTGTATGTTGTGTCTTGTGTGTTTGTAAAGCAATGTGAAATGCCCCTGGCCGGAGATGAGAGAATCCACTAGACGATTGGATGGCCATGAGCTGGTTTAGGAGGTTGAGATAGTCTGTATATTGTCATATATATATATATATATATATAGGAGGCTTTCATGGTGTTGTTACTGTTATAGGAAAGGGACAAAGCTATCTGATTTCAAATCTTTGATAAAGCTGTTAGCATTTCACATAGTGGTAATTTACTAAGCTTTTTGCTTAGATGTGGCACAAGGCCATATGAAAGGGGCACCCAATGAGACTCGAACTCACTCGTGTAGGTTTGCTAGTCCAGCTTGCTAGCCATTACACCACCAGAGGCACCTTAGCATTTCACATAGTGCTAATACCTTTTGTTATATTATATAGGTTAGTTCACTAAGATGACTTGGATTAAGGAGTTGAACAAAGGAGCTGTGTACAAAAGAGTTTTTATGCCAAAGTAGCCATCCCTTAAAGTCTTACAAATCAGGGGTAGATAAGTTTAGGGAATAAGGGTTTTTCTTCTTCCAGCTATGAATAAGTCAGGAAGACAGACCTATTTAACCATGGTATGGTAACTAAGAGAAAGAGAAGGAAAACTTTAAGCTCAAACCAGCTAAAGTCCACTTAATGTATATATATATATATATATATGTATATATATATATATGTATATATATATATATGTATATATATATATGTATATATATATATATATACATATATATTTACTAATCTAATATCTACCAGCATTCACGGTACCAGAAAAAAAGAAAAAAAAACCCGTCAGGAACAAGAGATAAGAGTATCTCGAATTGCCGCCTGGGGGAAAAAGAAAAAATATTATAGGTCAAAAAGAAAGAAAAGGCCAAACTCGTCAGACCTCTTGAAAAAAATCAAGGGATATGCAGTCAGTTGGTCAAAAGAAAACTAAAACCTTCCGCAAACACTGCAATGCTACAATTACAAGAGTGCTCAACATGAGTGGAGCCAATTATAAAATTAACTTGAATCGCGAGTCGGAAATATATATATATATACATATATATATATATACATATATATGTATATACATATATATATATATATACATATATATATATATATATATACATATATATATATATATATATGTATATATAAGATCTTCTTAACTGCCTGATGATTGTTGTTTTGCAAAAAACTCCATTAAACCCAGGCTTGCAGACAATATTCCATGAATTAAATATATATATGTACCATAGCCATGATATGGCTATGTATGAAATAGACATATAATGTTCATATATATATAATGTAGAACATAGGAATCTCAAAATTCGAAAGATACGTAACAACTTCTTTGTTCAGGTACGAAACTTTTTATTACCTTTGAGTTTAAAGCAATTGGTTGAAAAGCAGTCTCAAGCATTCCATACGTTTCAGTGGCATTTTTTCCAAGTTTAAAACAGAATCTTATTGCATATCGTTCTTCTAAAGTCCAGTTGCTTTTTTGAAATTCACCAGTTGTGATAATCAGGATTTAGTAGGGTGTATTCCAATTACTGCTGTAGCTGTTCCTTTGAAGCTGAAATCATGAAAATTGGCCAGTCATCTCATAAGATGTATTGCAATAACATACTGAATTTTCAAAAATCTATGATAATTTTAAATGCCTGTACAAAAAAGGTCTGGAAACTTATTGAAGGCACCATGTATGTGTAAAATATTGGTCAGTCATCTCATAAGATGTCTAGCAATATCATACTGAATTTTCAAGAATTTACAACAATTTTAAATACCGGTACAAAAAAAAGTCTGGAAACTTATTGAAGGCACCACACACACACACACACACACATATATATATATATATATATATATATATATATATATATTAGTAATATCCAGTTAGCATCCGAAGAGAGGGTGTGTGGATTATTCGTGTATAGAATATATGCAGAATATCATATAAATCTATGTGAGTTCTTGATGTATGGCTATTGTTATGTATCTTTTTCCTTCAAGGTTTATATAATAAATTCACTTACGGAGCATATATAGTGTAATTTTGCAACCTCAAGTCTAATAAGTAAAGTCATCTGACAAGATGGAGAGAATAATAATATTTTCCTGCGAAATATATTTATAATGACGATTTAACCAGGTTTGAGTTTCCTTCTCATAGCACTATATATATATATATATGTATACATCCACAGACAGACTGTTTCGTTCTATCAGAACTCTTCAGTGTGGCTAGACACGCAGGACGCTCGAAGCCGGGATCAAAACCTGTCCAACTTTACGTTAGATTGTGTTTCAGACCACTCGTCCACCAAGCGGACCACGTTGGCTAAGGGAATTTTAAGGTATTTTTATTTTTAGAAACAGCAGCAGCAGCCTTTGTTTACATTTTTTATACCCTATCGGCTACCAGAGTGCTCAATTCTTTCGGAGAGCTTTGCATTACGCTAGCAGCGGCCGGCAATTCCTTCGCCAGAAAGCTCAACCCCCATGGGGGAGCATGTTGGCGACCGTAGACAAGGGCAACCCAAAGGAAGGCGCTACTCCTTTCCCGGAATTACTCCAATTTACCCTTGATACGTACCTTATATTGCTGAGTGTTAAGCAAGGAGGTATCAAGTACCATTTTTAAAGTCTTTGGTATGACACAACCTGGGATTGAACCCCGGTCTCCTAGACCATTGGCGAACACTCTACCTGCTAGGCCAAAAGACTGTATGTATAATTACATCACTTGTTAAACATGATGATCACAATCAGTTTCATCTGTTAGTGGACTCAATCATCAGACACGTGATGATGTAATCTTATTAGAAACTTGATTAGATATCAGATGTGTGGCTATTACTCTGCTTTTGTGCATTTGAGAACTCTTTATTCTTTATCCCAATGTTAGTTTCAAGCCTTGCTTTGTTGATCATTGTTGTTATCACCTGTGTGTCTATATATATATATATAGAATGTTAAATTTGTATGAAATGTTAATGTTTTCTTAACATATGACCAAACTCTATGGTAGTGAAATTATGTAACCAAAAATAGGAGTGCCAAGTCGACTGGGGGGGGGTCTGTAAAATACACTGACTGCACCCCTGCAGACGGGTAAGATGCCCTCTCACCAATGAATGTCCTGTATATGACACTAAATAATTTGATGGTGAGGTTCCAGTAATGCTGGAGCTTTGCGAATGCAGTCAGTGTATTCTACAGCCCCAGCTGACAGTGCAATGCAACATCCTAGTACGCAAGTTCAAACTCCAGTCCTGTGATTACATTCATTTTTGGATGAATACTATTTATAGGGAAAGCTATAAGCACCCTTATCCACCCAGCTAAATAATATCTCGACTATTCCATAGGCTCTGTGAGTAGCCTGGGAAGTTGGAGTTCAATCCCTGGTTGAGTCATACCAAAAACTCAAAAAATGGTACTTAATGCTGCCTTGATTAACACTCACTATTATTAGGTACGGATCATGGGTAAAGTGGAACAATTCAGGGAAAGAAGTAGTGCCCTCTCCTACACCTCGGTGTAGTAGCTATCCAAAAGGGAGCCTTCTTGATTACTCTCCCCAACTTTACTTTTATCATTCCTCTAAAAGGATGGCTTTGGCATTAAATAACCCACAAAGAAGTCCTGGCGGCAATACCCCACAAGACACCAACTGTACGACCACCTGCCCCCTATCATGAAAACTTTTCAAGTTAGACAAACCAGACATGCAGGACACTGCTGGAGAAGCAGGGACGAACTCATAAGAGATGTACTCTTATGGACCCCCCCACATGGCCATGCAAAAGCAGGACGACCAGCACGAACATACATTCAGCAGCTATGTGAGGATACGGGATGTTGTCCTGAAGACCTACCTAGGGCGATGAACGATAGGGAGGAGTGGCGAGAGAGGGTCAGGGATATCCGTGCTACCAGCGCGATATGATGATGATGATGATGATTCCTTCCTTCCACATATTCTCTGCTCCAGATATTTAAGGATTAACTCTTTAGCTTTCTCTATCAATTTATCAGATATTTCTTCAATTGATAAGATACTAAAATCTCTTTGTTTTTATTCCATAAAACCCATCAGATTATTTTATCCCTGCACTCTGCACAAAAAAGTAGAGAGAAGAAAAAGAAAGTGAGGCAAAGGGGTTGAAAGAGAAAGAATGAAGAAAATTGTTATTATATATTAAGCTTTCCTTGATATAGAACACAGGCCTGAGGGTAGGGGAATCTCCACCCACCCATCTCTAACATAGTGACTAATGCGGTGGACTGCCAGTCAATCCTATTATCCACACTAGCTATGGTTAAATAGTACCACAACTATTCCTCTACAAGGATAGCTTCGGCATTGAATAACCCACGAAGGTTGATATGCCATTAAACAAAGAAACCTCAAATAGTACCACTACTGTTCTTCTACAAGAATAGCTTTGGCATTAAATAACTCATGAAGGTTGATATGCCACTAAACAAAGAAACCTTAGATAGTAAAACTATTGTGTTTTTTACAAGGATAGCTTTGGCATTGAATTACCCACAAAAGTTGAAATGCCATTGAGCAAACATCCCAAACCAAACAGGTCTTAGATTGCTTTCAGTACCTGCTGTTACTAAGTGGTCAGCCATCAAAGTATAGAGCAGACATACCATTCCTTTTTTTTTTTCTTGTGATTTGCTTAACTTTTTTTAGACCCTCTCAAGAATCACTGTTGGCTTACCTACTGTTATTAAGTGGTCACCCATCCATGTACCAAACTAACACACTGTTGCTTAACTTTCTTTTTCTTGTTATTAACTTTGTTAATCTGGCATAAGGGTATCAGGTTGTGTACAATATCTATTGTTATAAGGTGTTCACCCATCTAAGTACTAAATAGACACATCATTGCTTAACTTTATTAGTTTTTCTTGTTATTTAGCTTTGTCTGGTACGAACATATCAGGTTACAGCAAAAACAACACAACAGAGTAAGATTTCTATTGGAGCAATACACTTATGTGTTCTTAGAAAAAATAAAGCCATTTCCAGTCCAATTTGTAATTGATATTCTATGGAGTCTACACTTGTACTGAACATCATTATTCTATCATTTGAACCCATGATATGAGATAACAACAAAAAGATAGTTAGAATCCTTCACTCTGTTGCCCAGTGAGCTATGGCTGTAAAATACACTGGCTGCACCTCTGCAGAGAGGTAAGACCCCCAACCAACAAGTGTCCAGAACATGACACAAAAAAATCTGATGCTGAGGTTCCAGTAATGCTGGAACTTTGGGAATGTGGAGTACCCCTTCACTGCCATTGCTCCCAGGTCGACTCAGAGCCAGAGGGGGATCACCTGATAGGGCCCTATCTATGAGAAATAGAAGAGATCTGCATACTTATACTACACTGAATTACTTGAAATAGAACTGTTTTGATATTTAAACCATGTACTTATGCTAAACTGAATTGTTTGAAATAGAACTGTTTTGATATTTAAACAATGTACTTATGCTAAACTGAATTGTTTGAAATAGAACTGTTTTGATATTTAAACAATGTACTTATGCTAAACTGAATTGTTTGAAATATAACAGTTTGACAAAAATGAAAAACTTGAAATTGAAATGCTTCTGAAAATTACACGATGTACTTACATTTAAATTGCATGCTAAACTGAATAGATTAAAATAAAACTGTTAATTTGGTAAATATGGATTTAGCATTAAATAACCTACAAAGGTTGTTACACCATGAAACCCAAACAAACAAACAACCAACCGACCAAACAACCATCAGTCCTTTCTGAATAGAAGCATAATTATCGTAATGGACTGCTGCTAACTATTATATGCTAATTAAAACCTTTCACTCCTTCCTGTATAAAAGTACCAAGATCATCATGGACAGCAGCAAAGTAAAAATCTTAATAAGAATCCTCCACTCATTTCTAAATAGAAGCATCAATATCATCATGGACAGCTGTTAACTATGAAATGCAAATTAGAATCCTTTATTCTTTTCTAAATAGAAGCATCAATATCATCATGGACAGCAATAAAGTATGAAATGCAAATTAGAATCCTTTATTCTTTTCTAAATAGAAGCATCAATATCATCATGGACAGCAATAAAGTATGAAATGCTAATTAGAATCCTTTATTCTTTTCTAAATAGAAGCATCAATATCATCATGGACAGCAATAAAGTATGAAATGCAAATTAGAATCCTTTATTCTTTTCTAAATAGAAGCATCAATATCATCATGGACAGCAATAAAGTATGAAATGCAAATTAGAATACTTTATTCTTTTCTAAATAGAAGCATCAATATCATCATGGACAGCAATAAAGTATGAAATGCTAATTAGAATCCTTTATTCTTTTCTAAATAGAAGCATCAATATCATCATGGACAGCAATAAAGTATGAAATGCAAATTCGAATCCTTTATTCTTTTCTAAATAGAAGCATCAATATCATCATGGACAGCAATAAAGTATGAAATGCAAATTAGAATCCTTTATTCTTTTCTAAATAGAAGCATCAATATCATCATGGACAGCAATAAAGTATGAAATGCAAATTAGAATCCTTTATTCTTTTCTAAATAGAAGCATCAATATCATCATGGACAGCAATAAAGTATGAAATGCAAATTAGAATCCTTTATTCTTTTCTAAATAGAAGCATCAATATCATCATGGACAGCAATAAAGTATGAAATGCAAATTAGAATCCTTTATTCTTTTCTAAATAGAAGCATCAATATCATCATGGACAGCAATAAAGTATGAAATGCAAATTAGAATCCTTTATTCTTTTCTAAATAGAAGCATCAATATCATCATGGACAGCAATAAAGTAGGAAATGCAAATTAGAATCCTTTATTCTTTTCTAAATAGAAGCATCAATATCATCATGGACAGCAGCAAAGTATGAAATGCAAATTAGAATCCTTTATTCTTTTCTAAATAGAAGCATCAATATCATCATGGACAGCAATAAAGTATGAAATGCAAATTAGAATCCTTTATTCTTTCGTAAATAGAAGCATCAATACCATCATGGACAGCAATAAAGTATGAAATGCAAATTAGAATCCTTTTTTCTTTCGTAAATAGAAGCATCAATATCATCATGGACAGCAATAAAGTATGAAATGCTAATTAGAATCCTTTATTCTTTCGTAAATAGAAGCATCAATATCATCATGGACAGCAATAAAGTATGAAATGCAAATTAGAATCCTTTATTCTTTCGTAAATAGAAGCATCAATATCATCATGGACAGCAATAAAGTAGGAAATGCAAATTAGAATCCTTTATTCTTTTCTAAATAGAAGCATCAATATCATCATGGACAGCAGCAAAGTATGAAATGCAAATTAGAATCCTTTATTCTTTCGTAAATAGAAGCATCAATATCATCATGGACAGCAATAAAGTATGAAATGCAAATTAGAATCCTTTATTCTTTTCTAAATAGAAGCATCAATATCATCATGGACAGCAATAAAGTATGAAATGCAAATTAGAATCCTTTATTCTTTTCTAAATAGAAGCATCAATATCATCATGGACAGCAATAAAGTATGAAATGCAAATTAGAATCCTTTATTCTTTCGTAAATAGAAGCATCAATATCATCATGGACAGCAATAAAGTATGAAATGCAAATTAGAATCCTTTATTCTTTTCTAAATAGAAGCATCAATATCATCATGGACAGCAATAAAGTATGAAATGCAAATTAGAATCCTTTATTCTTTTCTAAATAGAAGCATCAATATCATCATGGACAGCAATAAAGTATGAAATGCAAATTAGAATCCTTTATTCTTTTCTAAATAGAAGCATCAATATCATCATGGACAGCAGCAAAGTATGAAATGCAAATTAGAATCCTTTATTCTTTTCTAAATAGAAGCATCAATATCATCATGGACAGCAATAAAGTATGAAATGCAAATTAGAATCCTTTATTCTTTCGTAAATAGAAGCATCAATATCATCATGGACAGCAATAAAGTATGAAATGCAAATTAGAATCCTTTATTCTTTCGTAAATAGAAGCATCAATATCATCATGGACAGCAATAAAGTATGAAATGCAAATTAGAATCCTTTATTCTTTCGTAAATAGAAGCATCAATATCATCATGGACAGCAATAAAGTATGAAATGCAAATTAGAATCCTTTATTCTTTCGTAAATAGAAGCATCAATATCATCATGGACAGCAATAAAGTAGGAAATGCAAATTAGAATCCTTTATTCTTTTCTAAATAGAAGCATCAATATCATCATGGACAGCAGCAAAGTATGAAATGCAAATTAGAATCCTTTATTCTTTCGTAAATAGAAGCATCAATATCATCATGGACAGCAATAAAGTATGAAATGCAAATTAGAATCCTTTATTGTTTTCTAAATAGAAGCATCAATATCATCATGGACAGCAATAAAGTATGAAATGCAATTTAGAATCCTTTATTCTTTTCTAAATAGAAGCATCAATATCATCATGGACAGCAATAAAGTATGAAATGCAAATTAGAATCCTTTATTCTTTTCTAAATAGAAGCATCAATATCATCATGGACAGCAATAAAGTATGAAATGCAAATAAGAATCCTTTATTCTTTTCTAAATAGAAGCATCAATATCATCATGGACAGCAATAAAGTATGAAATGCAAATTAGAATCCTTTATTCTTTTCTAAATAGAAGCATCAATATCATCATGGACAGCAATAAAGTATGAAATGCAAATTAGAATCCTTTATTCTTTTCTAAATAGAAGCATCAATATCATCATGGACAGCAATAAAGTATGAAATGCAAATTAGAATCCTTTATTCTTTTCTAAATAGAAGCATCAATATCATCATGGACAGCAATAAAGTATGAAATGCAAATTAGAATCCTTTATTCTTTCGTAAATAGAAGCATCAATATCATCATGGACAGCAATAAAGTATGAAATGCAAATTAGAATCCTTTATTCTTTTCTAAATAGAAGCATTAATATCATCATGGACAGCAATAAAGTATGAAATGCAAATTAGAATCCTTTATTCTTTTCTAAATAGAAGCATCAATATCATCATGGACAGCAATAAAGTATGAAATGCAAATTAGAATCCTTTATTCTTTTCTAAATAGAAGCATCAATATCATCATGGACAGCAATAAAGTATGAAATGCAAATTAGAATCCTTTATTCTTTTCTAAATAGAAGCATCAATATCATCATGGACAGCAATAAAGTATGAAATGCAAATTAGAATCCTTTATTCTTTTCTAAATAGAAGCATCAATATCATCATGGACAGCAGCAAAGTATGAAATGCAAATTAGAATCCTTTATTCTTTTCTAAATAGAAGCATCAATATCATCATGGACAGCAATAAAGTATGAAATGCAAATTAGAATCCTTTATTCTTTTCTAAATAGAAGCATCAATATCATCATGGACAGCAATAAAGTATGAAATGCAAATTAGAATCCTTTATTCTTTTCTAAATAGAAGCATCAATATCATCATGGACAGCAATAAAGTATGAAATGCAAATTAGAATCCTTTATTCTTTTCTAAATAGAAGCATCAATATCATCATGGACAGCAATAAAGTATGAAATGCAATTTAGAATCCTTTATTCTTTCGTAAATAGAAGCATCAATATCATCATGGACAGCAATAAAGTATGAAATGCAAATTAGAATCCTTTATTCTTTTCTAAATAGAAGCATCAATATCATCATGGACAGCAATAAAGTATGAAATGCAAATTAGAATCCTTTATTCTTTTCTAAATAGAAGCATCAATATCATCATGGACAGCAGCAAAGTATGAAATGCAAATTAGAATCCTTTATTCTTTTCTAAATAGAAGCATCAATATCATCATGGACAGCAGCAAAGTATGAAATGCAAATTAGAATCCTTTATTCTTTTCTAAATAGAAGCATCAATATCATCATGGACAGCAATAAAGTATGAAATGCTAATTAGAATCCTTTATTCTTTTCTAAATAGAAGCATCAATATCATCATGGACAGCAATAAAGTATGAAATGCAAATTAGAATCCTTTATTCTTTTCTAAATAGAAGCATCAATATCATCATGGACAGCAATAAAGTATGAAATGCAAATTAGAATCCTTTATTCTTTTCTAAATAGAAGCATCAATATCATCATGGACAGCAATAAAGTATGAAATGCAAATTAGAATCCTTTATTCTTTTCTAAATAGAAGCATCAATATCATCATGGACAGCAATAAAGTATGAAATGCAAATTAGAATCCTTTATTCTTTTCTAAATAGAAGCATCAATATCATCATGGACAGCAATAAAGTATGAAATGCAAATTCGAATCCTTTATTCTTTTCTAAATAGAAGCATCAATATCATCATGGACAGCAATAAAGTATGAAATGCAAATTAGAATCCTTTATTCTTTTCTAAATAGAAGCATCAATATCATCATGGACAGCAATAAAATATGAAATGCAAATTAGAATCCTTTATTCTTTTCTAAATAGAAGCATCAATATCATCATGGACAGCAATAAAGTATGAAATGCAAATTAGAATCCTTTATTCTTTCGTAAATAGAAGCATCAATATCATCATGGACAGCAATAAAGTATGAAATGCAAATTAGAATCCTTTATTCTTTTCTAAATAGAAGCATCAATATCATCATGGACAGCAATAAAGTATGAAATGCAAATTAGAATCCTTTATTCTTTTCTAAATAGAAGCATCAATATCATCATGGACAGCAGCAAAGTATGAAATGCAAATTAGAATCCTTTATTCTTTTCTAAATAGAAGCATCAATATCATCATGGACAGCAGCAAAGTATGAAATGCAAATTAGAATCCTTTATTCTTTTCTAAATAGAAGCATCAATATCATCATGGACAGCAATAAAGTATGAAATGCTAATTAGAATCCTTTATTCTTTTCTAAATAGAAGCATCAATATCATCATGGACAGCAATAAAGTATGAAATGCAAATTAGAATCCTTTATTCTTTTCTAAATAGAAGCATCAATATCATCATGGACAGCAATAAAGTATGAAATGCAAATTAGAATCCTTTATTCTTTTCTAAATAGAAGCATCAATATCATCATGGACAGCAATAAAGTATGAAATGCAAATTAGAATCCTTTATTCTTTTCTAAATAGAAGCATCAATATCATCATGGACAGCAATAAAGTATGAAATCTAAATTAGAATCCTTTATTCTTTTCTAAATAGAAGCATCAATATCATCATGGACAGCAATAAAGTATGAAATGCTAATTAGAATCCTTTATTCTTTTCTAAATAGAAGCATCAATATCATCATGGACAGCAATAAAGTATGAAATGCAAATTAGAATCCTTTATTCTTTTCTAAATAGAAGCATCAATATCATCATGGACAGCAATAAAGTATGAAATGCTAATTAGAATCCTTTAT
Organism: Sepioteuthis lessoniana; assembly: GCA_963585895.1. Lineage (NCBI taxonomy): Eukaryota > Metazoa > Mollusca > Cephalopoda > Myopsida > Loliginidae > Sepioteuthis > Sepioteuthis lessoniana. Next base: position 39,001,836 of record OY757947.1, on the reverse strand, counting down.
TCTTTTCTAAATAGAAGCATCAATATCATCATGGACAGCAATAAAGTATGAAATGCAAATTAGAATCCTTTATTCTTTTCTAAATAGAAGCATCAATATCATCATGGACAGCAGCAAAGTATGAAATGCAAATTAGAATCCTTTATTCTTTTCTAAATAGAAGCATCAATATCATCATGGACAGCAATAAAGTAGGAAATGCAAATTAGAATCCTTTATTCTTTTCTAAATAGAAGCATCAATATCATCATGGACAGCAATAAAGTATGAAATGCTAATTAGAATCCTTTATTCTTTTCTAAATAGAAGCATCAATATCATCATGGACAGCAATAAAGTATGAAATGCAAATTAGAATCCTTTATTCTTTTCTAAATAGAAGCATCAATATCATCATGGACAGCAATAAAGTATGAAATGCTAATTAGAATCCTTTATTCTTTTCTAAATAGAAGCATCAATATCATCATGGACAGCAATAAAGTATGAAATGCAAATTAGAATCCTTTATTCTTTTCTAAATAGAAGCATCAATATCATCATGGACAGCAGCAAAGTATGAAATGCAAATTAGAATCCTTTATTCTTTTCTAAATAGAAGCATCAATATCATCATGGACAGCAATAAAGTATGAAATGCAAATTAGAATCCTTTATTCTTTTCTAAATAGAAGCATCAATATCATCATGGACAGCAGCAAAGTATGAAATGCAAATTAGAATCCTTTATTCTTTTCTAAATAGAAGCATCAATATCATCATGGACAGCAATAAAGTATGAAATGCAAATTAGAATCCTTTATTCTTTTCTAAATAGAAGCATCAATATCATCATGGACAGCAGCAAAGTATGAAATGCAAATTAGAATCCTTTATTCTTTTCTAAATAGAAGCATCAATATCATCATGGACAGCAATAAAGTATGAAATGCTAATTAGAATCCTTTATTCTTTTCTAAATAGAAGCATCAATATCATCATGGACAGCAATAAAGTATGAAATGCAAATTAGAATCCTTTATTCTTTTCTAAATAGAAGCATCAATATCATCATGGACAGCAGCAAAGTATGAAATGCAAATTAGAATCCTTTATTCTTTTCTAAATAGAAGCATCAATATCATCATGGACAGCAATAAAGTATGAAATGCAAATTAGAATCCTTTATTCTTTTCTAAATAGAAGCATCAATATCATCATGGACAGCAGCAAAGTATGAAATGCAAATTAGAATCCTTTATTCTTTTCTAAATAGAAGCATCAATATCATCATGGACAGCAATAAAGTATGAAATGCAAATTAGAATCCTTTATTCTTTTCTAAATAGAAGCATCAATATCATCATGGACAGCAGCAAAGTATGAAATGCAAATTAGAATCCTTTATTCTTTTCTAAATAGAAGCATCAATATCATCATGGACAGCAATAAAGTATGAAATGCAAATTAGAATCCTTTATTCTTTTCTAAATAGAAGCATCAATATCATCATGGACAGCAGCAAAGTATGAAATGCAAATTAGAATCCTTTATTCTTTTCTAAATAGAAGCATCAATATCATCATGGACAGCAATAAAGTATGAAATGCTAATTAGAATCCTTTATTCTTTTCTAAATAGAAGCATCAATATCATCATGGACAGCAATAAAGTATGAAATGCAAATTAGAATCCTTTATTCTTTTCTAAATAGAAGCATCAATATCATCATGGACAGCAGCAAAGTATGAAATGCAAATTAGAATCCTTTATTCTTTTCTAAATAGAAGCATCAATATCATCATGGACAGCAATAAAGTAGGAAATGCAAATTAGAATCCTTTATTCTTTTCTAAATAGAAGCATCAATATCATCATGGACAGCAATAAAGTATGAAATGCTAATTAGAATCCTTTATTCTTTTCTAAATAGAAGCATCAATATCATCATGGACAGCAATAAAGTATGAAATGCAAATTAGAATCCTTTATTCTTTTCTAAATAGAAGCATCAATATCATCATGGACAGCAATAAAGTATGAAATGCTAATTAGAATCCTTTATTCTTTTCTAAATAGAAGCATCAATATCATCATGGACAGCAATAAAGTATGAAATGCAAATTAGAATCCTTTATTCTTTTCTAAATAGAAGCATCAATATCATCATGGACAGCAGCAAAGTATGAAATGCAAATTAGAATCCTTTATTCTTTTCTAAATAGAAGCATCAATATCATCATGGACAGCAATAAAGTATGAAATGCAAATTAGAATCCTTTATTCTTTTCTAAATAGAAGCATCAATATCATCATGGACAGCAGCAAAGTATGAAATGCAAATTAGAATCCTTTATTCTTTTCTAAATAGAAGCATCAATATCATCATGGACAGCAATAAAGTATGAAATGCAAATTAGAATCCTTTATTCTTTTCTAAATAGAAGCATCAATATCATCATGGACAGCAGCAAAGTATGAAATGCAAATTAGAATCCTTTATTCTTTTCTAAATAGAAGCATCAATATCATCATGGACAGCAATAAAGTATGAAATGCAAATTAGAATCCTTTATTCTTTTCTAAATAGAAGCATCAATATCATCATGGACAGCAGCAAAGTATGAAATGCAAATTAGAATCCTTTATTCTTTTCTAAATAGAAGCATCAATATCATCATGGACAGCAATAAAGTATGAAATGCTAATTAGAATCCTTTATTCTTTTCTAAATAGAAGCATCAATATCATCATGGACAGCAATAAAGTATGAAATGCAAATTAGAATCCTTTATTCTTTTCTAAATAGAAGCATCAATATCATCATGGACAGCAGCAAAGTATGAAATGCAAATTAGAATCCTTTATTCTTTTCTAAATAGAAGCATCAATATCATCATGGACAGCAATAAAGTATGAAATGCAAATTAGAATCCTTTATTCTTTTCTAAATAGAAGCATCAATATCATCATGGACAGCAGCAAAGTATGAAATGCAAATTAGAATCCTTTATTCTTTTCTAAATAGAAGCATCAATATCATCATGGACAGCAATAAAGTATGAAATGCAAATTAGAATCCTTTATTCTTTTCTAAATAGAAGCATCAATATCATCATGGACAGCAGCAAAGTATGAAATGCAAATTAGAATCCTTTATTCTTTTCTAAATAGAAGCATCAATATCATCATGGACAGCAATAAAGTATGAAATGCAAATTAGAATCCTTTATTCTTTTCTAAATAGAAGCATCAATATCATCATGGACAGCAGCAAAGTATGAAATGCAAATTAGAATCCTTTATTCTTTTCTAAATAGAAGCATCAATATCATCATGGACAGCAATAAAGTATGAAATGCTAATTAGAATCCTTTATTCTTTTCTAAATAGAAGCATCAATATCATCATGGACAGCAATAAAGTATGAAATGCAAATTAGAATCCTTTATTCTTTTCTAAATAGAAGCATCAATATCATCATGGACAGCAGCAAAGTATGAAATGCAAATTAGAATCCTTTATTCTTTTCTAAATAGAAGCATCAATATCATCATGGACAGCAATAAAGTAGGAAATGCAAATTAGAATCCTTTATTCTTTTCTAAATAGAAGCATCAATATCATCATGGACAGCAATAAAGTATGAAATGCTAATTAGAATCCTTTATTCTTTTCTAAATAGAAGCATCAATATCATCATGGACAGCAATAAAGTATGAAATGCAAATTAGAATCCTTTATTCTTTTCTAAATAGAAGCATCAATATCATCATGGACAGCAATAAAGTATGAAATGCTAATTAGAATCCTTTATTCTTTTCTAAATAGAAGCATCAATATCATCATGGACAGCAATAAAGTATGAAATGCAAATTAGAATCCTTTATTCTTTTCTAAATAGAAGCATCAATATCATCATGGACAGCAGCAAAGTATGAAATGCAAATTAGAATCCTTTATTCTTTTCTAAATAGAAGCATCAATATCATCATGGACAGCAATAAAGTATGAAATGCAAATTAGAATCCTTTATTCTTTTCTAAATAGAAGCATCAATATCATCATGGACAGCAGCAAAGTATGAAATGCAAATTAGAATCCTTTATTCTTTTCTAAATAGAAGCATCAATATCATCATGGACAGCAATAAAGTATGAAATGCAAATTAGAATCCTTTATTCTTTTCTAAATAGAAGCATCAATATCATCATGGACAGCAGCAAAGTATGAAATGCAAATTAGAATCCTTTATTCTTTTCTAAATAGAAGCATCAATATCATCATGGACAGCAATAAAGTATGAAATGCTAATTAGAATCCTTTATTCTTTTCTAAATAGAAGCATCAATATCATCATGGACAGCAATAAAGTATGAAATGCTAATTAGAATCCTTTATTCTTTTCTAAATAGAAGCATCAATATCATCATGGACAGCAATAAAGTATGAAATGCAAATTAGAATCCTTTATTCTTTTCTAAATAGAAGCATCAATATCATCATGGACAGCAATAAAGTATGAAATGCTAATTAGAATCCTTTATTCTTTTCAAAATAGAAGCATCAATATCATCATGGACAGCAATAAAGTATGAAATGCTAATTAGAATCCTTTATTCTTTCGTAAATAGAAGCATCAATATCATCATGGACAGCAATAAAGTATGAAATGCAAATTAGAATCCTTTATTCTTTCGTAAATAGAAGCATCAATATCATCATGGACAGCAATAAAGTATGAAATGCAAATTAGAATCCTTTATTCTTTCGTAAATAGAAGCATCAATATCATCATGGACAGCAATAAAGTATGAAATGCAAATTAGAATCCTTTATTCTTTCGTAAATAGAAGCATCAATATGAACAGAGAGTAAAAGGGTTCAGAAGTCTCTTTGTATCCAATAACTTTTGACAAACAATTTTGCCATCATTAATATTTTAATTAATTCTCTGAATAATTTTTTGATTCTAAAAATTTTTGTTTTAATTCTATACCATGATTTTTTGATTAATTTAATATTAGATTTTAAAAAAAGCAGCACTAATCAAATTAATTAAATATATATAGTTATATTAATCAATCATAATTTAAGTTTGTGTTATTTCTTTATTAACATATCATTTTTTATTACAAAATGGCACCTTCAGAGATTTCCATTAAATCAAAGTTTAGAAACATTAATGAGCTTTAGTAACTATCTTTGCTGAAAGAAAGAAAGAAAGAAAGAAAGAATAAATGAATGAAAGAAAGAAAGAATAAATGAATGAATGAAAGAAAGAAGGAAAGAAAGGCAAATGCGGTAAAAAAATTAATATCAAAGAAAAAAAGAATTGCAAACACAAAGAAATAAAGGAAACAAACAAAAAGAAAGAAAAAAGAAAGAAAGAATGAATGAATGAATGAATGAATGAAAGAAAGAAAGAAAGGCAAAAGTAGGAAAAAAAATTGATATCAAAGAAAGAAAGAATTGCAAACACAAAGAAATAAAGGAAACAAACAAAAAGAAAGAAAAAAGAAAGAAAGAATGAATGAATGAATGAAAGAAAGAAAGAAAGAAAGGCAAAAGCAGGAAAAAAAATTAATATCAAAGAAAGAAAGAATTGCAAACACAAAGAAATAAAGGAAACAAACAAAAAGAAAGAAAAAAGAAAGAAAGAATGAATGAATGAATGAAAGAAAGAAAGAAAGGCAAAAGTAGGAAAAAAAGTTAATATCAAAGAAAGAAAGAATTGCAAACACAAAGAAATAAAGAAAACAAACAAAAAGAAAGAAAAAAGAAAGAATGAATGAATGAAAGAAAGAAAGAAAGAAAGGCAAAAGTAGGAAAAAAAATTAATATCAAAGAAAGAAAGAATTACAAACACAAAGAAATAAAGAAAACAAACAGAAGGAAAGAAAGAAAGAATAAATGAATGAATGAAAGGCAAATGCCGTAAAAAAATTAATATCAAAGAAAAAAAGAATTGCAAACACAAAGAAATAAAGAAAACAAACAAGAAAGAAAGAAAGAAAGAAAGAATAAATGAACGAATGAATGAATGAAAGAAAGAAAGATCGGCAAATGCCGTAAAAAAAATTAATATCAAAGAAAGAAAGAAGTACAAACACAAAGAAATAAAGAAAACAAACAAAAAGAAAGAAAGAAAGAATAAATGAATTAATGAAAGAAAGAAAGAACGGCAAATGCAGGAAAAAAATTAATATCAAAGAAAGAAAGAAAGAATTACAAACACAAAAAAATTAAGAAAAAAACAGAAAGAAAGAAAGAAAGAAAGAAAGAATGAATGAATGAAAGAAAGAAAGAAAGAAAGAAAGAAAGGCAAATGTAGTAAAAAAAATTAGTATCAAAGAAAGAAAGAATTACAAACATAAAGAAGTAACTAAAACAAACAAAAAGAAAGAAAGAATAAATGAATTAAGGAAAGAAAGAAAGAAAGGCAAATGCAGGGAAAAAAAATTAATATCAAAGAAAAAAAGAATTACAAGCACAAAGAAATAAAGAAAACAAACAAAATGAAAGAAAGAAAGAAAGAAAGAAAGAAAGGCTTATGCAGGGAAAAAAAATAAAAATAATAAGAAAGAAAGAAAGGAAAAAAAAATGAATGAAAAAATGAAAGAAAAATGCAGGAAAAAGAAATAAAAATTAAGGAGAAAGAAAAAAGAAAGAAAATTACCAACACAAAGAAATAAGGAAAACAAACAAACAAAAAAAATGATCGAAAGATAAATGCAGGAAGAAGAAATAAAAATGAATGGAAAAGAAAGAAAGAAAGAAAGAAAAAAAGAAATATGGAGGAAAAAGAAAAAAAAATTCATGTGAAAGAAATAAAAAAAGAAACACACAAACAAAGAATTCAAATGCAGGGAAAATGAAATAAAAATCAATGGGAAAGAAAGAAAGAAAGTCAAATGTAGGAAAAAAAAATGAAGGAGAAAGAAAAAAGAAGAAAGCCAAAACAGAAAGAAAATAATAATGGAAAAGAAAGAGAGAAAGAAAGAAAGAAAGTCAAATGCAGGAAAAGAATAATGGAAAAGAAAGAAAGAATGAAAGAAAGAAAGAAAGTCAAAACAAGAAAAAGAAATAAAAATTAATGAAAAAGAAGAAATACTAATGCGGGTAAAAGAAATAAAATTAATGTGAAAGAAAGAAAGAAAGAAAGAAAGTCAAATGCAGGAAAAAAAAAATAATGGAAAAGAAAAAACGAAAGAAAGAAAAACAAATGTGAGAAAAAGAAATAGAATTAATGAGAAAGAAAGAAAGAAAGAAAGAAAGACAGAAAGAAAGTCAAAACAAGAAAAAGAAATAAAAATTAATGGAAAAGAAAGACAGAAAGAAATTCAAATGTAGGAAGAAAAAATTAATGGAAAATAAAGAAGCAGAAAGAATGAAAGAAAGCCAAAACAGAAAAAAAAATTATTGGGAGAGAAAGAAAGAAAGAAAGATAGAAAGAAAGAAAGGAAGACAAATGTGGGTAAAAGAAAAAAATCAACGAGAAAAAAATAAAGAAAGAAAGAAAGAAAGTCAAATACAGGAAAAAAATTAATGGAAAAGAAAGAAAGAAAGAAGGAAAGAATGGTAGAAAGAAAGAAAAATGCCAAAAAAAGAAAGAAAAATTAATGAAAAAGAAAGAAAGAAAGAAAATCGATGGAGGTAATTTTAGAAAAACAAAAAAAAAAATACAAATAAAGGAAAAAGAACGAAAGAGATAAAAAAGGAAAGAAAAAAAACATTAAAGAGAAAATAAAAATAAAAATTTAAGGAAAAAAAAAGAAAAAGAATCTGTGGAAATAAATTAAACAAAAGAAAAAATGTAAATGTAAAAGAAAATTAAAGCAAAAAAAAAAAATCCAGACAACGGAAAAAAAGAAAAAATACAAAATGAAAGAAAATAGAAACTGACGAGAAAAATATTTATTGAATGGCATATCAACCTTTATGCATTATTTGATATCAAATACATCCTTATAAAAACATAATAGTGGTACTATTTAACCCATAGCTGGGTCCTGGTGGGGATGAGAGAGTTCATGCCTTTTCAAAAAGTATTAGTCTGAAAATGAATGTAACAGCGAGACTGAGATCTGGACTTGTTCACTAAGATGTCGTAGTCCAACTTTTTAGCCGCTACGTCATGTGTTTTTGCCCAAAGACAAATTATAGGAAGAATTGAAAAATGTGATGAAAGAAAAAAGAAAGAAGGAATGAAAAAAAGAGCAAACACAAATGAAGGTAAAAGAAAGAGAAAAAACAAAGAAAAATATATACTATTGAAAAAGAAGAAAGAAAGAAGGAATGAAAGAAAGAACAAACACAAATAAAGGTAAATAAAAGACAAAAAACATAAGAAAAATATAGACAATTGAAAAAGAAAGAGAAAGAAAGAAAGAAAGAAGGAATGAAAGAAAGAACAAAAACAAATGAAGGTAAAGACAAAAAACAAAAGAAAAATATAAACAATTGAAAAAGAAAGAAAGAAAGAAAGAAAGAAGGAATGAAAGAAAGAGTAAACACAAATAAAGGTAAATAAAAGACAAAAAACAAAAGAAAAATATAAACAATTGAAAAAGAAAGAGAAAGAAAGAAAGAAAGAATGAAAGAAAAAAGGAATGAAAGAAAGAACAAAAACAAACGAAGGTAAATAAAAGACAAAAAACAAAAGAAAAATAAATACAACTGAAAAAGAAAGAGAAAGAAAAGAAAGAAAAAAAAATGAAAGAAAGAATAAACACAAATGAAGATAAATAAAAGACAAAAAACAAAAAAAAAAATTGAAAAAGAAAGAGAAAGAAAAGAAAGAAAGAATTAAAGAAAGAAAAAACACAGATGAAGTTAAAAAAGAAAGACAAAAAACAAAGGAAAAAAATTGAAAAAGAAAGAGAAAGAAAAGAAAGAAGGAATGAAAGAAAGAACAGAGAATACATTTAAAAAGGAATGGCAGAAAGAAAGAATGTTTAGTTGGGTTTCATGACATATCAACCCTTGTGGGTTATTTAATACCAAATCTTGCTCATACATATATCAAATATATATGATTTATAAACGAATAGTGTATAGGTAACATTTTAAACAAGATAGAGCTCATTTGTTTGCACACAGTTAAATGGTTTTAAGTAATGCTATTTAACATGAATAATTCTCTTCAATATTATTCATTCATTTGAATATAGTTAAACAGTTTTATTTAAGCCATAGATGGGGCTCTAACAAGCACCACCACTCAAGGTCAGAGTGGACCTGGGAGTAATCGCAATGAAGAGGTACTCCATATTTTATATAATTATGGAATGATTTTTTTATATTAATCATTTTCCATTAATAATATTTAATCATTCAGTTTGGTTGGACTTTGAACTATTCGGCTTAGTGCAGGTGCACACATTGAGTACAGTTCACTCTCACGCGCAAAGGATATGACAATCACAAATGTCATAATAAAAACCCCAGATAGTAAATGAGACTGGGGTGTGAATGACATCATGGCTGGAAGCGATGAGCTGAGAATTTGGTGATTTCAAAAAGACGTTAGTTGAGATTTGATTCTGAGCCAGGCCAGTCCAGCTGGGGGTTGGCTGTGAGTGATGTAGGAACAGTCAGCATAGTAAAAATTGTGTCTCTCTCTCCTCGTGTCGAAAAACTAAAAGTCAAGAAGTAAATAAACGTTTTATACTGGAACAACGGAGAGTCGCCAGTATTTCGCGTATTCTGCATGCATATGTATATGTTACACATATTCCTCAAAGCATTAGAACTGGAGCCTCACCGTTAGATGTAGTTTAGTGTCATATCCAGGACATTTGTTGAAGGGTTCTTACTCCTTTGCAGAGATACAGTCAGCATATTCCACAGCCCCAGCTAACTCGGCTAGAGAAAGATAAGGTGACTGTAACCACTCAATAAAAATTTTGGATGTGCCCGTGGTGTAATTGTTATTGTTGTAGGAAATGAACACGGCGACACAAGTTCAAATCCTGGATGAGACTGATTGCATTTCACATAGCACTAATACCCTTGGGAAAGGTATGAATCCAATTATTCTCCCTCCAGCTATGGGTAAATAGTAGGACAGACTAGGTTCTTCAGCCTTGGTTAGGCAACTAGTCTAGGAGAAGGAAAACTGTGAATTCAAACCTGTTAAACTCCGCTTAAAAATTGACCTTGTGTCACATCCTGTCCGAGCGGAGGGGTTGGGTAAATAGGGTAACCACTCAATAAAAGAGAGGAAGAAAGAAAAATGGATGAAAGAAAAGGAAGAAAACAAAATATAGAAACCGATTAAAAAAAAAAAAAAAAAAAACTCAGGTGAAGAAGAAAAAAAGAAAGAAGAAATAGAAGAAAGCAAGCAAGAAAGAAAAACAAAGAAGACAGTATAAACTGAACTGAAAAAGAAAGTACGAATGAAAAAAAGAAAGAAAAATTGAGACAATTGAAAAAAAAATAGAAAGAAAGAATTGATGTGGAAAAACGACTGCAAAATAAAATAAAATAAAATAAAATATCTCAAAAGGAAAGAAAGAATGGAACGAAAATTCTCAGAAATATAGAAAACTAAAAAATTGAGAAAGAGAAAATAAAGAAATTGCAAAAAATGAGTAATGAAGAAAGAAACAATGACAAAAAGAAAGAAAGAAAGAAAGAAAGAAGAAGAATAGAGTATAAACTTTTGAAAGAAAAGAAGGTTATAAAAATAAAGGAAAAAAAGAATGAATGAAGGAAAATCAAAAATAGATAAATATAAAAAAAAAAATAGGAACAAATGAAAAAGAAAGAAAAAATGGTTGAAAGAAAAACAAGTAAAAAAAAAGGAAAAAAGATAAAATAGAAACTAATAAAAAAGGAAAAAAAATAGGAAAGAAAGAGTTTTGAGAAAACATTGAAACAAAAGAGAAAGAGAGAGAGAGAGAGAGAGAGAGCAAAGAATTGAAAAAGGAAATACGAAAAAAAAAAGAATAGATGAAAGATAATCAAGAAAGATAAAGAAAAACAAAAAGAAAGAAAATAAAAAGTAGTGGAAAAAAAAATGAAGGAAAAAAAAGGAAAGAGAGAGAGAGAGAGAGAGCAAAGAATTGAAAAAGGAAATACAAAAAAAAAAAAAGAATAGATGAAAGATAATCAAGAAAAATAAAGAAAAACAAAAAGAAAGAAAATAAAAAGTAGTGAAAAAAAAAATTAAAAAAGAAAAAAGGAAAGAATGAGAGAGAGAGAGAGAGAGCAAAGAATTGAAAAAGGAAATACAAAAAAAAAAAAATAGATGAAAGATAATCAAGAAAAATAAAGAAAAACAAAAAGAAAGAAAATAGAAAATAGTGAAAAAAAAAATGAAGGAAAAAAAATGGAAAGAAAGAAAGAAAGAGAGAGAGAGAGAGAGAGAGAGAGAGAGAGAGCAAAGAATTGAAAAAGGAAATACAAAAAAAAAAGAATAGATGAAAGATAATCAAGAACGATAAAGAAAAACAAAAAGAAAGAAAATAAAAAGTAGTGAAAAAAAAAAAATGAAGGAAAAAAAAAAGGAAAGAGAGAGAGAGAGAGAGCAAAGAATTGAAAAAGGAAATACAAAAAAAAAAAAAAAAGAATAGATGAAAGATAATCAAGAAAAATAAAGAAAAATAAAAAGAAAGAAAATAGAAAATAGTGAAAAAAAAAATTAAGGAAAAAAAAAAGGAAAGAGAGAGAGAGAGAGAGAGAGCAAAGAATTGAAAAAGGAAATACAAAAAAAAAAAAGAATAGATGAAAGATAATCAAGAAAGATAAAGAAAAACAAAAAGAAAGAAAATAGAAAATAGTGAAAAAAAAAATGAAGGAAAAAAAAAAGGAAAGAAAGCGACAGAGAGAGAGAGAGAGAGAGAGAGAGAGAAGCATTGAAAAAGGAAATACAAAAAAAAAAAATAGATGAAAGATAATCAAGAAAGATTAAGAAAAACAAAAAGAAAGAAAATAGAAAATAGTTAAAAAAAAATTAAGAAAGAGAAAACAAAGAAATACAGAAACAACTGAAAAAGAAAGAAAAGAGAAAGACTTAAAATTTATATAGGAAAGATTGGTTCGTTGGTTGGGTTTTTATGGCATATCAACCTTTAAAGGTTATTTAATGCCAAATCTATTTTTATACATCCCGTTACATCCTGTATCGGCACAGAGCTGCTGTATGTAGCTTCGAGCTGGTCGTCCCTGCCTTTGCTCGACCATGTGAAGGGGTGCATAGGAGTACATCACTTATGAGTTCATCCATACTTCTCCAGCAGTGTCCTGCATGTCTGATTTGTCTAATTTTGATAGTTTTCGTGATGGATGGTAGGTGGCTGTACAGCTGCTCTTTTGTAGGGTGTTGCCTCCAGGACCTGTTCAATATTGCTCGCAGCATTCTTGTGTAGTTGCTGTCAAGTTTTTTCTCTATTCATTTAATTAGCGTCCAGGTAGTGCATCCATATTGCAGTATCGACATGACCACTGCTTGGAAGAAACTGCGTTTTATTTTGTCGGTCAGGTCTGACTTCCATATAACCAATAGCCTATTGATAGCTGTCCATGCCTTTGCTAGTTACGTGCTGATGTCTCAGTTGAAGAGACACTGCTTCCTAGGTAGGTGAACTTGTCTTCTAGTTTCAGAGAGCTACTGTTTAGTGTGTAGATGTGACCTGTTTGATGAAAGCTCATATATTCCATCTTGTGTGCATTGACATGGAGGCCTATGCCTACAGCTGCTCGTTCCAGACTATGTAGTAGGTGAATTTGCCAGAAGCACTATGCCATTGGTGTAGTCAGCGTCAGTAATTCTTTGTGCTGGGTATCTTCTGCTTCTTTCCTTTGTTAGCTTGAAACCGTTTTCTTTCAATTTATCCATAGAAGGTCTAAGCATGTAGTTTAGACAGATGATAAAGAGGTATGGAGCTAATGTGTCTCCTTGCAGTACATCTGCTACAATGTTGAACTCGATAAATATACGATATTGAAATTATTGTGGACTGATTTACCATGACCAGAATTTCTGGCAAACACTTGCACATGACATATGGAAACACTGGACAGCAGCTCATTGGCCTAGTGGGTAGAGTGTTCACCAATGGTCCGGAAGACCTGGGTTCAATCCAAGGTTGCGTCATACCAAAAACTTTAGAAATGGTACTTGATACCTCCTTGCTTAACACTCAGCAATATAAGCTACGTATCAAGGGTAAAGTGGAGCAATCAAGGGAAAGGAGTAGCACCCTCCCATACATCTCAGTGTAGTAGCTATTGAAAAGGGAGCCTTCGACAACAGTTGCCAACTTTACTTACTTTACTTAGGTCTCATCAGCAGTGTATACGTGATCTTCCCCACTAGAGATCGAACCAGTGACCACAGAATGCAGAGCCGAAACTCTACCACACAAGCAATGCCAAATTAACTAGTCATGGTAACTGCACGGCCAATTAACCTGAATGTGTCTAGTAAGTAACGTCCATGCTCTTTACACAGGACATAGTCACCTCCAGAGCCACGTCTTCCCAATAGGATTGGAGATAAGCAACTGCATAATTATTATAACCTCAAGGGCAAGGAAATAGATGTACATTTTTTTTTCTAAGTAGAGTAATTATATTGTGAATTGAATTACCTTGACCAGAAAATCAGGCAAACACTTGCGCATGACATATGGAAACACTGGACAGCCGTTTCGACCTTATTAGGTTTCATCAGTAGTGTATGATGTCCCCCATGGGAGATTGAACTAGCGATCACAGAATGCAGAGCCGAAACTCTACCACACAAGCAATGCCAAATTAACTAGTTATGGTAATTGCGCGGCCAATTAACCTGAATGTGTCTAGTAAGTTACATCTGTACTCTTTACAGAAGACATAGTCCCCTCCACGACCACATCGACCCAGGAGGATTGGAAATAAGCAACTGCATAATTATTATAACCTCATGGGCAAGGAAATAGATGTACATTTCCTTTTTTTTAATAAGTAGAGGAATTATATTGTGAATTGAATTACCATGTCCAAAAAATCTGGCAAACTCTTGTGCATGACATATGGAAGCACTGGACAGCCGTTTCGACCTTATTAGGTCTCATCAGTAGTATATACCATGATGTCCCCCACAAGAGATTGAACTAGCAACTACAGAATGCAGAGCCGAAAATCTACCACACAAGCAATGCCAAATTAACTAGTCATGGTAATTGTGCGGCCAATTAACCTGAATGTGTCTAGTAAGTTACATCTGTACTCTTTACAGAAGACATAGTCCCCTCCACGACCACATCGACCCAGGAGGATTGGAAATAAGCAACTGCATAATTATTATAACCTCATGGGCAAGGAAATAGATGTACATTTCCTTTTTTTTAATAAGTAGAGGAATTATATTGTGAATTGAATTACCATGACCAGAAAATCTGGCAAACACTTGTGTGTGACATATGGAAACACTGAACAGCCGTTTTGACCTTATTCGGTCTTATCAGCAGTGTATACCACGATGTCCCCTACGAGAGATTGAACGAGCGACCACAGAATGTAGAGCTGAAACTCTACCACTAAGTCAAAAGAAAAAATTAAAAAAGAAAAAAAGAAAATGTTCATGAAATTATTGTTTATAGAAACCCTGATGGCATCTTCTAGTAATGAATTGTTTTGTTAACATTTTCTACATTAAAACAAAAATTTTTCAACCTTTTTTTTTTTTGTAGAGGGGAAGTGTGTCCCTGTTGTGTCGTGACTAATTTGCTGGACTGCAATATCATAATATTTAAACTGAGCAGGATACACACAAGGTCAATTTCTTAAATAGAGTTTAAGAGGTTTGATTTCAAAGTTTTCCTTCTCTAAGATTGATTGCCATACCAAGTTTAAATAGCTTGTTGGATAAGTTCTGTTGTTATTTTTAGTGAGGAAAAGTCGTAACGTGTGTGTGTGTGTTTACGTTGAGTTGTTTCCTCGCTAAGTTTGTAAGGCCCTCACTAAAGCTTGTTGGGTATATAAATGAGAGAAGTTTCAAGATGTATGAAGTCGAAATGTGTTTTTAGGAATAGTTTTTATTTGCAGCATGGAATATCTAGTTTGCTTTTGTGCTGCAAGTATCATAGTATCATAGGAAAGGTTGTGAGTAAGAGACGAAATGGAGATATGATAGAGTTGAGAAGGTAGTGCGTGTCATGGGACATGTGAGGGATTGTGTTCGCCGTAGTTTAGCGAAAGCCAGGTTTGCCGTTGGAGGAAATTAACTTTGGAGTCAACGTGAGTTTTGTGTGTCTGGTGGATTTTGGGGAGAGGCGTGCGTTGTCTCCATTAAAGTGGCCTAGAGTTGAATATATGCTAGGTGTTGAGAGCGGAATAAAGGCATCGCATCGACATAGCCAATTTTGGGGGTGACATAAAGTTGTTCCTGTGGTGGCGTATTGAATGTATTTAATTCATATTCAACAGGGATTCCTTGGTCTGCGATAGACGCACGGAATCCATGAATTAGATAGGTTCCCTCATGTGTCCATGCTGCTGCTGCTGCTATTGAAGAACAGCCAGTGGGACGTCTGCCCTGGATGGCGTTGTTCAGCCAAAGAGACTGTGTTTGGCAGCTTACCCAATTTCTGTGGCCAGAAAGGAAATCTGGGCTGAATAGGATAGGTCATCCTGATTGGGTGAAATTATGCGTCGAATAAAATTGCGCGCTAAACCAAAATATGAAATTTCCTTCCACTACAAGCCCAATCTAGCATTTGCATATAGTTGGAGAGAGAATAGTTGGTGTCATACCTTTCTGACGAATATTAGCATTATGTGAAATACAAACAGCCGTGTCCAGGGTACAAGTGTCAAGTATTCCTGTATTGTTACTCTCCTGCAGTCAGGATTTTTTTTTCATCTAGCCTTTTTAATTATCGGTTCCCATATTGTATTCAACTCAATATTTGGTCTACTCAGCAGGTCATTGTAGCCCAACATATGTGCTGATTCCTTAAGGCGTCTAATCCTCCAATGCTCAGCCCTATCAATTATTTCAACTTCATCCCATAAGGGCAGATGATTTCCCTTTTCCTTCCATATATGGTCCGCCATACCTGACTTTTCAATCTCACCTCGTACTTCTGCCTTCCGATGTTCTTCTAGCCTTACTTTTAATGGGCGACCTGTCTCACCTTTGTATATTTTACCACAAGTGCAAGGGATGGAGTAAACACAGTTCTTGATCATGTTGAATTCCGTTGGTGGCTTGACCTGGAAGAAATATCTCCGGAGAGTTGAAAAACAAAAAAATCTGAATATGAACACAGGTAAAAAATCATACATAATAGTAGTAATCCTAGTCAAGTAAGAACATTAAGTTTATAAGTCTCAAAAATTCACTCTGAAGTGTCCTGCAGGACAAAAAGCGTAACAGTTATAGGCATTGGTTCCTTAAGCTTCTAAGGAGACAATCACCTGGAGGTTGCAGGTTTAATCCTGACTACAGGCGAGTAACAATACAGGAATACTTAACACTTGTACCCGGTTATGGCTAATGGAATCAGGACAGGCGACCCTTGTGGAGTCAATAAAGGATGTAGTATGAAGTTCCGTGAAAGTTCTTGAGTTCAACAAACACCTGAAAAAGGCCAGAGAACATATCGGCCGAAACATTGTGGAAATAACAATAAAGATGAAGACAATAGTCCGAAAACCTTTGATGGTAAAAATTCATATATATATATATATATATATACACTCATTTATACACATGAATAAATATATATATATATATATACACACACTCACTCATGTATACACGTACATAAACATATATATATACACACACAAAGACAAGCACACTCACACATATCTATGTCTTTCCTTCTCTCGATCTATTTGTGTTCTTTGAGATATTTTTCAGGCTTCCAAAATCAGATTTTGCTGAGTTATCTAACACAGTAAAATAATTCCTGAAACTACCATTCTTTTGATTCTAAGAATTTATGATTGAAAAGTCACGAAAGAGAATGTTATGCTTTCAAGATCTTATTCCAAGATTTTCTAACATGGAAAGATGACGTCTGTGTGATATGCTGCAACTGGCACTAAAATAAAACTCTCATCATTCTGCTGTTTTTCCTTCTTTTGACCAAATTTTTTAGGACAAAGACAACGGAATCAAAATTTTATCAGGAATTTGAACAAAAAAAAGGAAATACACGGAAAATTATTTTACTAAGATTATCTATATGATAAAAATGCATTGAAAATGATTTTACAAGAAAAATGTATTCGAACTGATTTTTGCTGTAAAAATGCATTGAAGATGATTTTTACTATAAAAATGCATTAAAAATGGTTTTTGCTATAAAAATGTATTAGAAATGATTTTTATTATAAAAAGGCATTAAAAATGGTTTTTGTTATAAAAATGCATTGGAAATTACTTTTACTATAAAAATGCATTGGAAATGATTTTGACGATAAAAATGCATTCAAACTGATTTTACTATAAAAATGCATTAAAAATGGTTTTTGCTATAAAAATGCATTCAAACTGATTTTACTATAAAAATGCATTAAAAATAGTTTTTGCTATAAAAATGCATTGGAAATGACTTTTACCGTAAAAATGCATTGGAAATGATTTTTACTATAAAAATGCATTGGAAATGATTTTTATGAAAAATATCAGTCGAGTTTATTATAAAAAAGCATTGTCAATGATTTTACTTTAAAAATGCATAGGAAATAATTCTATTAAAAAATGTCGAGTAAATAATTTCATTATAAAATTGACCTGTCAAAGCTTTATTATAAAGATTTCACAGTCAATGATTTTATTTGAAAAATGCATAGAAAATAAATTCACTATAAAAATGAATTGTCAATGATTTTATCATAAAATGCATGAGAAATGATTTTCTAGTATAAAATGCCTTGTCAATAATGTAATTTTAAAAATGCATTGTCAGAAATTTTACGATAAACAAGCAAAGGATATGATTTTATAATTAAAATTCACTGCCAATGATTTTATTTTGAAATTGTTCTGTCAATGATATCATTATAAAAATGAAATGGAAAATAATTTCATTATAAAAATGCATGGTCAATCATTTTGCTATAAAAATGAACCACCAATGAGTATATAATAAAAAAAATTCACTACCAATGATTTCACAATAAAAGTCATACATTATATCAAGAGACTGTACAGTCAATGATTTTATCATAAAAGGCCTAGAAAATGATTTTATTTTATATAAAATGCAATATAGATGATTTTACAATAAAAAATACATAGAAAATGATTTTATTCTATATAAAATGCAATATAGATGATTTTACAATAAAAATACATAGGAAATGATTTTATTTTATATAAAATGCAATATAGATGATTTTACAATAAAAATACATAGGGAATGATTTTATTTTATATAAAATGCAATATAGATGATTTTACAATAAAAATACATAGGGAATGATTTTATTTTATATAAAATGCAATATAGATGATTTTACAATAAAAATACATAGGAAATGATTTTATTTTATATAAAATGCAATATAGATGATTTTACAATAAAAAATACATAGGGAATGATTTTATTTTATATAAAATGCAATATAGTTGATTTTACAATAAAAATACATAGGAAATGATTTTATTTTATATAAAATGCAATATAGATGATTTTACAATAAAAATACATAGGAAATGATTTTATTTTATATAAAATGCAATATAGATGATTTTACAATAAAAATACATAGGAAATGATTTTATTTTATATAAAATGCAATATAGATGATTTTACAATAAAAAATACATAGGGAATGATTTTATTTTATATAAAATGCAATATAGATGATTTTACAATAAAAAATACATAGGGAATGATTTTATTTTATATAAAATGCAATATAGATGATTTTACAATAAAAATACATAGGAAATGATTTTATTTTATATAAAATGCAATATAGATGATTTTACAATAAAAAATACATAGGGAATGATTTTATTTTATATAAAATGCAATATAGATGATTTTACAATAAAAATACATAGGAAATGATTTTATTTTATATAAAATGCAATATAGATGATTTTACAATAAAAATACATAGGAAATGATTTTATTTTATATAAAATGCAATATAGATGATTTTACAATAAAAATACATAGGAAATGATTTTATTTTATATAAAATGCAATATAGATGATTTTACAATAAAAAATACATAGGGAATGATTTTATTTTATATAAAATGCAATATAGATGATTTTACAATAAAAAATACATAGGGAATGATTTTAATTTATATAAAATGCAATATAGATGATTTTACAATAAAAAATACATAGGGAATGATTTTATTTTATATAAAATGCAATATAGATGATTTTACAATAAAAATACATAGGAAATGATTTTATTTTATATAAAATGCAATATAGATGATTTTACAATAAAAATACATAGGAAATGATTTTATTTTATATAAAATGCAATATAGATGATTTTACAATAAAAATACATAGGAAATGATTTTATTTTATATAAAATGCAATATAGATGATTTTACAATAAAAATACATAGGAAATGATTTTATTTTATATAAAATGCAATATAGATGATTTTACAATAAAAATACATAGGAAATGATTTTATTACAAAAATGCATAAGAAATGATTTTACAATAAAGATAGTATAGAAATGAGTTCATCATAAAAATATACTGTCTATGATTTTACTATAAAAAAGCACTGTCAATGATTTCTTTATAAAAATGCATAGAAAATTATTTTATGTTAAAAAGGCACAGTGAATGATTTCTATAAAAATGGTTCAGGTTTGGTTGGATTTTATGGCATATCAACCATTGTAAGTTGTTTAATGCCAAATCCTCTTTAAACATATATATATATATATATATATATATATCAAATATATATAATTTGGTTTGGTTGGGTTTTATGGCATATCAACCATTGTAGGTTATTTAATGCCAAATCCTCTTTATACATATATATTAAATATATATAGTTTGGTTTGGTTGGGTTTTATGGCATATCAACCATTGTAGGTTATTTAATGCCAAATCCTTTTTATACATATATATTAAATATATATAGTTTGGTTTGGTTGGGTTTTATGGCATATCAACCATTGTAGGTTATTTAATGCCAAATCCTCTTTATACATATATATTAAATATATAGTTTGGTTTGGTTGGGTTTTATGGCATATCAACCATTGTAGGTTATTCAATGCCAAATCCTTTTTATACATATATATTGAATATATAAGATTTGGTTTGGTTGGGATTTATGGCATATCAACCATTTGAAGTTATTTAATGCCAAATCCTCTTTAAACATATATATATATATATATATTAAATATATATAATTTGGTTTGGTTGGGTTTATGGCATATCAACCATTGTAAGTTATTTAATGCCAAATCCTCTTTAAACATATATATATATTAAATATATATAATTTGTTTTGGTTGGGTTTTATGGCATATCAACCCTTGTAGGTTATTTAATGCCAAATCCTTTTTATACATATATATTAAATATATAGGATTTGGTTGGGTTGGGTTTTATGGCATATCAACCATTGTAGGTTATTTAATGCCAAATCCTCTTTATACATATATAATAAATATATGATTTGTGATGACATTTTGTTGATAACATTTTTAAATGAGCCTTTAAATGAGTTCATTTGTTTGCACACAATTAAATGCTTTTTTTGTATTAATATGTAATTGTAAAAATTTAACATTTATACATATGATTTGTCAATGTAATTTATGGTAAGTAATTTCATTTTTAAATGAGTTACAACTTATTTGTTTGCATATGAGTATTGCTATTATTTCTACACGGTTAAATGTTTCCAATTATAGCTATCTAACACTAATAATTCTATTCAATGTTAATGATTTGTTTACAGACAGTTAAAAGTTTCAAGTATTGCTATTTAACACTAATAATTCTATTCAACATTATTCATTGATTTGCATACAGTCAAATGCTTCCAAGTATTTCTATGTAAAACTAATAATTTAGATTAGGGATAGTGAAGTGGTTGCAAGTATTGCTATTTAACACTAATAATTCTATTCAAAATTATTCATTGATTTGCACACAGTCAAATGGTTCCAAGTATTTCTATGTAAAACTAATAATTTAGATTAGGGACAGTGAAGTGGTTGCAAGTATTGCTATTTAACACTAATAATTCTATTCAACATTATTCATTGATTTGCACACAGTCAAATGGTTCCAAGTATTTCTATGTAAAACTAATAATTTAGATTAGGGATAGTGAAGTGGTTGCAAGTATTGCTATTTAACACTAATAATTCTATTCAACATTATTCATTGATTTGCACACAGTCAAATGGTTCCAAGTATTTCTATGTAAAACTAATAATTTAGATTAGGGACAGTGAAGTGGTTGCAAGTATTGCTATTTAACACTAATAATTCTATTCAACATTATTCATTGATTTGCACACAGTCAAATGCTTCCAAGTATTTCTATGTAATACTTATAATTTATTTTATGAACAGTGAAGTGGTTGCAAGTATTGCTATTTAACACTAATAATTCTATTCAACATTATTCATGCACACAGTCAATTAATTAGACAGTCATTTGTTTACACAAAATTAATGGTCGGACGCTCTTTTAGGGCGTTTGTGACCTTTCCTCTCCAGTTGTTGGGTCGTATTCGGTAGGCTGTCGTACCTCTGGGTAGTTCTGCTGGGTGTTCCTCTGGTCGCAGGGGCCATACCCCTCAGGCTTTTACCCCCTTCGCTGGGGGGAGTTATTGCATGGCGCCTGAGGCACCCCTAATAAGAGGAATGCCAATGCGGCTGAAGGTATTTTTGGCCTTGCCGGATGCGTGTGGGCTTCGACCCTGTGACCGGACCCACCTTAAAAACGGCCTTGTGCCACATTCGTGCATTGGTGGGACGTATGATAAATAACAGAGAGTTGTATTTAAAATCATTCATTTGTTTACACTCAGTTTAAATGTCAAACAGTTCTATTTGACCCATAGATAAGACTCTATCAGGTGCTACCACTCTGGGTCAGAGTGGAACTGAAAGCAATGGCAATGAAGGGGTACTTTATATTCCCCAAAGCTTCAGGGTTGGAGCCTTGCCATCAGATGGTTTAGTGTCATATCCAGGATATTCATTGTTTTTTTTAAATCCCCTATGCAGAGATGCAGTCAGTGTATTTTACACCTCCAGCTGACTTGGCGTATTCATAATGAGATAATTGACAGTGAATTTTTATAATGAAATCGTTTCTTCAGGATTTTTTCAGCCTTGTCAGCTGGTGCTGTAGAATTCATTGACAGAGAGGTAAAGCTCCCCCAATGAGTGTCCTGCATATGACACTGTAAAATCTGATGGTGAGGCTTCAGTAATGCTGGGGCTTTAAGAAATGTGGAGCACTTCTTCATTGTCATTGCTTCCAGGTCCACTCTGTCCCAGAGTGTTAGCACCTGATAGGGTCCTATCTATAGGCCAAACAGAACTAAACTATATACTTATGCTAATCTGAATTGTTTGAAATAGAACTGTTTTGACATTTAGCTGTGTGTAAATAAATGATTGATGTTTAATTGAATAATTGTTAGTGATATACAGAAATATTTGGAACAATTTAACTTTGTTGACTAAACTGAATTGTTTGAAATGGAACTGTTTTTTGACATTGAAACTAAGTACTTATGTTAAACTGAATTGTTTGAAATAGAACAGTTTTTTCCATTGAACCTGTGTACTGAATTGTTTGAAATAGAACAGTTTGGACATTTAACTTTGTGTAAATAAAAAAAAACTATACTATACTAAACTGAATTGTTTGAAGTAGAACTGTTTTTTTGCATAAAAATGGATTTAGCATTAAATAACCTACAAGGGTTGATGTGCCATAAAACCAAACAAAGCAAAATCAATCATTATGTTTGTTTGTTTGTTTGTTTGTTGATTAGTTTGGGTTTTATGGCATATCAAACTTTATTGGTCATTTAATGATAAATCCATTCTTATATAAATAAATAGTTTTATTTCAAACAATTCAGTTTAGCATAAGTACACAGTTTAGTTTAGTATAAGTATAGTTTTTGTCAAAACAGTTCTATTTCAAGGAATTCAGTTTAGTATAAGTATAGTTTTTGTCTACTCACAGTTAAATGTCAACATAGTTCTATTTCAAACAGTGCAGTTTAGCAGAAGTACAGTTTTAAAAACAGTTCCATTTCAAACAATTCAGTTTAGCATATGTACATAGTTTAAATGTCAAAACAGTCCTATTTCAAGGAATTCAGTTTAGCATAAGTACACAGTTTAGTTCTATTTCATCCATAAATAGGACCCTATCAGGTGCAATCACTCTGGGCCAGAGTGGATCTGGGAGCGATGGCAATAAAGGGGTACTCCACACTCCCCAAAGCTCCAGCATTACTGGAAGCTCACAATCAGATTACTTAGTGTCATATGCAGGACACTTGTTTGGCGGGCAGTGTCTTACCTCTCTGCCGAAGTGCAGATGGTGTAGTCTACAGCCCCAGCCGACTGGACAGCAATCATTATGAAAATGCACCATCAATGATTTTGATGTAAAAAAGCACAGGAAATAATTTTTTAGAAAAATTCATTGTTAATGATTTTACAATAAAAATGTATAGGCAATTATTTTTTTTATAAAACTGCTCTGTCAATCATTTTACAATAAAATGCATAGCTAATGATTTTATTGAAAAGGCATAAGAAACGATTTTTTTATTATAAATCATTGATAGTGCATTATTATAAAGAATGCACAGTCAATGATTTAACTATAGGAATTAATAGGAAATGATTTTATTATAAAAATTCAATGTCAATGATTTTATGATAAAAATGCAGAGGAAATGATTTTATTATAAAAATACAATGTCAATGATTTTATTATAAAAATACAATGTCAATGATTTTATTATAAAAATTCAATGTCAATGATTTTATAATAAAAATACAATGTCAATCATTATTATTATCTTGTCGTGCCATCAGCACGGATATCCTTGAACCTCTATCGCCACCCCTCCCTATCGTTCATCGCTTTTCGGCAAGTCCTCAAAGCTACACCCCGTATCCTCACAGCTGCTGTATGTAGGTTCATGCTGGTCGCCCTGCTTTTTCTCGGCCATGTGAAGGGGTCCCTAGGAGTACATCACTTATGAGCTCGTCCCTACTTTTCCCTCAGTGTCCTGCATGTCTGGTTTGTCTAACTTTGATAGTTTTCGTGATGGGTGGTAGGTGGCCATACAGCTGCTGCTTTGTAGGGTGTTGCTTCCAGGATTTGTTCAATATTGCTCGCAGCATTCTTGTGTAGTTACTGTCAAGCTTTTTCTCCAGTCGTTTATGTAGTGTCCATGTAGTACATCCATATAGCAGTATTGACACGATTGTTGCTTGGAAGAAACTGCGTTTCATTTTATCAGTCAGGTCTGACTTCCATATGACCAATAGCCTATTGATAACTGTCCATGCCTTTGCTAGTCATGAGTCAATGTCTATTTCAATCGATGAGACACTGCTTCCTAGGTAGGTGAACTTATCTACTAGTTTCAGAGAGCTACCATTTAGTGTGGAAATATCGACTGTTTGATTAAAGCTCATATATTCCGTTTTGTGTGCATTGACATGGAGGCCGATACCTGCGGCAGCTCGTTCCAGACTATGTAGTAGGGTTTCGGTTTGGGCTGGTGCCTTTGCCAGAATCGCTATGTCATCGGTGTAGTTGGCGTCGGTAATTGTTTTTGTGGGGTACCTTCTGCTTCTTTCCTTTGTCAGCTCGAAACCGTTTTCTTTGATTTTATTGATCGATGTTTAAATCTCATTATAAAAATGTAGTGCCAATGATTTGACTAAAAAATAAATAGGAAATGATTTTATAATAAAAAATTTAATGTCAATGATTTTATTATAAAAATGCATAAGAATTTTTTTTTTATATAAGAATGCACTGACAATAATAAGTTTATTATAAAAATTCACTGTCAAAGATTTTACTATAAAAAATCAATGGGAAATGACTTTTATGATAAAAAGTCATTGTTAATGGTTTTACAACAAAAGTACATTACATATTATTGTAGAAGTCACCACTCTAATGGGTAGAATAACATAGTAACAACGCTCACCAGCTCAGGGGATCCAAACTAGTGTCCAGTTGTCAAACTAAAATAAAATGAGCTGTAACACAATACAGAACAATACAGCTAAACAAGCTGGTATATATATGTATATATACACACACACTGATATATCCACTTCTGGGCCAATGACCAGTCACCGTCCAGGATCGGCCCACTATAACTTCTGCCTCTAGAAGTGAACATATTTTCTACATAGTCTTACGTGCTTTGATCCAGGAGGTAAGTTTCTTCTCTCGCTACACAGGTAGAAAATATTTTAAAGATGAATACCTTCCATACAACTTAGTGCAAGGCCCACCTGCATGAGAAACTCAACACTTCGAAGGAAGTTATCCATATTTACCAACCCCTCCACTCGGGCAGGATATGACACAAGGTCAATTTTTTAAGTGGAGTTTAACAGGTTTGAATTCAGAGTTTTCCTTCTCCTAGACTAGTTGCCTCACCAAGTCTAAAGAAATCAGTCTGCCCTACTATTTACCCATAGCTGTAGGGAAAATAATTGGATTCATACCTTTCCCAAGGGTATTAGTGGTATCATATTTACCAACCCCTCCACTCGGGCAGGATATGACACAAGGTCAATTTTTAAGCAGAGTTTAACAGGTTTGAATTCAGAGTTTTCTTTCTCCTAGACTAGTTGCCTCAGCAAGGCTAAAGAAATCAGTCTGCCCTACTATTAACCCATAGTTGATGGGAGAATAATTGGATTCAGACCTTTCCCAAGGGTATTAGTGCTATGTGAAATGCAGTCAGTCTCGTCCAGGATTTGAACTTGTGTCGCCATGTCCATTTCCTAGGACGTTATCGTCCTAGGAAATGGACATGGCGACACAAGTTCATTACACCACGGGCACCTCCGTGAGTTCATATAAGAACTTATATTGCAATGTGTTATTGTGTACAATTGGAGAATCGAGAGAAAATTACATTCTAGCATGTGGCTAACCTTAGGCGCTGAGCACCCCTAGATGTGGGACTCAATTGGTCCTATTAGCTTCCTATGACGATAACCATTAAACCACGGGCACCTCCAAAAGGCATATCAACCCTTGTAGGCTATTTAATGCGAGATTATTTTTTTTTCGTATATGATATATTGATAGAAATGATTCTCATTAATTTTACGTGTATTGATAAATTTTTAGGAATAGTTATATCCATTAACTGTTTTTCTCAATGTGGTTGATCCTCGGCAGCCACCTTCCAGCACCTTTAAGATAAAAAGGGTTGGGTATTTATTTGCTATAAGAGCAATTTGAAGAAAAACAGGTCAATTTTTTAAGTGGAGTTTAACAGGTTTGAATTCAGAGTTTTCCTTCTCCTAGACTAGTTGCCTCACCAAGGCTGAAGAACCCAGTCTGCCCCACTGTTTACCCATAGCTGGAAGGAGAATAATTAGATTCATACTGTTCCAAAGGGTATTAGTGCTATGTGAAATGCAATCAGCCTCGTCCAGGATTTGAACTCGTGTCACTGTGTCCATTTCCTACGACGATAACCTTTACACCACGGGCACCTCCATTACACCAAGGGAGTTATCAGGAGTAGGGAGTTGGCATTGGCAACAGAAGAAGAGATGTCAGCAGCCCTGAGAAAACAGGGTGTCACAAACATAAAAAGAATAATTACAAGAAAAGGAGAAGAAAAACAAAAACCAACACCTACATCCTGACATTCAACCAACCCCACATTCCCAAGGAGGTGAAGATAGGCTATTGTATAGAGAGGGTCGAATGGTACGTCCCAGTTCCACTGAGGTGCTTCAAATGCCAAAAGTATGGGCACCACAAAGAAGCCTAGAGAGGATGACACACATGTGCCAAATGCAGCGAAAAGAACCTGGACCATATGGAGGAAGATTGCTTGAAGGAAACAAGATGTGCGAACTGCCAACAAAATCACCTGGCTTACATAAGATCTTGCAAAGCCTACAAAAAGGAAAAGAGATACTTGAGGTGAAAGACAAGAGGAATGTATTTTTATTGATAGTACACACATGAAACTCTAGTCCCTTTCGAAATAATCTCCTCCGGCTGCAATACACTTGTTGTACCGCTCCAACAACTTCTGGAAGGCCCCATGGAAATCCTGTTGTGTGAGCGTGTCAATGACTTTGTCACAGCCTCTTCCATCTCCTCAATTGTCTCATAACGACAGCCTCTGATCTTAGGGAATATCCAAAAGTCACAGGGAGCAAGGTCTGGACTATAGGGAGGCTGAGGAACTGTCTTGATGCCCATCTTGGTCAAATAGTCTGTGACAAGGATGGAGTTGTGGACTGGTACATTGTCCTAGTGGAAATGCCACTGAGCTGATTTGAAGAGTGCTGGCCCCTTCTGACGGAATCTCTTCCTGAACTCCCTTAAAACCTCAACATTGTGACCCTAACCCTAACCGTTTGGCCAATCAACTCTGGTGTATTGACTTCCTTACTCCTCCAACACCTCTCATCATCCCTCACAGACTCCCTGGCTTCCTTGAATCTCTTATGCCACTCAAAAACTGATGCTCGATTCATGCAAGATAGTTGGTCCAAAAGCAGTCTGAAGCATTCCATGCGTTTCTGTGGCATTTTTTTCCAAGTTTAAAACAGAATTTTATTGCATATCATTCTTCTAAAGTGTGCTCATGTCCAGATTGCATTTTTGAAATTCACCAGCTGTGATAATCAGGCTTTAGTAGGGTGTATTCCAATTGCTGCTGTAACTGTTCATTTGAAGCTGAAATCATGAAAATAGGTCAATAATTTCATAAGATGCATAGCAATAACATACTGAATTTTCAAGAGTCTATGATAATTCTAAATGCCTGTACAAAAAAGTCTGGAAACTTATTGAAGGCACCACATATTTGGGTCTCTTGCCCTGTCGGCTGGGGCTGTAGAATACACTGACTGCACTTCTGCAGAGGAGTAAGATACCCCCACCAACAAGTGTCCTGGATATAAACAATCAGATGGTGAGGTTCTAATAGTGCTAGAGCTTTGGGGAATATGGAGTATCCCTTCATTGGCATCGCTCCCAGATCCACTCTGGCCCCGAGTGGAGGCACCTGATAGGGTCCTATTTATGTGTCAAATAGAACTAAACCGCGTACTTATGCTAAACTGAATTACTTGAAATAGAACTGTTTTGATACTTAAACTGCATACTTATGCTAAACTGAATTGTTTGAAATAGAACTGTTTTGAATTTGAAACTATTCTCCCGCTAAACTGAATTGAAATAGAACTGTTTTGACATAACTGCATGTAAACAAAAACTATACTTATACTAAACAATTATTTGAATTAGAACTGTTTGACTAAACTGAATAGCTGGAAATAGAAATGTTTTTGACAATTAAACTGAGTACTTATCTTGAACTGAATTGTTTGAAATAGAACTGTTTATTTGTATGAAAATAAATTTGGTATAAAACCCCAACAAACTGAGTCAAATAGAAGTATCTATATTATATGTAGATGTCAGCTCTACTACATAATCAAGATAGCTGAATTGATTTTTTCAATAAAAGTTTTAAAATAAAGCTGTAGTGTTGTTTTCTGTAGGACAACAATTTTATCGTTCCACCCTGTTGATGTCAGCTCTACTATATAATCAAGTTAGCTGAACTGATTTTTTCAATAAAAGTTTTAAAATAAAGCTGTAGTGTTGTTTTCTTTAGGACGACAATTTTATCGTTCCACCCAGTATCTATTGAGTTTGATTGGTTATCAAAATCAACACTCCGTTGTTTAGCACTGAGTCGGCTGATTTTGACATCCTGCTCTATGACTATGATACTGAAAGAGCCTTCTATCACACCTTTGATTTCCTGCTTCATTGAGCAAAAAACAAAACAAACCGGAATCGTACTCAACAGAGAAATTCCTGTTTTATCTTTGCCTGCCGAGTAGACTCAAGTTGGGATCCTTGAGCAAGTAACTGTTGTCATTATAATTATTGTTATTCTACTTATACTTAAAACCAATTAACTGTGTGCAAACAGATATACACTGGGTTGTTTAAAAAATGTTACTTACAAACAAATACATAATATATACATGTATAAAGAAGATTTGGCATTAAATAACCTACAAGGGTTGATATGCCATAAATACAATCAAAACCAATCAGAGTATCTGTGGGATTCACTGCTGAGGCAGGATTTATAACATGCAGAAGTGGCTGAGGCTACTAAACACTGGGTAGAACACTAATCTGCATCAGATGGTGAGGTTTCCGTTCTGAGGAGTGTGATCAATCCTTAATTAGAGTTTGTCAATGGGCCGGGAGACTGGGGTTCAATCCCAAGTCAGGTCATACCAAAGACTCAAAAAATGATACTTGATGCCTCTTTGCTGAACACTCAGCATTATAAGGTTCGTATCAAGGGTAAAGTGGAGTAATCCAGAGAAAGGAGTAGTGCCCTCCCCTTGGTGTAGAAAAGGGAGCCTTCGGGTCATCCTTGACTTGGTCGCCAACTTTACTTTTATTATGGTTTGTTTGATGGTATATCAACCTTTGTGAGCTATCTGATGCCAAAGCCATTTTTGTTGAAGAAGAATAGTGGTACTATTTAACTCAAAACTTGGGGGTGGAATAAGGAGGTCCATACCTTTCCCCAAGTGAACTAAATAGTATGACTGTGGTTCAAGCTTTCTTAGAAGCTGCGGTCTAGCATATTTGTCATTATGCCTTGGGTACTCCTGTTGTATATTGACCTCCGACTTAGCCGGGCTGTCAAAATAGGAAATGCACCTGTGTAAATAACAGGTGCATCTGGTCGAGGAATATCAGAATATAACCTTGACCATGGACGGGTTGAACGAGTGTGATTTGTGATGCCCACAAGAAGAAGGTGGGTGTCGATCAGTTGGAGATAAGATGCGGTAGAGAAAACCAGCACCCAGCAGAGTTGACCCCCAGGCCCCCGGTTGAGCAGCCCAGGAGAACGGGAAAGAAATGCGGTTATGGCCATAAGAGTGGGGGTCAATATGTTGCAGTTTTGTTCGGCCTCCTACTCCCTCTCACACACAACCCTTTCAAATAAATTGAGAGGTATATTTTTCTAAAGAACTGTGTCACTCGTCTTTATTGTGTTGTCGTTATGATTCTGCATGCATTTGTGTTTGCATAGTTGGTCATGGCTATACAACACTCCCCCAAACAATAATAGCTTCAGGCAACTATTCCAAATACAAATAATTTGTCCCACAGTTATATGATTTCAAGTATTCCTATCTAATACAAATAATTTTCAAACAGATCTATTTCATACATAGATGGGCCCCTAACAGGTTCTACCACACCTGGCCTGAGTACATCTGGCCTGAGTATACCTGGGAGTGAAAATGTGACTCAATATTCTTCAGAGCACCAGCTTTGCTATCAGATGTAGTTTATTGTCATACCCATCCTGGGTATTATGGCATATCAACTCTTCTGGGTTGTTTAATTCCAAATTTGTTTTTACCAACTCACCAACCAACTGAATTTTATGTTCAACTTTGCAAGAAGGCCAACAGATTATAATTAATTCAATTTATACCAATAATAATGAAATAGAAAGACTAGACATGACTGGGTGGGCAAGGTGATTCACTGGGAATCGTGCCAGAAATTGAAATTTGATGATACAAACAAATGATATTTGCATAACCCAAAATCTGTTCTAGAGAATGAGACGCACCTAAGATTTCTAAACAAATACTTTGTAGATAACATTTTAAAAAAAGCAAGATTTTATTTGTTTGCACACAATTAAATGGCTTCAACTTGTACCATCAAACACAAACAATTCAATTCAACATTAGCCATTTGTTTGCTGTCACTTAAATAGTTATTGTTCACTAGTTTGTTTAGTTTTATGTCATATCACACGTCGGTTGTTTAATGCCAAATCCTGTTTAGACTTATATGTTAAATATCTATGTTTTGTAAACATTTTTCTAATAACATTTTTAAACAAGCCTGAGCTCATTTTTCTTCACAGTTAAATGATTTCAAGTATTTCTATTAAATACGAACCATTCTATTTACTTTTAATCATTTGTTTGCACACAGTTGAATGATTTTAATATCAGTTTGCATGCGTTTAAATAGATATGAACGATATGTAAGAGATTAACATTTAAAAAGGAGAGTGAGCTTATCTATTTGCTCACAATTAAATGGTTTCAAGTATTATAGTTATTTATTATCTCTTTTAGAATAAAGTTGGCAACTATGCGGTCCGTGTCACTATCCATATTTTCTATAGAATAGGATCTTTGTAGGGGTTTTGTCATTACCTGAGCATAGTTCCGTTTATTGATTCTTATAGGTGACTTTGTTCACGATGTTAAGGGGAATGTGTGGAATTTGGTTGAGGGCAGTTTGAATGCACTTCCTGGTCTTTCATTGTTCCCTTCGGTGTTCATCTGTATTTTTCCAACTTAGCCAAATGGAGTTAGTGGTTTTGGTTTAAGTCATTCCAACTTTTTGGGAGGTAAATTTTTTAGTCTGTCTTTGACATTTTTTGGTAGACAGATTGGAGACTTATATCAGAGCTGTTACGTTGGAGAAGGTTTTGCACTTTTAGAAGGTTGCCCAGACGGCTGGAGCTGTAGAATATACCGACTGCTTCTCTGCAGAGGGGTAAGAACCCCCAATGAGTGTCCTGGATATGACTCTAAACAATCTGATGGTGAGGTTCCAGCAATGCTGGAGCTTTGGGGAATGCGGAATACTCCTTCATTGCCAATGATCCCAGGTCCACTCTGGCTTGGAGTGGTAGCACCTGATAGGGTCCTATCAATGGGTCAAATAGAACTAAACCGTGTTTTTGAGAATTTACTGTTTTTGCATTTAAACTGCATATCTATGCTAAACTGAATTGTTTAAAATAGAACTGTTTTGACACTGCATATTACTGCTGAACTGAATTGCTTGAAATAGAACTGTTTTTGACGTCTAAACTGTGTACTTATGCTGAACAGAATTATCTGAAAAAAAAACTGTTTGACATTTAACTCTGTGTATTGCCCAGTCAGCTGGGGCTGTAGAATACACTGACTGCACCTCTGCAGAGGGGTAAGACCCCCCTCCAACGAGTATCCTAGATATGACACTAAACAGTCTGATGGTGTGGTTCCAGCAGTTCTGGAGCTTTAGGGAATGCAGAGTTCCCCTTCATTGCCATAGCTCCCAGGTCTACTCTGGCCCGGAGTGGTAGCACCTGATAGGGTCCTATCTATGGGTTAGATAGAATTAACAGTATACTTATGCTAAAATGAATTCTTTGTAAACTGAATAGTTTGAAATAGAAATGTTTTTGACAATTAAACCGTATTTACATTTGAATTGCATGCTGAATTGTTTGAAATTGAACTGTTTTTCGACATTAAAACTGTATTTACACCTAACTGAATTGTTACATATAACTGCTTGAATAGTTTAAAATGGAAATGTGTTTGACAATTAAACTGTATACTCATGCTAAACTGAATTGTTTTAAATAGAACAGATTATTTACATAAAAATGGATTTGGCGTTAAATAACCTACAAAGGTTGATATGCCATAAGACCCAACAAACCAACCAACCAACTTTTAGAAGGAATACTTTGTATTGGACTGATAGATTGTATGTGTGGTTTTGCTTGGACTACCTCATTGGATTTCTCTTTATTCTTAACTTGTTGTTGAGTTTGTGCTTGGTGAAATTCAGTTAAGTGTAGTTTTTTCAGGTGCTCCTGAAACTTTGGATAATCATTCAGTTCGAACTGGATCAATTTCTCCACGAGAGTTCCATATTTGTTCTCTTGATTGATTGTATCCACCCTCCATGTAACAGAGGTGTAGCTGCTTTCTCCCATGTAGGTCCCTACTATTTTCCTTGCTTCCAGGAAAGACACGTTCCTCCTGAGTTTAACCTCAAGTATTTCCTTTTCTTTTTTATTGATGTCACAGGATCTTGAGCAAGCTGCGTGGTCTTCTCAGCAGTTTGGACATCTGATTTCTTTTAAGGAATCTTCTTCCATGTAGTCTGGGTCCTTTTCATCACGCTTGGCATATGTCAATCATCTTTTTTGGAGGTGCCGTGGTGTAATGGTTATGGTCGTAGAAAATGGACACGGCGACACGAATTCAAATCCTGGACGAGACTGATAGCATTTCACATAGCACTAATACCCTTGGGAAAGGTATGAATCCAATTATTCTCTCTCCAGCTATGGGTAAATAGTAGTGCAGACTAGGTTCTTCAGCCTTGGTGAGGCAACTAGTCTAGGAGAAGGAAAACTCTGAATTCAAACCTGTTAAACTCCGTTTAAAAATTGACCTTGTGTCATATCCTCCCCGAGCGGAGGGGTTGGGTAAATATGATATGTCAATCATCTTTGGCAAGCTTTCCTGTACTGTCCATATTTTTGGCATTTGAAGCACCTCTCAAGACAATAGCTGATCTTCACCGCCATGGGTGTATGGGGCTGGTTAAATGTCAGGATGAAGAAGTTGGTCTGAATTCGTTCTTCACCTTTTCTAATGAAGATTTTTCTAATGTTTGTAACTCCCTGTTTTCCCAAGGCTGCTGACATCTCCTCTGTTGTAGCCAATGCCAACACCCTACTCCTGATAACTCCTTTGAAAGTCTTTTTTGTGGGTATTCTCTGCATTTGGTAGTATAAAAAGTTTTCATTTTTAATATATTTTCTGCCAGCCTCTAGCAGTCCACCTTGACAAGCAAGTTTTAGTTCTTTGTTTTTCTTAATTTTTTGCTGGCTCTGTGCTCCACCATCTACCATGGAGTCAAACTTGTATTAGGAATGTACCAAGAGGAAAATCCATTTACCTTGGTTGAGACGGTATACATGACCAGTATACTTGAGCTGAAAATAGGTTTTTAAGTCATTGCCAATTTCAGGTTTTCAGCAGTGGTTAAATTCCTATTCTCTCAACGCAACTGACCCTCACCTATCACCTAGCATCTAAAATATAAGGGTTGGGAATTTGCTGCAAGTGCAGATTGAAAAATACAGTTGGGATAAAACATAGGTGCTAGGACTTGACACAACCAGTCAATTGATCAGATTGAGCCTATCTGACCACTTGTCTCACCCAGGAAAGGCCAAAGAGATGTGTTGCAAATAACTTGACCACTTGGTTGCTAGGCCAAGTACTGCTCAACCACCAGGATCTTATCATTAAGCATCACGAGTTGCTACCCATGGCCAACAGGTAGCCTTGTTGTGGAGGGTGGGGATCGTACCCCTCTGTAGCAGTGCTGTCAACATATTCAACAGCCCCAGTCAATGAGGCAGAAAAGGCTTGGGAAAAGAAATGTGCGATATTTTAGGGAGAAAAAAAGGAAAGCAACTGATTGGAAAAAGAATGACAGAGAGAGAGAGAGAGAGAGAGAGAGAGAGAGAGAGAGTTTAAAATTAGGATGGATGAATAAGAAAAGAGAAATGTGGAAAGATATGAAGAGGTTGTGGTTTGTTGGGTTTTATGGCATATCAACCTTTGTAGATTATTTAATGCCAAATTGATTTTAAGTAAATAATCAGTTCTATTTCAAACAATTCAGTTTAGCATAAGTACACAGTTTAATTGTCAAAAACATTTCTATTTCAGATTATTCAAGCTGTTATATATAACAATTCAGTTTAGTGTAAGTACAGTTTTATTGTCAAAAGCAGTTCAATTTCAAATAATTCAGTTTAGCATAAGTTTAAATGTAAGTACAGTTTAATTGTGAAAAACATTTCTATTTCAAGCAATTCAGTTTAGTCAAACAGTTTTAATTCAGCTAATTCAGTTGAGTATAAGTACAGATTTTGTTTACACACAGTTATATGTCAAAACAGTTCTATATTAAACAATTCAGTTTAGCGTAAATACAGTTTCGATGTCAAAAAACAGTTCTATTTGAAATAATTCAGCTTATCATAAGCACGCAGTTTAAATGTGAGTACGGTTTAATTGTCAAAAACATTTCTATTTCAAGCTATTCAGTTTAATCAAACAATTCAGTTTAGCTTAAGTATGCCATTAGTTCTATTCAACCCATAGATAGGGCCTTATCAGGTGCTACCAAGCCGAGCCAGAGTGGACCAGGGAGCAATGGCAATGAAGGGGTGCTCCGTATTCCCCAAAGCCCCAGTATTACTGGGACCTCACCATCAGACTGTTTAGTGTCATATCCAGGACACTCATTGGTGGGGTCTTACCCCTCTGCAGAGGTGCAGTCAGTGTATTCTACAGCCCTAGCCGACTGGGAAATAAAGATATGAAGAAGAAAGAGTTCGAAAAAAGAATCATACATAACAGGCTCTGATAGAGAGAAAGAGAAAGCAAATTTCAGAAAGAGAGAAAGGGTAGAGAGGAGGTAGTAGTTAAAAAGGGATCTGAAAAAGAAGATAAAGAAAAAGAAACAGATTTAGAGAGAGGAAAGATGAACTCATTTAGAGAGAGAGAGAGAGAGAGAGAGAGAGAGAGAGAGAGAGAGAGAGAGAGTGTGTGTGTGTATGAAGTAAAAAAAGAAAAGGAAATGAGGTTATATAGAGAAAAGAGACATGAAAGAAGGAGTATAAAATTAGGTTGAAGAAATAAAGAGAGGGAAATTTCAAGAGATATAAAACAGAGAGAGGAAAGAGAAAACTACAGATTAGTCTTCGACAGAAATTCAGAGAGAGAGAGAGAGAAGGAGAGAGAGAGAGAGAAATTTAGATAAAAGTATATCAGTTTTGTGAGTTAGAGACAAAGAGAGAGAGAAAGAGAGCGAGAAAGAGAGAGAGAGAGAGAGAGAGAGAGAGAGAGAGGAAAGAGAAAACTACAGAATAGTCTTAGACAGAAATTCAGAGAGAGAGAGAGAAAGAGAGAGAGAGAGAGAGAAATTTAGATAAAAGTATATCAGTTTTGTGAGTTAGAGACAAAGAGAGAGAGAAAGAGAGCGAGAAAGAGAGAGAGAGAGAGAGAGAGAGAGAGGAGAAAGAGAAAACTACAGAATAGTTTTAGATGGAAATTCAGAAAAAGAGATAGAGAGAGAGAGAGAGAGAGAGAGAGAGAGAGAGAGAGAGAGAGAGAGAATTTAGAGAGAGAGAGAGAGAGAGAGAGAGAGAAATTTAGATAAAAGTATATCAGTTTTGTGAGTTAGAGACACAGAGAGAGAGAGAGAGAAAGGGAGAGGAAAGAGAAAACTACAGAATAGTCTTAGATGGAAATTCAGAAAGAGAGAGAGAGAGAGAGAGGGAGAGAAAGAGAAAGAGAGAGAGAGAGAGAGAGAGAAATTTAGATAAAAGTATATCAGTTTTGTGAGTTAGGGACAAAGAGAAAGACAAAGAGAGAAAGAGAGAGAGAGAGAGAGAGAGAGGAAAGAGAAAACTACAGAATAGTCTTAGATGGAAATTCAGAAAGAGTGAGAGAGAGAGAGAGAAAGAAATTTAGATAAAAGTAAACCAGTTTTGTGAGATAGATAGATATGAACAGACTGAGATAGATAGATAGATAGATAGATATGAACAGACTGAGATAAATAGATAGATAGATAGATAGGAACGGAATGAGATAGATAGATAGATAGATAGATAGATAGATAGATAGATATGAACAGACTGAGATAGATAGATAGATAGATAGATAGATAGATAGATAGATATGAACAGACTGAGATAGATAGATAGATAGATAGATAGATAGGAACGGAATGAGATAGATAGATAGATAGATAGATAGATATGAACAGACTGAGATAGATAGATAGATAGATAGGAACAGAATGAGATAGATAGATAGATAGATAGATAGATAGATAGATAGATAGATATGAACAGACTGCGATAGATAGATAGATAGATAGATAGGAACAGAATGAGATAGATAGATAGATAGATAGATAGATAGATAGATAGATAGATAGATAGATAGATAGGAACAGAATGAGATAGATAGATAGATAGATAGATAGATAGATAGATAGATATGAACAGACTGATATAGATAGATAGATAGATAGATAGATAGATAGATAGAAAAATAGAGAACAGTCTATGATGGAAATAGAGAGAAAGAGAGACAGAGAGAGAAGTTTAGATAAAAAAGAAAACCATTTTTTCAGTGAGAGGGAGAGAAGGAGGAAAAAGAAAAGCACTGGACAGAGAGAGAGAGAGAGAAAGAGAGAGAGAGAGAGAGAAAGAGAGAACGAGAGAGAGACTGAGAAGCTTATCGATGAATAGAGAGATTTACAGTCGGCCAAAAGCAAATAAAAGATTGATAAATTGATACTTCTACGTTGTTTTACAGCAGTTTTCCATCTTTGCAAGAATTCCACCACACGTGTACACACATGTAAAATGTACACATATACATACATATATACACACACATACATGCAAACACACAACAACATGCACACTCTAAAAGGCAGATACACCGACCAAAACTCAAACGCATGCACACATCAACACAGAAGCATATACACCTGTGCACATACATATACCAATGCACACGCAAGCATACATATACATGAAAACACCAGTCAACATACAAGGAGGAGTTCCTATTGTGTAGTGGCTAATGTGCTAGACTGCAAGAATGTAGTTAGTGAGTTCAAACTCCAGTTGTGTTAATATGTTCACTTTTGAACTAATCTCCTTCAGAAAGATATAAACCTCTTATCGCCCCTAGCTACAGATTAAGTCGTATCACAGCTCTTTTTCTACAAGGACAGTTTAGGCATTAGACAACTCACAAAGGTTGATATGCCATTAAATAGAGAAACCAAACTAAACCAACATACCTATAGGCACCAACATACACTCAGCACATGCTCAACCATGGAGAGAGAGAGAGAGAGAGAGAGAGAGAGAGAGAGAGAGAGAGAGAGAGAATTATCTTAGAAAGCACAGCTATTTTACAAAAGATGAATCCTGCTGTGTGTAAACAGAAAATGATTCATGAAGTCAGACATGGACCACTGGAATTGTAATGCTTCTTGCAACGAGAGAAAAATTGTTACACTGAGAGGAAGGAATGCAGTGCGGAGGACAGGCGAGGGTGGTAGAGAGGGATAGGAGGGTGGGTGCGGGTGTAATTTTATGCCACATTTGCTGAGGGATGAATACAAATAATGGAGGGTTGGTGTGGAAGCATGTGGGATGTAAGCAATATTATATGCGAATAAGTAGACATTAATATACGTACATGAATATAGATAGAAAATTATGTCAAAGGTAAGTAAAATAAAAATACAGCTAGATAATACATCTATCTAAGTCTATTCATATATTTCTGTCTATCTGTCTGTCTGTTTATCTAAGTCCGTTCCTATCTATCTATACAGATGTATGTATATGTGTGAGTGTATGTGTGTGTGTTTGTGTGTGTGCATGCCTGTAAGGCATATTGCATCCACTAATTCTGTTCTATCTATCTATCTATCTATCTATCTCTGTATATTATCTATCTATCTATCTATCTATCTATCTCAGTCTGGTCATATCTATCTATCTATCTATTGTTTTCTTCAATCTCAATCAGTTCATACCTATTTATATAGATGTGTGTGTGTGTGTGTGTGTGTGTGTGTGTGTGTGTGTGTGTGTGTGTGTGTGTGTGCATGCCGATAAGGCATATTGCATCCACTAACTCTAATCTATCTCTCTATCTCTCTAATTCTGTTCATATCTATCTATCTATCTATCTATCTATCTATCTATCTATCTCAGTTTTAATCTATCTATCTATCTATCTATCTATCTCAGTTTTAATCTATCTATCTATCTATCTATCTATCTATCTCAGTTTTAATCTATCTATCTATCTATCTATCTCAGTTTTAATCTATCTATCTATCTCAACCCAATATCTATCTATCTATCTATCTATCTATCTATCTATCTATCTCAACCCAATATCTATCTATCTATCAATCTCAGTTTTAATCTATCTATCTATCTATCTATCTATCTATCTCAGTTTTAATCTATCTATCTATCTATCTATCTATCTATCTATCTATCTCAACCCAATATCTATCTATCTATCTATCTATCTATCTATCTATCTATCTATCTATCTATCTATCTATCTATCTCACCCAATATCTATCTATCTATCTATCTATCTCAGTTTTAATCTATCTATCTATCTATCTATCTATCTATCTATCTATCTAATTCTGTTCATATCTATCTATCGATCTATCGTTTTCTTCAATCTCAATCTGTTCATATCTATTCATATAGATGTATGTGTGTGTGTGTGTGTGTGTGTGTATAAGATATATTGCATTCACTAATTCTAATCTACATGTTTATCTATCTATCTGCCAAACTATATCTCTTTCTATCTATTGTTTTCTTTTTCCTATCTCGGTCTGTTCATATCTATCTATATAGATGTGTGTGTGTGTGTGTGTGTGTGTGTTTGCGTGTGTGTGTGTGTGTGTGTCTATAAGACATATTTCATCCACTAATTCTAATCTATATGTTTGTATATCTATCTATCTATCTATCTATCTATCTATCTGCCTAACTATATCTATTTATATGTATGGTTTTCTTTTTCCTATCTCGGTCTGTTCATATCGATCTTATTGTCTATTTCAGTCTATTCATTTCTTTGTGTGGATCATTAAAAAAACAAGAGAATCTTTTTTTGAAAAAGGTGAAATAAATCCTTTTTTCAGAATTTATCAGCTTAAATATAAACTCTGCAATATTTAATCTTGAAAAAATATTTGTTTTGAAACTATTCAAAATGGTGCCAAAGCAAACATACTGCCTCAGGCTTGAACAGAGTTCCATCATCAAAATTTTGTTGGCTGACAAGTGCAAACCGTATGAAATTTACAGAAGAATATGTGAAGTGTACTGAGGGCCATGTTTTAGTTCAAAAAATGTTTACAAATAGGCTAAATATAGCTTTACCACTATGAGACCAGTTGAAAATACAGTCTATGGAGTAGGAACATAAACACTATTTGGTAAAGAAAAAATTCCAGGTGCAGTGGTCAGTAAAGGAGATCATGCTGAGACATGAAATGACCTGTCAAAATTGAGTTCCTTGAAAAATGTGTTACAGTAAACAGGGTTTCTTATTGCTGATACCTTTGGCAAAATTCACCTTATTTACTACCAGCACAGCCAATTAGTAAATACGGCCCTGCATGTTACATTAATAGCCAAATATCTAACAGGCCAATGTAATGTCAACAAAACAAAAAAAAAAAAGAGCTCATTCATGGCCACCTAGTAAATACGGCCCAGCATCTTACATTGATAGGCAAATTTCTAACAGGCCAATGTAATTTCAACAAAACAAAAAAAAAGAGCTCATTCATGGCCACCTAGTAAATACGGCCCTGCATCTTACATCAATAGGCAAATTTCTAACAGGCCGATGTAATGTCAACAAAACAAAAAAAAAAGAGCTCCTTCATGGCCACCTAGTAAATACCGCCCAGCATGTTACATTAATAAGCAAATATCTAAGAGGCCGATGTAATGTCAACAAAACAAAACAAAAGAGCTCATTCGTGGCCACCTTGTAAATATGGCCCTGCATCTTACATTAATAGGCAAATATCTAACAGGCCGATGTAATGTCAACAAAATAAAAAAAACGGCTCATTCATGGCCGAATATGAAATTAAACTAAAAAGAGAATTAACTTAAAAATTTGAACAGAGAAAATAATATAATCAAGTTAGTTGAATTTACCTGATGTTATTTTTTTATTCCTTTCAACATTAAAATTCATATTTACACTTTGTTTTTAATTGATCCTCCAATCATGAACGGCTGTGAGTTACCTTGCTCTAAGGATTTTCACTTGCCTATATGGCCTTTTTTTTGTAGACACAAACTGTTTTTTTTATTTTTCTTTAGAAATATGATAATAAAAGATACTAAACAAGCAAAAATGTTTTTGTTTTCATTATATCGGTATGTTAGAAATTGGCCGGTTAATGTAACATGTGGAGCCGTATTTATTAGTTGTCCATACTACCAGTCAAAAGTATTTGGCCACTCATGAAAATTTTCATTTCTTATCCTAAAAGTGTTATTTTTAATGAAACAAGTTAAGCACCACAATGTTTCAAGTAATACAAGTCTTTCTCACCTACAAATGAAGCAAAACAAAAAAAAATTCTTCAACTTTTCATTCATCAAAATGACCCGTTTAACCACTTCATAGATTCTCAGCACTTCATAGATTCTCAGCACTCTTTCCACTAAAGACTAAAGGAAGACTCCAGATAATTCTGCCCAGCTTTGCAGCAAGCGTTGCCAGAGGTGAGCCGCATTTGTAGAGTGTTTAGCTTTGACGTTTTTGTTAAGTTTTTCCCACACCAGTCCAATGGGATTAAAGTCTGCTGATTGCACCCGACCCAGACATCAATTAAAGGATGTGCAGTCCCTCTTTCCATTTAATGCTTTTGGTTATTATCTTACATGAGCACAAATCCTTGAGCCACAAGACATGTCCCAGATAGGATCACGTGATGCTGCAGTGTGCTGTAATAGCTGGTTTGATTCCATTTAGTCTTCACCTGGTGTAAATGCCTGACTTTGCAAAGTGACAATACACCTGCTGGCCGACTCCCACTATCTCAACCTCCTAAACCACTCATGGCCATCCGATCATCTAGTGGTTTCTCTCATCTCCGGCCAGGGGTATTTCACATTTCTTCACAAACACACAAAACACAACATACACAACAGAGAGGGTGGAAGAAAAGAGAACAAACAAATACAGACTTCGGTTAGCTCCAAGTGCAAGAAGGGAGAAGTTTTGTGACGCTTTTGTGTAGCTTTCTGTGCATCTGTGAACTATTGCGAGCATGTATTCAAGCGAAATTCCCACAAAGCCACCGGGAACACTGACTCATCCTCTCACTTTGGCCAACCTGGCCTCTGAGTCCACAGGCCCTAGCTCCTGTTCTCTCCTGCTGACTGCCCTGTTCTGTTCTCTTCTCTCGACTGCCTCCTTCTGTTCTGGGACCTTGCTTTCTCTCATCCTCTTCTGGTCTTGTGGGAGATCTCACATGCAAGCTCTTTGTGTGGGTTTCATGCCAAAACAGACATTCTAAGGATGTAGTCTGGACAGATGATAAACAGGTATGGGGCTAATGTGTCTCCTTGTAACACACCTGTTACAATGTCGAAGTAGTCTGTGGCTCCATCTGGGGAGCGGACTTTTTCTTTCGTGTTTTTATAGAGCATCATTATGGCTGGGATGGTTTCTTTAGGTAGGCCATAGGCAAATAGTATTTGTTCCATCATTCTTCTGTGTATGGAGTTAAAGGCCTTGGTGAAGTCAAGAAATAATATTGTTGCCTCTGGGTTTTTTGCATGTACACCTTCTAGAATTTGAATGATAGTCAAAATGTCTTGGATCGATTTCTCTGAAAGCCATTTTGGTTCTTCCTAAGTATCTTCTCAATTTTGGGTTCTATATGGCTGTGTAGTAGAGCATTGTAAATTTTGGCTGCTATGGATGTAAGGGTTATACCTCGGTAGTTCTTGGGATATTCCGAGGTCACCCTTCTTAGGGAAGGG
This sequence comes from Sepioteuthis lessoniana, assembly GCA_963585895.1. Classification (NCBI taxonomy): domain Eukaryota; kingdom Metazoa; phylum Mollusca; class Cephalopoda; order Myopsida; family Loliginidae; genus Sepioteuthis; species Sepioteuthis lessoniana. Next base: position 38,959,141 of record OY757947.1, on the reverse strand, counting down.
GAGAATGCATCCCTTTGTCCATCTGTCTATTGTGTTTTGGTTATATACGGCATTGCAGCATCAGAACAGTATGTTGTCGAATTCCCTGGTCTTCCATACTTCTTGGGGTATTTCATCAAGCCCTGCTGCTTTTCTATTTTTAATTCTTCTCAGAACTGAGTCGAGTTCTTCTTGCATAAACTGGCCTAGTTTGATGTCTAATTGATTACTAATGGCCTATGAAGGGTCTGAAAGTGATCAGAACAACTTCGGTAAATTCATCAACCAACTCCAACCTAAAACCAAAACACTTATCACACACACACACACACACATACACACACACATACTCAGTTTGTTTGTTTGTTTGTGTTTTATGGCATATCAACCTTTGTTGGTTATTTAATACCAAATTTAATACCAAATTCATTTTTATACAAATAAACAGTTCTATTTCAAACAATTCAGTTTAGCATTAATACACAGTTTAATTTTCAAAAGCATTTCGATTTCAAACTTTTCAGTTTAATCAAATAGTTCTAATTCAAACACTTCAGTTTAGTATAAATATAGTTTTTGATTACACACAGTTCAATGTCAAAACAGTTCTGTTTCGAACAATTCAGTTTAGTGTAAGTACAGTTTCAGTGTCAAGAACAGTTCTATTTTAAACAATCCAGTTTAGCATAGAAAAAAAGTTCCATTTCAAACAATTCAGTTTAGCATAAGTACACAGTTAATTCGATCTGACCCATAGATGGATCCTATCAGGTGCTACCACTCCGAGCCAGAGTGGACCTGGCAGCAAGGGCAATGAAGGGGTACTCTGCATTTCCCAAAGCTCCAGCATTTTTGGAACCTCACCATAAGATTGTTTAGCATCATAAAACAAATGCAACTTCCCATCCAAATACTGGTTCACTTAAGACTGCTACTGAGGAGAAATAGAATAAAATGTCAGAAGTATTTATTTCAAAGACATGCAAATCATTTTGAAGGTGTGTTGAAACAATAATTAAAAAAAATGGAAGCCATATTGAGAAAATTTACTGTTTTGTGTCTATCTTCATATTTTGGTGTTTATTTTTTTAAATGATAATTAATCTTGTTTTATAATACAGTTGTTTATTATTATACTATAATATTCCTAATTTTGCTTTCACACGCTGTATGTATATATATATATGGATATATATCCCAGATATATATATATATATATATATATCCCACACACACACATATATATATATATACATATATATATCCCACATATATATATATATATATATATATATCCCAGCTTCGGGAATCTAGCCTGTCTAGCCACACTGATGAGTTCTGATAGAACGAAACAGATCTGTCTGTAGATGAAAATAGTAATTTACAAAGCTCTTTCTTTCAATGTGGCACAAGGCCGAATGAATGGGGCACCCAATGAGAATCGAACTCACTCGTGTAGGTTTGCTAATCAAGCTTGCTAACCGTTACACCACCAAAGGTGCCCCTGTGGATGACAATATATATATATATATATATATATACACATACATACACACACACACACATACACACAAATACATATGCACACAAAAAATGTATACACCCATACACTAATTAACTAAGCTTATTTTGCATAGATGTGGCACAAGGCCATATGAATAGGGCAACTGTTGAGACTCAAACTCACTCATGTAGGTTACGAGTCTAGCTTGCATACCATTACATCACCAGAGGTATGAACCCCCTTATTCTCCCTCCAGCTATGGGTAAATAGTAGGACGGACTAGGTTCTTCAGCCTTGGTGGGGCAACTAGTCTAGGAGAAGGAAAACTCTGAATTCAAACCTGTTAAACTCCGCTTAAAAATTGACCTTGTGTCATATCCTGCCCGAGCGGAGGGGTTGGTAAATAGTATCACCAGAGGCACCCACACAAATATACATACATACACAAATACATAAACACACACACACATATGCACATATATATATATATATATATATATATATGTACATATACATACATGCATATTCATACATACATACATACTTATATACATACAACTATATATACACATATATATGCACATGGAAATACACCCACACTTGCGCACACACAGACAAACACACACTAATATATATGCACATGCACACACATGTACATATATATACATACACAAATACATACACACACATGTATATATATATATATACATAAATATGCACACAAACATGTATATATATATATATATATATATATATATACAAATACACACACATACATATATATATATATATATATACTAATACACACACACATATACATACATATACACAAATACACACACACACACATATATTTATTCACAAATACACACATACATAATATATATATACATGTACACACAAATACACACACACACACACATATATATATATATATATATATATATATATATATACACACACACAAATATATATATACAGAGACAGATATAGAGGTGTTCATTTTATAATGAAAGCTATCATAGGAAATGGACTTGGTGATAAGAGTTCAAATCCTAGGGAAGACTGTGTTTTTTCCCATAGCACTAATACTCTAGGGAAAAGGTATGAAACTAATAATTCTCCCACCAGGAAACAAAAAAAAAATGGCTGTCTCCGATTAGATTTGATATAATTGCAAATTTTAATAAGTTTGAATACGAAACGAAGATTTCAAAATTCCAGGAGGGGAGGAATAGAGCGAACAAGCGAATCCAGCAAATTAGCACAGAAGGAATATAAGACTAGACACAACTGGGTGGGCAAGGTGATCCACTGGGAGATGTGCAGGAAATTTAAATTTGACCATACGAACAAATTGTATATGCACAACCCAGCAGCTGTCCTGGAGAATGACACACACAAACTCCTATGGGACTTTGACATACAAATGGATCACCTAATCTCAGCCAAAAGACCAGACCTCATAGTAATCAACAAAAAAATGAAGGTGGAGGTGCACGTGGTGTAATGGTTATCGTCGTAGGAAATGGACACGGCGACTCGAGTTCAAATCCTCGACGAGAATGATTGCATTTTACATAGCACTAATACCCTTGGGAAAGGTATGAATCCAATAATGCTCCCTCCAGCTATGGGTAAATAGTAGGGCAGACTGATTTTTTCAGTCTTGGTGAAGCAACTAGTCTTGGAGAAGGAAAACTTTGAATTCAAACCTGTTAAAAATTGACCTTGTGTCATATCCTGCCCAAACGGAGGGGTTGGGTAAATAGGATCAACGAAAAATTGAGATGGTAGACTAGGACCTTTAACCTTTAACCTACGATAAGAAAAATTGAATTCTAACTTATTAAACACCACTTGAAAAAATTGACCTCTTATCATACCTTGCTAGTGCAAAGGGATATATATATATATATATATATATAACTATATATAACTATATATATATATATATATGCTCTCCTACACTCGTAGGATTGAGCTCTCTAGCAAATGAAGTAATCGGGTTGCCATTAGCGTTCATTTAAGGCTCTTCAAATATGAATTGAGCTCTCGGTAGCCATTAAGCGGATGTATGTAAACAATAGTAATTGTGATTCATAACCGTTTAAAATTTACTTCGCTGCTACTGGTTCCTTCGTGGCTGAGGGGTAGAAACTTGGATTGGCGTTTGAGTCAACTGGGTTTCGATCCCAGCTACGGGAAGCTAGTATGTCTAGCCACACTGATGAGTTCTGATAGAACGAAACAGATCTGTCTGTGGATGACTATATATATATATATATATATAGATACACATGATCTACCCAGATGTGTCCATCCATTTTGGGGCTAGAGAATACGTCGACTGCATCTCTGCATAGGCTTGTTCAGTCAGCTGGAGCTGTAGAATAGAATCAACTGCTTCTGTACAGAGGGGTAAGATCCCAACGAGTGTCCTGGATAGGATACTAAACAATCTGATGGTGAGGTTCCAGCAATGCTGGAGCTTTGGGGAATGCGGAATACTCCTTCATTGCCAATGATCCCAGGTCCACTCTGGCCTGGAGTGGTAGCACCTGATAGGGTCCTATCAATGGGTCAAATAGAACTAAACCGTGTTTTTGAGAATTTACTGTTTTTGCATTTAAACTGCGTAGATAAGCTAAATTGAATTGCTTGAAATAGAACTGTTTTGACATCTAAACTGCTAAATAAATTATCTGAAATAAACCTATTTTTACATTTAACACTCTGTATTGCTGGGGCTGCAGAATATATCAACTACACCTCTGTAGAGGAGTAATACTCTCTCCCCAACGAGTGTCCTGGATATAACACTGAACAATCTGATGGTGAGGTTCCAATAATGCTGGAGCTCTGGGAAATATGAAGCACCTCTTCATTGCCATTGCTCTTAGGTCCCCTCTGGCCCGGAGTGGTAGCACTTGATAGGGCTCTATCTATGGGTCAAATAGAACTAATCTGCATACTTATGCTAAACTAAATTACTTGAAATAGAACTGTTTTGATATTTAAACTGTGTACTTATGCTAAACTAAATTGTTTGAAATAGAAGTGTTTTTGACATTGAAACTGAACTTTCATTAAAGTGAATTTTTTGAAACGGAACTGTTTTGACATTTAGCTGTGTGTAAACAAAACCTATACTTATAAAGTAAGTAAAGTTGACTACCGTAGTCGAGGGTGACCCGAAGACTCCCTTTTCAATAGCTACTACACCAAGGTGTAGGGGAGGGCGCTACTCCATTCCCTGGATTGCTCCACTTTACCCTTGATCTTTACCTTATAATGCTGAGTGCTAAGCAAGGTAGCATCAAGTACTATTTTTTGAGTCTTTGGTATGACTCGACCAGGGATTGAACCCAGGTCTCCTGGGCCATTGGCAAACATTCTATTATGCCAATATATTAAACTGAATAGCTTAAAATAGAAATGTTTTTGACAATTAAACTGTGTACTTACATTTAAACTGTGTACTTATGCAAAACAGAATTCTTTGAAATAGAAATTATTATTTGTAAAAAATGGATTTGGCATTAAATAATCTACAAAGGTTGATATACCATAAAAACCAACCAACCAACTGTTCTGCAGAGGGGTAAGACTCCCTGGATATGACACTAAACAATCTGATGGTGAGGTTTCAGTAATGTTGGAGCTTTAGGGAATGCGGAGTAGCCCTTTGTTGCCATTGCTCCCAGGTTCGCTCTAGCCTGGAGTGGTAGCACCTGATAGAACAAAACTGCATACTTATGCTAAACTAAATTGTTTAAAATAGAACTATCTAAACTGAATGTATGTTAAACTGAATTGGTTGAAATAGAACTGTTTATATGTATGAAAATGAATTTGGCATTAAATAACCTACAAAGGTTGATATGTCATAAAAACCAAACCAAACCCTAACAAACCGATCATTTTGAATATCTTGATGACCTTGGTGTAACCTGGCACACAAAGGTGTGAACAATCTCCGCAATTGCCTCAGTAAATATTCATGCAGTTATGATATCCATCATTCTTACAAGACTATGGATCTGAACCCTGATTTTGGCACAGGCCTTGGCAAGACTGTGTATAAGATCAACAGTTGCTCATGCAGCAGGTGTTCCCTCTTTGCTGCACCTGCATTTTCTCCTTATTTTGCTACTTTATCATAACAAGTAACTCTACCATACTGGTAGGTATTTAAAGATTAGAACTTTCCTTCTCCCAGATTAGTTACTCTTATCAAGGCTAGAGAGCCCAGGCAGTGTTCGGGTCTGTTCTCGAACTGGTTGAAACTGGATTCAGTGATTGCAAACAAAAATAACATCTTCACTTGATTTGTTTCTGTCAACAAATGTAACGTGTTCACTCAATTGCGATATTCTCTCTACTAGCCTTTCTCCCGCATTTGGCGTTTTATGCTTGGCCGATATACCTGCTTAAAAAAAAATTGCATATGCCACTCTTGCAAATTCTCTTCACTGGAGACTACATTTGATTTTTAATTGAGGTGTTAGGTCAGCCATATTTCTTTCTCTCTCTATCTCTCTCTCTCTCTCTCTTGAAAGCACCATTCATTCTGCACGACAGGCACAAACATGCTTGCTTTGCAATACGAGGTAAGCTGTCTTTTCTTCTACAGTCAGATCTACTATGTTCCAATACTTGAATCAAGGAAAGATAGATGCGTATCTTTTCTCTCTCTTTCTCTCTCGGACGCACCATTCATTCTGCACGACAGGCACAAACATGCTTGCTTTGCCATACGAGGTAAGCTGTCTTTTCTTCTACAGTCAGATCTTCTATGTTCAAATACTTGAATCAAGGAAAGATAGAAGCATATCTTTTCTCTCTCTCTCTCTCTCTCTCTCTCTTTCTTGGACGTACCATTCATTCTACATGGCAGGCACAAACATGCTTGCTTTGCCATACGAGGTAAGCTGTCTTTTCTTCTACAGTCAGATCAACTATGTTCCAATACTTGAATCAAGGAAAGATAGATTCATATCTTTTCTCTCTCTCTCTCTCTCTCTTGGACATACCATTCATTCTGCATGGCAGGCACAAACATGCTTGCTTTGCCATACGAGGTAAGCTGTCTTTTCTTCTACAGTCAAATCTACTATGTTCAAATACTTGAATCAAGGAAAGATAGAAGCATATCTTTTCTCCCTCTCTCTCTCTCTCTCTCTTTCTTGGACGTACCATTCATTCTAAATGGCAGGCACAAACATGCTTGCTTTGCCATACGAGGTAAGCTGTCTTTTCTTCTACAGTCAGATCTACTATGTTCCAATACTTGAATCAAGGAAAGATAGATGCGTATCTTTTTTTTCTCTCTCTCTCTCTCTCTTGGACATACCATTCATTCTGCACGATAGGCACAAACATGCTTGCTTTGCCATACGAGGTAAGCTGTCTTTTCTTCTACAGTCAAATCTACTATGTTCCAATACTTGAATCAAGGAAAGATAGAAGCATATCTTTTCTCTCTCTCTCTCTCTCTCTCTCTTTCTTGGACGTACTATTCATTCTACACGGCAGGCACAAACATGCTTGCTTTGCCATACGAGGTAAGCTGTCTTTTCTTCTACAGTCAGATCTACTATGTTCCAATACTTGAATCAAGGAAAGATAGATGCGTATCTTTTTTTTCTCTCTCTCTCTCTCTCTCTTTCTTGGATGCACCATTCATTCTGCACGACAGGCATAAACGTGCTCACTTTGCCATACGAGATAAGCTGTCTTTTCTTCTACAGTCAGATCTACTATGTTCCAATACTTGAATCAAGGAAAGATAGATTCATATCTTTTCTCTCTCTCTCTCTCTCTCTTGGACATACCATTCATTCTGCACGATAGGCACAAACATGCTTGCTTTGCCATACGAGGTAAGCTGTCTTTTCTTCTACAGTCAGATCTACTATGTTCCAATACTTGAGTAAAGGAAAGATAGAAGCATATCTTTTCTCTCGGCATTTAGGAGGAAATAGAAATGACTTTGAGAGTTTGTGTTCCTCCAACAATCAACATGAGAATAGAAGACTACGATGTGTAAAGAGTTCACAGGTGCGTTCAGTTTCCACTGAGTGTCCCGTACTTCTGGTCTTGGTGCCCATGGAGTAATGATTATCATCATAGGAAATGGACACGGCGACATGAGTTCAAATCCTAGTCATGGTTGATTGCATTTCGCATAGTACTAATATCCTTGGAAATGGTTTGAATCCTCTTATTCTCCCTCTAGTTATGGGTAAATATTAGGACAGACTGAGTTCTTTACCCTTGGTTAGGCAACAAATCTAGATGGAAAACTCTGAATTCAAACCTGTTAAACTCAATTTAAAAAATTGACCTTGATTCACATCCTGTCCGTGCAAAGGGATTGGTAAACGCATTCTTCTGTTTTTTTTGCGAAAATAAGCTAGTTAATAGCTGAATTCAAATTTCGGTTTTGTGTTCATTTTGCAATGGAAAAAAATATGAATCCATCTCTTTGTTCTGGTTATAGGTAAAATAACAGAGCATACAGTGCTTTACACTTGGTTAGCAACCAGTCTAAAGAAAAAGCAACTTCACATTCAGACCTCAGTTCATGATTCATGATTCACCTGGCTTACTATTGATTGATGACCAGTCTAGGAGAAAGACATCACTGAATTCAAACCTCAATTCATGATTCGTAATGATTAATATCTGGCCAATTTTACCTGTGGTAGATGACCAAATTAGAAGAAAATAAAATCCAAATTTCAATTCTTGATTCATAATCACTCGTGTCTTATCACTCCTGTGTGACCAGTCTAGCAGAAAGACATCTTTGAATTCAAATATCAATTCAGGATTCATGACTAATAGATGATTCATACCTTATGTATCTTACTATTAGTCTGTGACCAGTCTAGGAGAAAGGTAACTCAACTTGCAGTCATACCTGCTAATAGGAATACTTGAAACCATACAACTGTGAGCAAATAAGTTTTACTAAATTGGAATACTTGATCTGATTTAAATGTGAGAAGACAAAGGATTGTTATTGTAATCATTGTTATTATTATTATTATAATTAAATATTTGAAACCATATAATTATGTATAAATTATATGATTACATGGAACTATACAATTGCTTGAAAATTAGTTGTATGAGATTATGTAGAATAAAAGTAAAGTTGGCGACTTTAGTCGAGGGTAACCCAAAGACTCATTATTCAATTGCTCCTGCACTGTGGTGTAATGGAGGGCGCGACTCTTTTCCTTGAATTTCTCCACTTTACCCTTGATGTAACATATTGGCCCTTGATTGAGCTGTCTATTAAGAGTTGCACCTGTGTAAATAACAGGTGCATCTGGTCGAAGATATCAGGGTATCACCTTGACCTGTGGACGGGTTGAATTTGGTGCAATTGCGACACCCACAGGAAGCAGGTGGGTGTCAAACAATTATATAACCTGGTGCCACAGACGGCTTGGGTTAGTTAGAGTTCGAGTTGCAGTTCAAGGCAGTGAGAACCAGCTCCAGACAGAGGGCTTGGGCAGCCCAGCAGAATGAGGAAGAAGTGCTGCTATAGTCAGAGGAACTTGGGGTCAATATGTTGCAGTCTCTCTCTGTCTCCAACTCACCTCTCACACATAACCAACATCAACCCTTTCGCAACCCTTTAGAGAATAAAGTGTGAGAGGTATATTTTTCTAAAGAACTGTGTTCATTCGTCATTATTGCTGATTATGTTTCCACATGTATATGTATACGTATAGTTGTATCATGGCTATACAACATTGATACATACTTTAAAATTCTGAACGTTAAGCAAGGAGGTATCAAGTACCATTTTTGAGTCTTTAGTATGACTTGACCTGGTACTGAACCCCAGTCTCCCGAACCATTGGCAAACATTCTGTCCTTTAGGCCAATGGCCCAGTTAGGAATACTTAATATCATATCACAGTATGTAAATAAATGACTATCATTAAATAAGAACAAGTAAAGTTGGCGACCTTAGTCGAGAGTGACCTGAAGGCCATTGGCCTAATGAGTAGAGTGTTTGCCAATGGTCCAGGAGATCAGGGTTCGATCCCAGGTTGAGTCATACCAAAGACTCAAAAAATGGTACTTGATGCCGCCTTGCTTAACACTCAGCATTATAAGGTATGGATCAAAGATAAAGTGGAGCAATCCAAGGAAAGTAGTGCCCTCCCCTCAACCTTTGTGTTCTAGCAATTGAAAAGGGAGTCCTCGGGTCACCCTTGACTAAGATTGCTAAGTTTATTAAATAAGAATAGTTACTCAAAACCATATAAGTAAAGTTGGCAACTGTAGTCGAGGGTGGCCCAAAGACTCCTTTTTCAAAAGTTACTACACCGAGGTGTAGGGAAGGGCACTACTCCTTTTCCTGGATTGCTCCACTTTACCCTTGATCTATACCTTATAATGCTGAGTGTAAGCAAGGCAGCATTAAGTACCATTATTTTGTGTCTTTGGTATGACTTGACCTGGGATTGAACCCCGGTCTCCCGGACCATTGGCAAATTGTATATAAATTATCAGTATTTGATTGAAATAGAGTTGTGTGCAAATTATTTGTACTAGATAGGAATACTTGAGACCATATAACTACGCACAAACAAATGAGTGGGTGAACAAAATAAGCAATCAGTCGTGTAGCAAGCTGAGTCAATTGTTGAATGAGCTCTGAAGAAGGCGAGCTCTTTATGGTATGTTGGAGTATTCCATCATGGATAAAGTGGAGCAATCCAAGGAATGGAGTAGCACCCTCCCCTACACCTTGGTGTGGTAACTATTGAAAAGGGAGCCTTCGGGTCACCCTTGACTCAGGTCACCAACTTTACTTTTACGTAAAGTTCTTCTAGAAGGATATCTTTGGCATTAGATAACCTACAAAAATTGAAACAAAGAAACCAAACCAAACAGCCTTATCCAAGATTTGAACTCAGATTGCCAGTTTCATTGTCTATGACAATAACAATCAAGCTATGAGTGATTTGTCGGCCATGGAGGAAAAACATACATAGTGGGTATTGGTGGTCAGAGGTGGTCGGTTTCACTTACCTAAATCTATCTATCCCATCATCCTTGGTGTGATGCATGCTAAATGACTAGGTAGTTACTATGATATTGATGTGGTATGGTGGCTTATAAGCTGCACTGTGACATGGTAGTAAGTAAAATAAAGTTGGCGATCTTAGTTGAGGATGATCTGAAAGCTCCCTTTTCAATAGCTACTACACCAAGGTGGAGGGAAGTGTGCTATTTTATCCCCTGGAAAACCCAACACTGCCATTACAATTGGACTCGGACATGCTAGTAAATGAGTTTAAATGCTAGTCATGATACCTCGGACAATTGGACTCGGACATGTTAGTAAATGAGTTTAAATGCTAGTCATGATACCTCGGTCAATTGGACTCGGACATGTTAGTAAATGAGTTTAAATGCTAGTCATGATACCTCGGACAATTGGACTCGGACATGTTAGTAAATGAGTTTAAATGCTAGTCATGATACCTCGGACAATTGGACTCGGACATGTTAGTAAATGAGTTTAAATGCTAGTCATGATACCTCGGACAATTGGACTCGGACATGTTAGTAAATGAGTTTAAATGCTAGTCATGATACCTCGGACAATTGGACTCGGACATGTTAGTAAATGAGTTTAAATGCTAGTCATGATACCTCGGACAATTGGACTCGGACATGTTAGTAAATGAGTTTAAATGCTAGTCATGATACCTCGGACAATTGGACTCGGACATGTTAGTAAATGAGTTTAAATGCTAGTCATGATACCTCGGACAATTGGACTCAGACATGTTAGTAAATGAGTTTAAATGCTAGTCATGAGTTTAAATGCTAGTCATGATAGCTTTGAGGTAAAATATCCCCCCCCAGGTATGGCTTAAATAATACCACTACTGTTCTTCTACAAGGAAGGCTTTAGAATTGAATAACTCGCAAAGGTTGATATGCCATTAAATAAAGAAACCAAACAAAAACTATTTAATATGATTATGATTATACATTTTAGCATTGTATATAATTAAAGATCGTTATTGTTAAATTGGATACCCCCCCAAAAGAGATCTCATAACTTTTGCAGATATATAGATATACTAATGTAGGTGAAGTTGTAGTTACTAGAGAGAGAGAGAGAGAGAGAGAGAGAGAGAGAGAGAGAGAGAGATGTATCTTGAAGACAGCTGGAATCCTGGAAGATACAGTAAATAAATTTAGAGATAATTGATGAATAAATAATGACGTAAAAGAAAGATGAAAATAAAAACAGAAACATATATATATATATATATATATATATATATATATAAATAAATAAAAATAAAAATAATCTAAACAGACTGTCATATAACCTAAAGAGACTGTTAAATAATAGATCGATGAAATCGTTTATTTGGCATTTAGTTTAGAATTCAAATACCTGTTAAAATGGCCGGAAAGATATTGTGAGTCAACTTAGTGTAATTGACAGGTAATGACCTTTAAGGGCAGAAGAAATTTTGGCTGTCATTGGAGATTGTAAAGTCAGGTGACTAAAATCCTCTTTGTTAGTAGTTAGATTTCAACTTTGAATTACTTTGCTGAAACCAGTCACAGTGTTAGGATCTAATTTTCCATCTATGGTTCTTTTTTGGAACTTCTAACTTGTGTATGAAGTTGGTAATATATATGAAGTGAATAAATAATGTCCACAAAAGAATGGTGTCTTGTTCTTTATCTTGGGAAAGAATATGAAACAATGAAGAAGATATTGAACAATATAAGGGTTTCAAGAACTAGATGATGGTGAGAAATGACTCCCAGCCAGAGAAGAAGATGCCTATAAAACAGAGTTTGCACTAATGAACTGGGTAATGAACTGGGTAATGAATATGAACAAACAGAAATTAGCAGATAGGAATGATTGGGATAGATGTGAACAGAGTGAAATAGATGGATGGATAGATTGATAAATATTAACGGACTGAAATAGATAGATAGATAGATATGAATAGACTGAAATAGATTGATGGATAGATAGATAAAAAGAGACTGAGAGAGATGGATAGATAGATTTGAACAGAGTGAAATAGATGGATGGATAGATTGATAAATATTAACGGACTGAAATAGATAGATAGATAGATATGAATAGACTGAAATAGATTGATGGATAGATAGATAAAAAGAGACTGAGAGAGATGGATAGATAGATTTGAACAGAGTGAAATAGATGGATGGATAGATTGATAAATATTAACGGACTGAAATAGATAGATAGATAGATATGAATAGACTGAAATAGATTGATGGATAGATAGATAAAAAGAGACTGAGAGAGATGGATAGATAGATTTGAACATAGTGAAATAGATAGATAGATAGATAGATAGATAAGAATAGATGGAGATAAATGGACAGATAGACATGAACAGACAAAAATAGATTGATATTTTTGAACAGACCGAAATAGATAGATGGATAGATAGATATGTGCAGACTGAAATAGGTTAATGGATGGATAGATAAGAAGAGACTGAGATAGATGGAGGGTGCTGAAGTTGTTGAGTTTGGTTGATATAAAGTCAGCACTCAGTTGCGTAAGTTAGCACTTAGTCGGGTGACAAGTTGAGTTACGTTTTGAAGTGAAGTTCAGAACTCAGAGGAAGGAGAGATTTTATGGTCAGTGGGGCATTTCACTGTGGGCATGCGAATAAGTACATTCCCTAGACAGTGATTGGTTACTGGTCCAGGGATGGACATATTGGTATATATATATATATATATATATACCGGCTACTTTTTTAATGCTGGCACGGGATCTGTATTGAGTTACAGCCAGTTTTACTTTTTTACCAACTGGACATCAGTCGGGATCCCCTGAGATGTTAAGTGTTATTCTTGTTGTAATTCCACACACTAGAGCAGTGACTTCTGCAGATAAATATAATCTAATTGAAATAGATAGGTTTGGCTTCTTTATTTAATAGCATATCAACCTTCATGGGTGTTGTGGGAGCCTTACCCATCTTACCATAATGGACTCTTCTCACTGTTATTAGTACTGGAGACTTCACTGTCAGAGAGCAGATCAATATTGGTGTTACCAGAACAGTATGAGACTTCGTACCTTTTCTATGTAACTCTATCTTTCTTGTGTAATATAATCTGTTATCTAATATCCGTGTTTGCGTTTTCATTAGTGACCCTTTCCGGAGCCACAACAGTTAGGTTTCCTTATTTAATGTAATATCAACCTTTATGGGTTATTTAATACCAAAGCCATCCTTTGAGAAGAATAACAGTAATACTATTTATCTGATAGCTGGTGGGGATAAGGGGGGTTCATGCCTTTCTTTCATGTATTAGTTCAAAAGTGTGACTGGAGTTCGAACTTCCTTACTTTGAGGCCAGGGTCCAGCTTTTTGACCATTATATCATGGGGACTCTCTACAATAGATAGATATAAACAGATTAAGATAGATATAAAAATTTTGAGATAGATAGGCATAGATTCATATAATCTATCTGTAGATAGATATAATCTATCTAGAGATAGATAGAGAGATATATACAGATTACTAAAAATAGATTAAAAATCACTGAAATATGCACAAACTGATATTGATTAATGTGATCAAATCTTCAATAGCTGTAAATAGGTTTAGAGATATAAACAGATGTAAATAGGTTTATAGATATGTAAATAGGTCTAGAGATATAAACAGATGTAAATAGGTTTATAGATATGAACAGATGTAAATAGGTTTACAGATATAAACAGATGTAAATAGGTTTATAGATATGTAAATAGGTCTAGAGATATAAACAGATGTAAATAGGTTTATAGATATGAACAGATGTAAATAGGTTTAGAGATATAAACAGATGTAAATAGGTTTAGAGATATGTAAATAGGTCTAGAGATATAAACAGATGTAAATAGGTTTAGAGATATGAACAGATGTAAATCGGTTTAGAGATATGTAAATAGGTTTAGAGATACGAACAGGTTTAGAGATTGGGACAGCTGTTAATAGGTTTAGAGATATGAACCGCTGTAAATAGGTTTAGAGATATGTAAATAGGTCTAGAGATATAAACAGATGTAAATAGGTTTAGAGATATGTAAATAGGTCTAGAGATATAAACAGATGTAAATAGGTTTAGAGATATGAACAGATGTAAATCGGTTTAGAGATATGTAAATAGGTTTAGAGATACGAACAGGTTTAGAGATTGGGACAGATGTAAATAGGTTTAGAGATATGAACAGATGTAAATAGGCTTAGAGATATGAACCGCTGTAAATAGGTGTAGAGATATGTAAATAGGTTTTGAGATATAAACAGATGTAAATCGAGATATGAACAGATGTATATAGGTTTAGAGATATGAACAGGTTTAGAGATAGAAACAGATGTAAATAGGTTTAGAGATATGAACAGATGTAAATCGGTTTAGAGATATGTAAATAGGTTTAGAGATACGAACAGGTTTAGAGATTGGGACAGCTGTTAATAGGTTTAGAGATATGAACCGCTGTAAATAGGTTTAGAGATATGTAAATAGGTCTAGAGATATAAACAGATGTAAATAGGTTTAGAGATATGTAAATAGGTCTAGAGATATAAACAGATGTAAATAGGTTTAGAGATATGAACAGATGTAAATCGGTTTAGAGATATGTAAATAGGTTTAGAGATACGAACAGGTTTAGAGATTGGGACAGATGTAAATAGGTTTAGAGATATGAACAGATGTAAATAGGCTTAGAGATATGAACCGCTGTAAATAGGTGTAGAGATATGTAAATAGGTTTTGAGATATAAACAGATGTAAATCGAGATATGAACAGATGTATATAGGTTTAGAGATATGAACAGGTTTAGAGATAGAAACAGATGTAAATAGGTTTAGAGATATGAACAGATGTAAATAGGTTTAGACATACAAACAGGTTTAGAGATTGGGACAGATGTAAATAGGTTTAGAGATATGTACAGATGTAAATAGGTTTAGAGATATATAAATAGGTTTAGAGATAGGAACAGATGTAAATAGGTTTAGAGATAGGAACCGATGTAAATAGGTTTAGAGATAGGAACAGATGTAAATAGAGATTTGTTTAGAGATATGAATAGGTCTAGAGATATAAACAGACGTAAATAGGTTTAGAGATATGTAAATAGGTTTAGAGATATGAACAGATGTAAATAGGTTTAGAGATATGAACAGGTTTAGAGATAGGAAAAGATGTAAATAGGGTTAGAAATATGTAAATAGGTTTAGAGATATGAACAGATGTAAATAGAGATATGAATAGATGTAAATAGGTTTAGAGATATGTAAATAGGTTTAGAGATAGGAACAGATGTAAATAGGTTTAGAGATATGAACAGGTTTAGAAATATGTAAATAGGTTTAGAAATATGTAAATAGGTTTAGAGATATGAACAGATGTAAATAGAGATATGAATAGATGTAAATAGGTTTAGAGATATGTAAATAGGTTTAGAGATAGGAACAGATGTAAATAGGTTTAGAGATATGAACAGGTTTAGAGATAGGAAAAGATGTAAATAGGGTTAGAAATATGTAAATAGGTTTAGAGATATGAACAAGTTTAGAGATAGGAACAGATGTAAATAGGTTTAGAGATATGAACAGATGTAAATAGAGATTTGTTTAGAGATATGAATAGGTCTAGAGATATAAACAGACGTAAATAGGTTTAGAGATATGTAAATAGGTTTAGAGACATGAACAGATGTAAATAGGTTTAGAGATATGAACAAGTTTAGAGATAGGAACAGATGTAAATAGGTTTTAGAGATATGAACAAGTTTAGAGATAGGAACAGATGTAAATAGAGATATGAATAGATGTAAATAGGTTTAGAGATATGTAAATAGGTTTAGAGATGGGAACAGATGTAAATAGGTTTAGAGATATGAACAGGTTCAGAGATAGGAACAGATGTAAATAGGGTTAGAAATATGTAAATAGGTTTAGAGATATGAACAAGTTTAGAGATAGGAACAGATGTAAATAGAGATAGGAACTGATGTAAATAGGTTTAGAGATATGAACAGGTTTAGAGATAGGAACAGATGTAAATAGGGTTAGAAATATGTAAATAGGTTTAGAGATATGAACAAGTTTAGAGATAGGAACAGATGTAAATAGAGATAGGAACAGATGTAAATAGGTTTAGAGATATGAACAGAGAGATTGATTCTCTTTATTCATTTAATAATTCATTCATGCTTGAATGAATCATCTTTTTCCTTCATTCTTTTGTTAATTTTTCCATTTACTCTAACAGATTCATTTTTCTTTCTTTTCCCTTTGTTTTTTTTATTAATTCACTCTAACTGGATTTTCATTCTTCTTTTTCATTCATTTATTCACAGTAGTATTTTTTATATCTTTCTTTTGTTTTTTTTCATTCATTCATACTAAGATTATTCTCATTTTTCTTTCCTTTCTTTTTATACATTCAGTGAATGAAACTACATTTTTCTTTTTTTTAACCATTCATTAACTCTAAAACTATTAAAATATCTGTTTTTTCATTCATTCACTAACAGGATGAACATTTTTCTTTCCTTTTTTTAATCAATTTGTTCATTCACTTTAAGTGGATTTATATTTTTCTTTCTTTTTTTCATTCATTCATTCATTCACTCTGACTGGATATACATTTTTCTTTCTTCATTCCATTCATTCATTTACTCTAACCAGATCTACATTTTCTTTCTTTTTTTCAATCATTCATTCACTCTAACCAGATTTAGATTTTTCATTCTTTTTTTCATTCATTTTTTCACAGTAGTAGTTTTTTATATTCGTCTCTTGTTTCTTTTTTGATGATATATACCAGATTTTAATTTAGTAGTTTTGCAGGGTAACAGCTGGTTTTATTTTTGTCTGCCGACTGGACACTAGTTGGGACCCCTAGGCTGGTAAGTGTTATTATTATTATCATCATTATTATTATTCAACAAAGTTAAGTAATGATGTTCCTGCTCAGTTGTTGAATGAGTGATCACCAGTGAATGGCAGGTACTGTCAGCAACATAATTCCTTTGTGTCAAACAAGTCATAAAGATAGTTGATAAACCAAACAAAAATAGAATGTTCAAGTTAAACAATGACAAGCACACATGGTTTTTGATTGTTGCATACTGACCTTTGACAGAGATGTCAATCAGGGATCTCTCTACACAGGATACACCTGTGTAAACATGTGGAAGCAGCTTGCATGGTTTGACAACTGGAAATGCATGGACATTGTGAAATTATGTATACACAGGTACCTTTGAGCAAAACTAATGAGTAACAGTCTCGCAAACAGCAGTCAGAGGAGATTTCTGCCGTGAAGACGTCCAGGGAGTGACAGTGAGTGTCCAACAGGTGCCCAGAGAAGGCAGTACCTCCACCGGTTTCAAGTATTCCTATCTAATACAAATAATTTGCAGACAGTTGTATGGTTTCAAGTATTCTGATCTAATATAAATAATTTGCACACAGTTGTATTGTTTCAAGTATTCTGATCTAATATAAATAATTTGCACACAGTTATATGGTTGCAAGTATTCTGATCTAATATAAATAATTTGCACACAGTTATAGGGTTTAATGTATTCTGATCTAATATAAATAATTTGCACACAATTATATGGTTTAAAGTATTCTGATCTAATATAAATAATTTGCATACAGTTATCTGGTTTCAAGTATTCTGATCTAATATAAATAATTTGCACACAGTTATATGATTGCAAGTATTCTGATCTAATATAAATAATTTGCACACAGTTGTATTGTTTCAAGTATTCTGATCTAATATAAATAATTTGCACACAGTTATATGGTTTCAAGTATTCTAATCTAATATAAATAATTTGCACACAATTATATGTTTTAAAGTATTCTGATCTAATATAAATAATTTGCACACAGTTATAGGGTTTAAAGTATTCTGATCTAATATAAATAATTTGCACACAGTTATAGGGTTTAAAGTATTCTGATCAAATATAAATAATTTGCACACCGTTATATGGTTTAAAGTATTCTGATCTAATATAAATAATTTGCACACAGTTATATGGTTTCAAGTATTCCAATCTAATATAAATATAGGGTGTCTTTGTGGGGTAACGGTTAAAGCGCTGAACTGCGGAATCATAGTAAGCGAGTTCAAACTCCAGTTGTGCTATTACGTTCGCTTTCAGACAAATACCCTTGGGAAAGGTATGAACGCCCTCATCCTCCCAGCTTCACTGCCGTTTTTCTAGGATAGCTTTGGCATTGAATAACCCATGAAGGTTTATATGCCATTAAACAACGAGACCAAACCTATTATAAATAATTTGCACACAGTTATATGGTTTCAAGTATTTTGATCTAATATAAATAATTTGTACTGAATTATATTGTTTCAAGTATTCTGGTCTATTATGAATAATTTGCACACAGTTATATGCTTTCAGGCGCCTGTGGTGGTGTAATGGTTAGCAAGCTCAACTAGCAAACCTACACGAGTGAGTTCCAGTCTCATTGGGTGCCCCTTTCATATGGCCTTGTGCCACATCTAAGCAAAAAGCTTAGTAAATTACCACGGTTATATGCTTTCAAGTATTTTGATCTAATATAAAAAATTTGCCCTGAATTATATTGTTTCAAGTATTCTGATCTAATATGAATAATTTGCACACAGTTATATGGTTTCAAGTATTTTGATCTAATATAAATAATTTGCACTGAATTATATTGTTTCAAGTATTCTGATCTAATATGAATAATTTGCACACAGTTATATGCTTTCAAGTATCCCTATCTAATAATAATAATTTGCACACAATTATACTGTTCCAAGTATTTCTATCAAATACTAATACAGTAATAGGTGGTCATGTGATTTGCAACACTCCGCTTCAGCCCTTACATAAGCTAGATGGGTGGTTGGAAAACTTTAATCTAATAAATTGGCTGATCATGTCAAGCCCTAATACCAATATGAACAAGTCCAGTCCTTTTTCTTCAAATTGCTCTTATAGCAAATAAATACCCAACCCTTTTTATCTTAAAGGTGCTGGAAGGCAGCTGCCAAGGATCAACCACATTGAGAAAAACAGTTAATGGATATAACTATTCCTAAAAATTTATCAATACACGTGAAATTAATGAAAATCATTTCTATCAATATATCAATATATCATATACAAAAAAAAAATAATCTGGCATTAAATAGCCTACAAGGGTTGATATGCCTTTTGGAGGTGCCTGTGTTATCATCGTAGGAAATGGACACAGTGACGCGAGTTCAAATCCTAGACAAGACTGATTGTATTTCACATAGCACTAATACCCTTGGGAAAGATATGAATCCAATTATTCTCCCCCCAGCTATGGGTAAATAGTAGGGCAGACTGGTTTCTTCAGCTTTGGTGAGGTAACTAGTCTAGGAGAAGGAAAACTCTGAATTCAAACCTGTTAAACTTCACTTAAGCAATTGGCCTAGTGTCATTTCCTGCCTGAGCAGAGGGGTTGGTAAATATGGATATGCCTTTGAACAAAATAATTAACCAACTAACTAAAATTATCAATTAACTTTTGTCTCAGGCTCTAACAAAAATATTTACCTACAAACTATTTGCTTCCTGGCTCATTGGCCTAGTGGATAGTGTATTCGCCAATGGTCCGGGTGACCTGAGTTCAATCCCAGGTTGCGTTATATCAAAGTCTTTCAAAATGGTACCTTGCTTAACACTCAGCAATATAAGGTACGTATCCAGGGAAAAGAATAGCGCCCTCCCGTACATCTCTGTGTAGTAGCTATTGAAAAGGGAGCCTTCTGGTCGCCCTTGACTACGGTTGCCAACTTTACTTTTTACTTATTTGCTTACAAATCATACAAAATTAAACTGGCACTAAATAACCCACAAAAGCTGATATGCCATTAAACAATGACCAACCCAAACATCTCTAAATAAATCTTTTTTTCCTCTCTCTCTCTCTCTCTCTCTCTCTCTCTCTCTCTCTTTGCTTTTTTTTCTTCTTTCCTTTTTAATTCTTTGCCTTTCTCTTCTTGATGCCTATACCCTTTCTCTTTCTATGACTATCTTCACCTTTTCTCTTAAATAAACACCTTCAGTTTAAATTCTTTCCGTGATTCGGTTCCCAATATGGAGGAAACACCCTGTTTCCCTTTGTTTCTTCTCAGTCAACATATTTATATTACCTCATCTTAAACCTGACATCCCTCACTGGGTGTCACAGTGAAATAGATGGTGGCAGATTCAAGCAGGTCATGAAGTTGGGCTTTTGATAGGGAAGGAGTCAGAGCATGGTGTGAGGGGAAGCTGGTACTGGGTAGCTCAAGCTAGTTAAGTTTTTTTTTTGTTTTTTTTTAATCTTCTTTTAATTTTCCTGCCCAGTTTCAGAAATAATTTGTTCTGGTTAATGTTTTTAAGAAGATAGATATCTTCTTATGTTGTTGTTTATTTTATGCTGAACTTTTTTCTTGATAGGGGAGAAAAAGCTAGGAAATGAAAAATGAATAAATAAATAAATAAATAAAATAAACACATCTTATTTCATTTATGTGATTTTTTAAAAGTTTTTTTTAATCAATTTTTTTTTAATATTTAAGAAGGGGGTAGATGGAGGAGTAGGAATATGAAAGAAAGAAGAGATTAAAAATGAAAGAAAGAAAGAAAGAAAGAAAGAAAGATTAAAAAGAAAGAAAGCAATGAAGAGGTGGTAGAAGAAAGAGAGCAATGAAGAAGAAAGAAAGAAAGAAAGAAAGAAAGAAAAAAGCAATGAAGAGTTTGTAGAAGAAGAAGAAGAAGAAGAAAGAAAGAAAGAAAGATTAAAAAGAAAGAAAGCAATGAAGAGGTAGTAGAAGAAAGAGAGCAATGAAGAAGAAAGAAAGAAAGAAAGAAAGAAAGAAAGAAAGATTAAAAAGAAAGAAAGCAATGAAGAGGTGGTAGAAGAAAGAGAGCAATGAAGAAGAAAGAAAGAAAGAAAGAAAGAAAGAAAGGTTAGAAAGAAAAAAGCAATGAAGAGTTTGTAGAAGAAGAAGAAGAAGAAAGAAAGAAAGAAAGAAAGAAAGATTAAAAAGAAAGAAAGCAATGAAGAGGTAGTAGAAGAAAGAGAGCAATGAAGAAGAAAGAAAGAAAGAAAGAAAGAAAGAAAGATTAAAAAGAAAGAAAGCAATGAAGAGGTGGTAGAAGAAAGAGAGCAATGAAGAAGAAAGAAAGAAAGAAAGAAAGAAAGAAAGAAAGAAAGGTTAGAAAGAAAAAAGCAATGAAGAGTTTGTAGAAGAAGAAGAAGAAGAAGAAGAAGAAGAAGAAGAAGAAGAGGAGAAGAAGAAGAAGAAAGAAAGAAAGAAAGAATAAAGATTAAAAAGAAAGAAAGAGCAATAAAGAGGTTGAAGAAGAAAGAGAGCAATGAAGAAGAAGTAGAAGAAAGAAAGAAAGAAAGAAAGATTAAAAAGAAAGAAAGCAATGAAGAGGTAGTAGAAGAAAGAGAGCAATGAAGAAGAAAGAAAGAAAGAAAGAAAGAAAGATTAAAAAGAAAGAAAGCAATGAAGAGGTGGTAGAAGAAAGAGAGCAATGAAGAAGAAAGAAAGAAAGAAAGAAAGAAAGGTTAGAAAGAAAAAAGCAATGAAGAGTTTGTAGAAGAAGAAGAAGAAGAAGAAGAAAGAAAGAAAGAAAGAAAGAATAAAGATTAAAAAGAAAGAAAGGGCAATAAAGAGGTTGAAGAAGAAAGAGAGCAATGAAGAAGAAGTAGAAGAAAGAAAAAAAAAGAAAGGAAGAAGGTGCAGCTGAAAAAAGAAAAATGATTAGAAAAAAGAAGAAAAGAATGAGCTGGGGTGGAAAGAAAGAAAAAGGATGAGAAAGAAAGAAAGAAGTTATATGGGGAACGACCGAAAAAAGATTCAAAAGTAAGTTAGAAGTTATGAACAAAAAAAAAAAGAAAAAACATTAGAAAGGAAGCAATGAAGAAGTAAAGGATGAAGAAAAATAAAAGAAATAACCTAGGAAAGAAGGAAAAAAAGATTAGAAAGTAAAAAAGAGAAGAATGAGCTAGGACAGAAAGAAGAAAAAAATGAGAAAGAATAAATGAAGAAATTAGGACAGAAAGAAAGAAAAAGTATTAAAAAGAAAAATAAATAAAGAATGAAGTTTGGGAAAGAAAGAAAGAAAGAAAGAAAGAAAGAAAGAAAGAAAGAAAGATGATTAGAGAGAAAAAAAAAGAATAAGCTGGGACAGACAGAAGGGGAAAAAGATTAAGAAGAAAAAAAGAAAGAAGCAGGGTCAGGAAAAAGAAAGAAAGAAAAAGATTGAGCAGAAAGAAGAAAAAAGGGTAGAAAAAAAGAATGAAGCTGGTATATAAAGAAGGAAAAAGAAAAACAAAAGAAAATGGGCTAGAAAAAAAAAAAAGAAAGAAAGAAACTTGGACAGAAAGAAGAAGGAAAAAAGAAACGAAAAATGGATCTGAAAGAAAGAAAGAAAGAAAGAAAGAAAGAAAGAAAGAATAAAAAAAATTGGGTCACAAAGAAGAAAAAAAGATTAGAAAGAAAGCAATGAAAAAGTTATAGGAAAGTAAAAGAAAAAGTTGGTTGGTTGTTGGGGTTTTATGGCATATCAACCTTTATAGGTTATTTAATGCCAAATCCATTTTTATATAAACAAAAGTTAAAGTAAAGAAGGCTCCCTTTTCAATAACTACAGCACTGAGATGTAGGGGAGGGCACTACTCCTTTCCTTGAATCGCTCCACTTTACCCTTGATACATACCTTATATTGCTGAGTGTTAAGCATGGAGGTATCAAGTACCATTTTTAAAGTCTTTGGTATGCCGAGACCTGGGATTGAACCCCGGTCCATTGGTGAACACTCTACCCACTAGGTCAATGAACCAGTATAGTGTTCACCAATGGTCCGGGAGACCGGGGTTCAATCCCAGGTTGAGTCACACCAAAGACTCAAAAAATGGTACTTGATGCCTCAAAAGAAAGAAAAAAAGAAAGAAAGAAAGAAAGAAAGAAAGAATAAAAAGAAAGAAATGAAAAATGGCTCACAAGAAGAAGAAAGAAAGAAAGAAAGAAAGAAAGAAACTGGGTCACAAAGAAGGAAAAAAGATTAGAAAGAAAGCAATGAAGAAGTTGTAGGAAAACAAAAAGAAAAGGATTAGAAAGAAAAAAGAAAGAAAGAAAGAAAGAGAGAAGGTAAAAAATACGAAAAGAAGGATGAAGATAATGAATAAAAGAAGGAAGTAACGTCCTAAGATGAGGAGTGTTGATAGTAGACTTTAAAGTGAAAGAAAAATGGTAATTCTCTCCATTTCCATAAATAAAAAAAGACAAACATTGAAAGACAAAGAAAGAAAAAAAACTTTAGAAAGAAAAATTAAGAAAGAAAGAAGTTTGAAAAAAAAAAAAAAAAGGAAAAAAACCTGTAAATATTTTCTCTTTCATAAATGAAAAACATGAATGTTGAAAGAAATAGAAGAATGATAATTCCCTCTACCCACTTCCATAAAGGAAGAAGAAAATCTTTGAAAGAGAAAGAAAAATTTCCCCACTTCTATAGATAAAGAAGACAAATGTTGAAAGAGAACAAAAATGAAAAAGACAAACTTTAATAAAGAAAGAATGATTCCTTCCACTTTCATGAATAAAAGAGAAAAATGTTTCAAAAGAATGAATAATGATAATTCCTTTACCTTATATAAATGAAAAAGACAGACGACGTGAGTTAATCAAAAGGTCTTATTGATTCCTCATCATTTCATAGCCTAGAGAGGTGCCCGTGGTGTAATGGTTATCGCCGTAGGAAATGGACACGGCGACACGAGTTCAAATCCTAGGTTCTTCAGCCTTGGTGAGGCAACTAGTCTAGAAGAAGGAAAACTCTGAATTCAAACCTGTTAAACTCCGCTTAAAAATTGACCTTGTGTCATATCCTGCCCGAGCGGAGGGGTTGGTAAATATGATCATTTCATAGCCTATCCTTGAAAAATGGATGAATTCTTCCGTTCACTCAATGTCACAAAGAAAGAGAGAAAGACAATTCTTCCTTGGACCCAAGACTGACCTTAAAAGGTACAGAGCCCAACTGGGATATGATGTTGTATGTATTTAATAAGCCAAAAGTCAATGATATCCCTTGCCTTTCAAATAGTGCAACTAATAGCTGCTAGGTGGCGTAACCAAAATAGAATATAAAAGAAGCACCTGTCAAAGTCAAACTTCTTTGGTCCTGCCTCGACAAATAGAAGCACGCAATCGTGGGGGCATTTCCTTGACAAAAGGCGCTTTCTCCAAACAAACTTAATACTGTATAGTGCACAATACCATACCTTGAGATATATCTTCACAACATGACTTCCATTCTATTAAGGGCTCTCAATGTATACTAAAAGACCGCTAGGACATTTCTCCCAAATAAACTTAATGCTGTATGGTGCACAATACCATACCTTGAGATATGTCTTCACAAAACGACTTCCATTCTATTAAGGGCTCTCAACATTTACTAAAAGACCGCTATGACATTTCTTTCATACAACTCTTTATTAGCTCTTTCTTGGATTGCATACCAATGAAAGAAGTAAGAACCGTAACTCTTGGTTATTAAGATATAACTCTCACACTTTATTCTTGAAAGAGGTTAAAGATTCTGCGGTGTGAGTGAGACAGAGAGGGAGAAGCAAACAGAAACATATATCACTTTATATTGACTCATAACTTCTCTTGACCATACCATGCCATGTTTTCTTCAAGGCCCAGCTTTTTCTGCTTCTTGGCCAGGGTGTATTCAACTGGAGGCCTACTGTTGGCCTCTCTGTGGGACGTTGCCTTAGCAGGTGTCACTGTTGCTTGCTAGTGCTCCTGTGACTGACCATATCTATTCTGGGTGCTAGTGAGACTGCCTCAAGACTGACACTCTTTGTATTTCACATAGGCGTCTGCATATATCATTTCATAACACCTACAAATTTCCATTCAACTATGAGACTGCTTTCGATTATTTTCACAGGTGCGACCTGTGCAGAGAATCTCGGTCTAGAGTCAATATGCAACACTTGTATCTCATGTCATTCTTGTATTTGTTGTGCCAAGTCCGCCATGACAATAACGTATACTGTTGTTAATTCACCAGGAACTGTTTCTTATTGGAAAAGGAAATATTAGACCCTAAGACATTTCCCCTGCTGCAAGAAAAGGAAATATTAGACCATAAGACATTTCCCCCGCTGCAAGAAAAGGAAATATTAGGCCCTAAGACATTTCCCCTGCTGCAAGAAAAGGAAATATTAGACCCTAAGACATTTCCCCTGCTGCAAGAAAAGGAAATATTAGACCCTAAGACATTTCCCCCGCTGCAAGAAAAGGAAATATTAGGCCATAAGACATTTCCCCTGCTGCAAGAAAAGGAAATATTAGACCATAAGACATTTCCCCTGCTGCAAGAAAAGGAGATATTAGACCATAAGACATTTCCTTTGCTGGAAGAAAAGGAAATATTAGGCCCTAAGACATTTCCCCTGCTGCAAGAAAAAGAAATATTAGACCATAAGACATTTCCCCTGCTGCAAGAAAAGGAAATATTAGGCCATAAGACATTTCCCCTGCTGCAAGAAAAGGAAATATTAGACCCTAAGACATTTCCCCTGCTGCAAGAAAAGGAAATATTAGACCATAAGACATTTACCCTGCTGCAAGAAAAGGAAATATTAGACCCTAAGACATTTCCCCTGCTGCAAGAAAAGGAAATATTAAACGATAAGACATTTCCTTTGCTGGAAGAAAAGGAAATATTAGGCCATAAGACATTTCCCCTGCTGCAAGAAAAGGAAATATTAGACCATAAGACATTTCCCCTGCTGCAAGAAAAGGAAATATTAGGCCATAAGACATTTCCCCTGCTGCAAGAAAAGGAAATATTAGACCCTAAGACATTTCCCCCGCTGCAAGAAAAGGAAATATTAGGCCATAAGACATTTCCCCTGCTGCAAGAAAAGGAAATATTAGGCCCTAAGACATTTCCCCCGCTGCAAGAAAAGGAAATATTAGACCCTAAGACATTTCCCCTGCTGCAAGAAAAGGAAATATTAGGCCATAAGACATTTCCCCTGCTGCAAGAAAAGGAAATATTAGGCCCTAAGACATTTCCCCTGCTGCAAGAAAAGGAAATATTAGACCCTAAGACATTTCCCCTGCTGCAAGAAAAGGAAATATTAGACCCTAAGACATTTCCCCTGCTGCAAGAAAAGGAAATATTAGGCCATAAGACATTTCCCCCTGCTGCAAGAAAAGGAAATATTAGACCCTAAGACATTTCCCCTGCTGCAAGAAAAGGAAATATTAGACCCTAAGACATTTCCCCTGCTGCAAGAAAAGGAAATATTAGACCGTAAGACATTTCCCCTGCTGCAAGAAAAGGAAATATTAGGCCATAAGACATTTCCCCTGCTGCAAGAAAAGGAAATATTAGGCCCTAAGACATTTCCCCCGCTGCAAGAAAAGGAAATATTAGACCCTAAGACATTTCCCCTGCTGCAAGAAAAGGAAATATTAGGCCATAAGACATTTCCCCTGCTGCAAGAAAAGGAAATATCAGGCCCTAAGACATTTCCCCTGCTGCAAGAAAAGGAAATATTAGACCCTAAGACATTTCCCCCGCTGAAAGAAAAGGAAATATTAGGCCCTAAGACATTTCCCCTGCTGCAAGAAAAGGAAATATTAGACCATAAGACATTTCCCCCTGCTGCAAGAAAAGGAAATATTAGGCCATAAGACATTTCCCCCTGCTGCAAGAAAAGGAAATATTAGGCCATAAGACATTTCCCCCTGCTGCAAGAAAAGGAAATATTAGACCCTAAGACATTTCCCCTGCTGCAAGAAAAGGAAATATTAGGCCATAAGACATTTCCCCCTGCTGCAAGAAAAGGAAATATTAGACCCTAAGACATTTCCCCTGCTGCAAGAAAAGGAAATATTAGGCCATAAGACATTTCCCCTGCTGCAATAAAAGGAAATATTAGGCCATAAGACATTTCCCCTGCTGCAAGAAAAGGAAATATTAGGCCATAAGACATTTCCCCCTGCTGCAAGAAAAGGAAATATTAGGCCATAAGACATTTCCCCCTGCTGCAAGAAAAGGAAATATTAGGCCCTAAGACATTTCCCCTGCTGCAAGAAAAGGAAATATTAGACCATAAGACATTTCCCCCTGCTGCAAGAAAAGGAAATATTAGGCCATAAGACATTTCCCCCTGCTGCAAGAAAAGGAAATATTAGGCCATAAGACATTTCCCCCTGCTGCAAGAAAAGGAAATATTAGGCCCTAAGACATTTCCCCTGCTGCAAGAAAAGGAAATATTAGGCCATAAGACATTTCCCCCTGCTGCAAGAAAAGGAAATATTAGACCCTAAGACATTTCCCCTGCTGCAAGAAAAGGAAATATTAGGCCATAAGACATTTCCCCTGCTGCAAGAAAAGGAAATATTAGGCCATAAGACATTTCCCCCTGCTGCAAGAAAAGGAAATATTAGGCCATAAGACATTTCCCCCTGCTGCAAGAAAAGGAAATATTAGACCCTAAGACATTTCCCCTGCTGCAAGAAAAGGAAATATTAGGCCATAAGACATTTCCCCCTGCTGCAAGAAAAGGAAATATTAGGCCATAAGACATTTCCCCCTGCTGCAAGAAAAGGAAATATTAGACCCTAAGACATTTCCCCTGCTGCAAGAAAAGGAAATATTAGGCCATAAGACATTTCCCCTGCTGCAAGAAAAGGAAATATTAGGCCATAAGACATTTCCCCTGCTGCAAGAAAAGGAAATATTAGGCCATAAGACATTTCCCCCTGCTGCAAGAAAAGGAAATATTAGACCCTAAGACATTTCCCCTGCTGCAAGAAAAGGAAATATTAGGCCATAAGACATTTCCCCCTGCTGCAAGAAAAGGAAATATTAGACCCTAAGACATTTCCCCTGCTGCAAGAAAAGGAAATATTAGGCCATAAGACATTTCCCCCTGCTGCAAGAAAAGGAAATATTAGACCCTAAGACATTTCCCCTGCTGCAAGAAAAGGAAATATTAGGCCATAAGACATTTCCCCCTGCTGCAAGAAAAGGAAATATTAGACCCTAAGACATTTCCCCTGCTGCAAGAAAAGGAAATATTAGGCCCTAAGACATTTCCCCTGCTGCAAGAAAAGGAAATATTAGGCCATAAGACATTTCCCCCTGCTGCAAGAAAAGGAAATATTAGACCCTAAGACATTTCCCCTGCTGCAAGAAAAGGAAATATTAGGCCCTAAGACATTTCCCCTGCTGCAAGAAAAGGAAATATTAGGCAATAAGACATTTCCCCTGCTGCAAGAAAAGGAAATATTAGGCCATAAGACATTTCCCCCTGCTGCAAGAAAAGGAAATATTAGACCCTAAGACATTTCCCCTGCTGCAAGAAAAGGAAATATTAGGCCCTAAGACATTTCCCCTGCTGCAAGAAAAGGAAATATTAGACCATAAGACATTTCCCCTGCTGCAAGAAAAGGAAATATTAGGCCCTAAGACATTTCCCCTGCTGCAAGAAAAGGAAATATTAGGCCATAAGACATTTCCCCTGCTGCAAGAAGAGGAAATATTAGGCCCTAAGACATTTCCCCCTGCTGCAAGAAAAGGAAATATTAGACCATAAGACATTTCCCCTGCTGCAAGAAAAGGAAATATTAGGCCCTAAGACATTTCCCCTGCTGCAAGAAAAGGAAATATTAGGCCATAAGACATTTCCCCTGCTGCAAGAAAAGGAAATATTAGGCCATAAGACATTTCCCCCTGCTGCAAGAAAAGGAAATATTAGACCCTAAGACATTTCCCCTGCTGCAAGAAAAGGAAATATTAGGCCATAAGACATTTCCCCTGCTGCAAGAAAAGGAAATATTAGGCCATAAGACATTTCCCCCTGCTGCAAGAAAAGGAAATATTAGACCCTAAGACATTTCCCCCGCTGCAAGAAAAGGAAATATTAGGCCATAAGACATTTCCCCTGCTGCAAGAAAAGGAAATATTAGGCCATAAGACATTTCCCCTGCTGCAAGAAAAGGAAATATTAGACCCTAAGACATTTCCCCTGCTGCAAGAAAAGGAAATATTAGGCCATAAGACATTTCCCCTGCTGCAAGAAAAGGAAATATTAGGCCATAAGACATTTCCCCCTGCTGCAAGAAAAGGAAATATTAGACCCTAAGACATTTCCCCTGCTGCAAGAAAAGGAAATATTAGACCCTAAGACATTTCCCCTGCTGCAAGAAAAGGAAATATTAGGCCATAAGACATTTCCCCTGCTGCAAGAAAAGGAAATATTAGACCCTAAGACATTTCCCCTGCTGCAAGAAAAGGAAATATTAGACCCTAAGACATTTCCCCTGCTGCAAGAAAAGGAAATATTCGGCCATAAGACATTTCCCCCTGCTGCAAGAAAAGGAAATATTCGGCCATAAGACATTTCCCCTGCTGCAAGAAAAGGAAATATTAGACCCTAAGACATTTCCCCTGCTGCAAGAAAAGGAAATATTAGACCCTAAGACATTTCCCCTGCTGCAAGAAAAGGAAATATTCGGCCATAAGACATTTCCCCCTGCTGCAAGAAAAGGAAATATTCGGCCATAAGACATTTCCCCTGCTGCAAGAAAAGGAAATATTAGACCCTAAGACATTTCCCCTGCTGCAAGAAAAGGAAATATTAGACCCTAAGACATTTCCCCTGCTGCAAGAAAAGGAAATATTCGGCCATAAGACATTTCCCCCTGCTGCAAGAAAAGGAAATATTCGGCCATAAGACATTTCCCCTGCTGCAAGAAAAGGAAATATTAGACCCTAAGACATTTCCCCTGCTGCAAGAAAAGGAAATATTAGGCCATAAGACATTTCCCCCTGCTGCAAGAAAAGGAATTATTCGGCCATAAGACATTTCCCCTGCTGCAAGAAAAGGAAATATTAGGCCATAAGACATTTCCCCTGCTGCAAGAAAAGGAAATATTAGGCCATAAGACATTTCCCCCTGCTGCAAGAAAAGGAAATATTAGACCATAAGACATTTCCCCTGCTGCAAGAAAAGGAAATATTCGGCCATAAGACATTTCCCCTGCTGCAAGAAAAGGAAATATTAGACCCTAAGACATTTCCCCTGCTGCAAGAAAAGGAAATATTAGACCATAAGACATTTCCCCTGCTGCAAGAAAAGGAAATATTAGACCATAAGACATTTCCCCTGCTGCAAGAAAAGGAAATATTAGACCCTAAGACATTTCCCCTGCTGCAAGAAAAGGAAATATTAGGCCATAAGACATTTCCCCCTGCTGCAAGAAAAGGAAATATTCGGCCATAAGACATTTCCCCTGCTGCAAGAAAAGGAAATATTAGGCCATAAGACATTTCCCCTGCTGCAAGAAAAGGAAATATTAGACCATAAGACATTTCCCCTGCTGCAAGAAAAGGAAATATTAGGCCATAAGACATTTCCCCCTGCTGCAAGAAAAGGAAATATTCGGCCATAAGACATTTCCCCTGCTGCAAGAAAAGGAAATATTCGGCCATAAGACATTTCCCCTGCTGCAAGAAAAGGAAATATTAGGCCATAAGACATTTCCCCTGCTGCAAGAAAAGGAAATATTAGACCCTAAGACATTTCCCCTGCTGCAAGAAAAGGAAATATTAGGCCATAAGACATTTCCCCCTGCTGCAAGAAAAGGAAATATTCGGCCATAAGACATTTCCCCTGCTGCAAGAAAAGGAAATATTAGGCCATAAGACATTTCCCCCTGCTGCAAGAAAAGGAAATATTAGGCCATAAGGCATTTCCCCCTGCTGCAAGAAAAGGAAATATTCGGCCATAAGACATTTCCCCTGCTGCAAGAAAAGGAAATATTCGGCCATAAGACATTTCCCCTGCTGCAAGAAAAGGAAATATTAGGCCCTAAGACATTTCCCCTGCTGCAAGAAAAAGAAATATTAGGCCATAAGACATTTCCCCTGCTGCAAGAAAAGGAAATATTAGGCCATAAGACATTTCCCCTGCTGCAAGAAAAGGAAATATTAGACCATAAGACATTTCTCCTGCTGCAAGAAAAGGAGATATTAGGCCATAAGACATTTCCCCTGCTGCAAGAAAAGGAAATATTAGGCCACAAGACATTTCCCCTGCTGCAAGAAAAGGAAATATTAGGCCATAAGACATTTCCCCTGCTGCAAGAAAAGGAAATATTAGGCCACAAGACATTTCCCCTGCTGCAAGAAAAGGAAATATTAGGCCATAAGACATTTCCCCTGCTGCAAGAAAAGGAAATATTAGACCATAAGACATTTCCCCTGCTGCAAGAAAAGGAAATATTAGACCATAACACATTTCCCCTGCTGCAAGAAAAGGAAATATTAGGCCATAAGACATTTCCCCTGCTGCAAGAAAAGGAAATATTAGGCCATAAGACATTTCCCCTGCTGCAAGAAAAGGAAATATTAGACCATAAGACATTTCCCCTGCTGCAAGAAAAGGAAATATTAGGCCATAAGACATTTCCCCCTGCTGCAAGAAAAGGAAATATTAGGCCATAAGACATTTCCCCTGCTGCAAGAAAAGGAAATATTAGGCACTAAGACATTTCCCCTGCTGCAAGAAAAGGAAATATTAGACCATAAGACATTTCCCCTGCTGCAAGAAAAGGAAATATTAGGCCATAAGACATTTCCCCCGCTGCAAGAAAAGGAAATATTAGGCCACAAGACATTTCCCCTGCTGCAAGAAAAGGAAATATTAGACCATAAGACATTTCCCCCTGCTGCAAGAAAAGGAAATATTCGGCCATAAGACATTTCCCCTGCTGCAAGAAAAGGAAATATTAGGCCATAAGACATTTCCCCTGCTGCAAGAAAAGGAAATATTAGACCCTAAGACATTTCCCCCACTGCAAGAAAAGGAAATATTCGGCCATAAGACATTTCCCCCGCTGCAAGAAAAGGAAATATTAGACCCTAAGACATTTCCCCCGCTGCAATGAAAGGAAATATTAGGCCATTAGACATTTCCCCTGCTGCAAGAAAAGGAAATATTAGACCATAACACATTTCCCCTGCTGCAAGAAAAGGAAATATTAGACCATAAGACATTTCCCCTGCTGCAAGAAAAGGAAATATTAGACCCTAAGACATTTCCCCTGCTGCAAGAAAAGGAAATATTAGGCCATAAGACATTTCCCCCGCTGCAAGAAAAGGAAATATTCGGCCATAAGACATTTCCCCTGCTGCAAGAAAAGGAAATATTAGACAATAAGACATTTCCCCTGCTGCAAGAAAAGGAAATATTAGGCCATAAGACATTTCCCCTGCTGCAAGAAAAGGAAATATTAGGCCACAAGACATTTCCCCTGCTGCAAGAAAAGGAAATATTAGGCCACAAGACATTTCCCCTGCTGCAAGAAAAGGAAATATTAGGCCATAAGACATTTCCCCTGCTGCAAGAAAAGGAAATATTAGACCATAAGACATTTCCCCTGCTGCAAGAAAAGGAAATATTAGACCCTAAGACATTTCCCCTGCTGCAAGAAAAGGAAATATTAGGCCACAAGACATTTCCCCTGCTGCAAGAAAAGGAAATATTAGGCCATAAGACATTTCCCCTGCTGCAAGAAAAGGAAATATTAGGCCATAAGACATTTCCCCTGCTGCAAGAAAAGGAAATATTAGACCATAAGACATTTCCCCTGCTGCAAGAAAAGGAAATATTAGACCATAAGACATTTCCCCTGCTGCAAGAAAAGGAGATATTAGACCATAAGACATTTCCCCTGTTGCAAGAAAAAGAAATATTAGGCCATAAGACATTTCCCCTGCTGCAAGAAAAGGAAATATTAGGCCATAAGACATTTCCCCTGCTGCAAGAAAAGGAAATATTAGACCATAAGACATTTCCCCTGTTGCAAGAAAAAGAAATATTAGGCCATAAGACCTTTCCCCTGCTGCAAGAAAAGGAAATATTAGGCCATAAGACATTTCCCCTGCTGCAAGAAAAGGAAATATTAGACCCTAAGACATTTTCCCTGCTGCAAGAAAAGGAAATATTAGGCCATAAGACATTTCCCCTGCTGCAAGAAAAGGAAATATTAGACCATAAGACATTTTCCCTGCTGCAAGAAAAAGAAATATTAGGCCATAAGACATTTCCCCTGCTGCAAGAAAAGGAAATATTAGGCCATAAGACATTTCCCCTGCTGCAAGTAAAGGAAATATTAGACCATAAGACATTTCCCCTGCTGCAAGAAAAGGAGATATTAGACCATAAGACATTTCCCCTGCTGCAAGAAAAGGAAATATTAGACCATAAGACATTTCCCCTGCTGCAAGAAAAGGAGATATTAGACCATAAGACATTTCCCCTGTTGCAAGAAAAAGAAATATTAGGCCATAAGACATTTCCCCCGCTGCAAGAAAAGGAAATATTAGGCCACAAGACATTTCCCCTGCTGCAAGAAAAGGAAATATTAGACCCTAAGACATTTCCCCCGCTGCAAGAAAAGGAAATATTAGGCCACAAGACATTTCCCCTGCTGCAAGAAAAGGAAATATTAGACCATAAGACATTTCCCCTGCTGCAAGAAAAGGAGATATTAGACCATAAGACATTTCCCCTGTTGCAAGAAAAAGAAATATTAGGCCATAAGACATTTCCCCTGCAGCAAGAAAAGGAAATATTAGGCCATAAGACATTTCCCCTGCTGCAAGAAAAGGAGATATTAGACCATAAGACATTTCCCCTGCTGCAAGAAAAGGAAATATTAGGCCATAAGACATTTCCCCTGCTGCAAGAAAAGGAAATATTAGACCATAAGACATTTCCCCTGCTGCAAGAAAAGGAGATATTAGACCATAAGACATTTCCCCTGCTGCAAGAAAAGGAGATATTAGACCATAAGACATTTCCCCTGCTGCAAGAAAAGGAAATATTAGACCCTAAGACATTTCCCCTGTTGCAAGAAAAGGAAATATTAGACCCTAAGACATTTCCCCTGCTGCAAGAAAAGGAAATATTAGACCATAAGACATTTCCCTTGCTGCAAGAAAAGGAAATATTAGACCCTAAGACATTTCCCCTGCTGCAAGAAAAGGAAATATTAGACCATAAGACATTTCCCTTGCTGCAAGAAAAGGAAATATTAGACCATAAGACATTTCCCCCACTGCAAGAAAAGGAAATATTAGGCCATAAGACATTTCCCCCACTGCAAGAAAAGGAAATATTAGACCCTAAGACATTTCCCCCACTGCAAGAAAAGGAAATATTAGACCCTAAGACATTTCCCCCACTGCAAGAAAAGGAAATATTCAGCCATAAGACATTTCCCCTGCTGCAAGAAAAGGAAATATTAGACCATAAGACATTTCCCCCACTGCAAGAAAAGGAAATATTAGACCCTAAGACATTTCCCCCACTGCAAGAAAAGGAAATATTCAGCCATAAGACATTTCCCCTGCTGCAAGAAAAGGAAATATTAGACCATAAGACATTTCCCCTGCTGCAAGAAAAGCTGAATATTAGGCCATAAGACATTTCCCCTTTTGTAAGAAAAGGAAATATCAGGCCATAAGACATTTCCCCTTCTGCAAGTGTCCAAATCGTTTTTCTCTCATACTTAAATGATTGTAACTGTGAGTTATGCTACTCAAATATGACAAATATCCAAAGAAAAACTATAGCCCACTCCACTACAAACCCAAAAGGGAGTAATTAATCCAGCTGGGTTATGGGCGGCTCTTCTTGGACCCTATGTATTTCTCTTGGTGTCACCTCCTTAATTCAAAACTCTTCCTCCAAAAGACAACCATAAAAGGGATTAGTTGGTTGTTTTTTTTTTTTTTTACAGTGTATCAACCCTTTTTGGATCATTTAATCATATTTACCAACCCCTTCACTCGGGAAGGATATGACACAAGGTCAATTTTAAGTGGAGTTTAACAGGTTTGAATTTAGAGTTTTCCTTCTAGACTAGTTGCCTAACCAAGGCTGAAGAACTTAGTCTGCCCTACTATTTACCTATAGCTGGAGGGAGAATAATTGGATTCATACCTTTCTCAAGGGTATTAGTACTATGTGAAATGCAATCAGTCTCGTCCAGGATTTGAACTCATGTCACCGTGTCCATTTCCTATGACGATAACTATACAGTATTAAGTTTTTGGATCATCTAATGCCAAATGAAGTCATTCTGATAAAAGTTTTAAACATTTCAGTTTTGTCATTAAGGGTTTTCAGACCATTGTCTTCATCTTTAATGTAATTTTCACATTTCAGCCGATATGTCCTCTGGCCTTCTTCGGGTGTTTGTTGAACTCGGAGGTTGCAGGTTCAATCCTAACTGCAGGCAAGTAACAATACAGGAATACTTAACACTTGTACCCAGTTTTGGCTTATGGAATCAGAACAGGCGACTCCCGTGGATTCAATAAAGGATGGAGTTCGAAGTTCCATGAAGGTTCCAGAGTTCGACAAACACCTTAAGGAGGCCGGAGGACATATCGGCTGAAACGTTGTGGAAATAACAATAAAGATGAAGATAATAGTCTGAAAACCCGTAATGATAAAAATTATCAAGCTTTGTCTCAGAAATTTAGACAACTAATTTCAGTTTTGTATAGATTTTTGTTAACATAGTTAAATGTAAAAACAGTTTCAAACAATTCATTTTAGTTCTATTTGACCCATTATAGGACCCTATCATATGCTACCACTCCGGACCAGAGTGGACCTGGGAGTGATGGCAATAAAGAAGTACTCCGCATTTCCCAAAGCTCTAGCATTACTGAAGCTTCACCATCAGATTGATTAGTGTCATAATCCAAGACACATCCTGGGGGAGTCTTACCTCTCTGCAGAGAAGTAGTCAGTGTATTCTACAGCCCCAGCCAACTGGGCCTCTTATTGGAGGAGTCTGACTCCTCAGCAGAGATACAGTCAGTGTATTCTGCATTCCCAGCTGACTAGGCCACTATGATGGGGTAGACACACAGAAAGTCAACAAAAGTACCAGAAGAAAAGGAGCTTATAAAAACAGGAATTTTTTTCTTTTTAATTCTTTTGTAATTCCTTTTTATTTATTTAAGAAATGTTATTTTTTCAAATTCTTTGCTCTAATTATTTTAATATGATTTCAACATTTGTTTAAAGGAAAAGTTTTCTTTTCAAATTATTCTTATCTTGATAGAGATTAAATGTCTGTCTGTAAATGAAATTAGCTCACCGACGACAGGGTCAGTCTTAAGCCAACTGGGCCTGCAGCAGAGTGTCATCTGTTCTTGGCTTGTCGGGCCCAGTCAGCTGGGGCTGTAGAATACACCGACTGCACCCCCCCCAACGAGTGTCCTGGATATGACACTAAACAATCTGATGGTGAGATTCCAGTGATGCTGGGGCTTTGGGGAATGTGGAGCACTACTTCATTGCCATTACTCCCAGGTCCACTCTGGCCTGGAATGGTAGCATCTGATAGGGCCCTATCTATGGGTTGAATAGAACTAAACTGCATACTTATGCTAAACTGAATTGTTTGAATTAAGACTATTTGACCAGACTGAATAGCTTGAAATAGAAATGTTTTTAAACTGTGTATTTACATTTAAACTGTGTGCTTATGCTAAACTGAATGGTTAGTTTTTGACAATGAAACTGTACTTACACTAAACTGAATTGTTATATATAGAACTGTTTTGATATTTAACTGTGTTTAAACCAAATATATACTCATACTAAACTGAATTAGCTGAATTAGAACTGTTTGAATAAACTGAATTGTTTGAAATAGAAAGGATTTTGGCAATTAAACTGTGTATTCATGCTAAACTTGTTATATAGTCATCTACAGCATCATGCAGTATCATAACGACACAATAATAAACGACGCACGCAGGAATAACAGACGCAGTGACAAAGACAGATGCAGGATAAAGACGTAGGAAGACTTCTTTATAAAAATATTTTACCTCTCACTTTATTTGTAAGGTTTCGAAAAGAGTTACTCAAAGTTTGCGTGTGAGAAGGAGCTGGAGACCGAACATAACTGAAATATTTTGACCCCAAAGTTATGGCCGTCAGCGTTGTGTCTTTTTCGTTCTCCATGGCTGCTCCAACGGAGCCCTGGAATCCACTGTCCTGGGTGCTGGCTTTCCCTACTACATCTCGTTCCTCTCCACTTCAACTATACTGCTTGCCCTCCTTCTCGCCTGTCTACTGGCTCGTCGAACTCCACTGTCCTCAACTGTTCAATTCGTCGGCCTTATATTACCTTCAAACTCCCACGTGGTGATATGGACACGCCTCCACGCCTCCGCAATTTCTTCCGATGTCTGGCGATCGGGATGTGTCAATTCCGCTTTATTTGGAATAGCCTGTGTGATGGTCATCGAGCGGAAATAACTGTCATACAGTTCAGAGGTCACTCTCTTCCGGTGCGTCAGTCTATGAGAGTATAATGGGATTTTTTTTTTACCTTGTCCCATTTCATCAGCCAATTTCTGCCCACGCGATTTCCTCTCATAACTGCCATTAGAATGTGTCACTTCCTTCTGGTGTGTCACCTTGAATGGCATTTTTGGCCAGGTCAGAAGGTCAAAACATAACAAACTGAATTGTTTAAAATAAAATTAATTATTTGCATAAAGTTGATTTGGCATTAAATAACCTAAAAAGGTTGATATGCCATAAAATCCAACCAACAAACCAACCAACCAACCTCAGCTTGTCAAGTACACACAGCAAAACAATGTAATATATTTACTCAATCCTCCTGCACATAATAAACAACAATGGTAATGACACTTACCGACTCAGCGGTTCCAATTAGCATCCAGCTGGCAGAAAACAGGCTGTAACTTAATACAGACACTGCACCATTACTGAAACAAGCTGGTATATATATATATATATATATCCATTCCTGGGCCAGCAACCAATCACTGCCCAGAGAATGGACTTTACCACATGCACATAATAGAATGTCCCAATGACCATAAAATCCTTCCCTCCTCAGAGTTCTGGAGAGCTCACTTCAACTTGTAACTCAACTTGTTACGAGACTGAGTGCTGACTTATATCTACCAAACTCAACATCTCGAGACAAGTGAAATCTGATGCGAGAGAATCTCGACTGACCCAAGGTCAATTTTTAAATGGTGTTTAACAGTTCTGAATTCAAATTTTCCTTCTCCTAAATCTGTTGCCATATCAAGGTTAAAGAGCGCAGACTGGTCTACTATTTACTCATAGCTGGAGGAAAAAAGTTAAATTCGTATGTCTCCCAAGGATATTAATGTGATGTGTGATATGAAACGCAAACGCCCTTGACTAGGATTTGAATTTGTGTCCTCATTTCCATTTCCTAATGACAACCATTATACTATGAGTGCATCCATAACACATTGCTTCACACCAAATTTTTTTAGTTATTTATCAAGGATGTTTCTACTAAAGTCTGATTTAGATATGGCTTTTAACCAGCTCATTGGCCTAGTGGGTAGAGTGTTTGCCAATGACCCGAGAAACCTGGGTTCAATCCCAGGTCGCATCATACCAATGACTCAAAAAATCCTACTTGATGCCACCTTGCTTAACACTCTGCAATATAAGGTACATATCAAGGGTAAATTGGAGCAATCCAGGGAAAAGGGTAGCACCCTCCCCTACACCTCAATGTAGTAGCTATTGAAAAGGGAGCCTTCTGGTCACTCTCAACTACGGTCGCCAACTTTACAACAACTTAGATATGCCTCAAAACAGCCTATGTTATTGAAGGATTTATCCAACCTCCCACCAGACCAGATTTGACACAAGGTCATTTTAATGTAGGAGCCATATGCAAATCAAGACTCATGTGGCTGTCATAAAAATGCTTGATACTCTTAGCATTCCTGATTTTTGGGTGCCTCAGGTGCCAAGTGATGAACTTAGCTCTGCCAAACAGGAAATGCCTTTTCCAGGTGCCCCTTGGAAAACTACCAAAGAAGACCATGGCATTAAGGCATTTAACTGAGTTACTTACGAGTCGGGATTGACACAAGTTCAGTTTAATGTGAGCGTTCATATGCAAATTAGGACTCATGTATGGCTGTCACAAAAACATACTTGATCTGGTTGGTACGACACCAAGCAATGAACTCAGCCTTGCCAAGCAGATATTGCCTGAGAGGAAGGCCCCTTGGGACCAGGCAATCAAATAAATAACACCTACTCGGCACAAATACCAGGCAACCACCAGAAAACCAGGGTGAATGCATTTTAAATCCTTCAATGTGTTATATATCCCTAAGAAATAAAGGTTTACATAGTATATGGTAAGGATAATTTGCTTACTAGTTTTAACAAAACTGAGTTGAATAAATAATAATTTTAGGCTATGAGTTGGTTGGTTGGTTTTAATGTTGTATCAACACTTTTGGGTCATCTAATGCCGAATAATTTAATTTTGATAAAAGTTCAAACAATTCAGTTTAGTATAAGTACAGATTTTGTTTATAAACAGTTAAATGTCAAGACAGTTCTATTTCAAACAGTTCAGTTTAGCATAAGAATACAGTTTAGTTCTATTTGACCTGTATATAGAATCCTATCATGTGCTACCACTCCAGGCTAGAGTGGACCTGTGAGCAATGACAATGAAGAGGCATTTCGCATTCCCTAAAGCTCTAGCATTACTGGAACCTCACCATCAGATTGTTTAGTGTCATATCCAGGACACTCCCTGGGGCAGTTTTGCCCTCTGCAAAGATGCAGTTGATGTATCCTACAGCCCCAGCTGACAGAGCAATACTCAGAATTAAATGTAAAAACAGTTTTATTTCAAACAACTCAGTTTAGCATAAGTACACAGATTAAATGTCAAAATAGTTATATCTTAAACAAATAAGTTAAACATAAATATGCAGTTTAAATTCCAAAACAGTCCCATCTCAATCAACACAATTCAGTTCTATTTAACTGACAGATAGGACCATATCAGGTGTAATCACTCCAGGCCAGAGTGGACCTGGGAACAATGGCAATGAAGGGGTACCCATATTTCCCAAAGCTCCAGCATAACTGAAGCCACACCATCACATTGTTTCATATCATATCCAGGACATTCATTAGGGAAGTCTTACCCCTCGGCAGGGATGCAGTTGGTGTATTCTACAGCCCCAGTTGATTGGGCCACTCGTTGACGGAGTGTTATCCCCTTGCAGAGATGCAGTCGGTGTATTCTGCAGCCCCAGCCAATTGGGCAAAGGACCTTATCAAATGCTATGGCTCTAGACCAAGTGGACCTGTGAGTGATAGCAATGAAAAGGTACTCTGCATTCCCCAAAGCTCCAGCATTACTGGAACCTGATCATGAGATTGTTTAGTGTCATATCCAGGACACTTGTTGGAGGGGGTCTTACCCCTCTGCAGAGATGCAATAGGTATATTATACAGCCCCAGCCGACTTGGGTACTTGTTGGGGGAATTTTACCCCTCTGCAGAGATGCCGTTCGTGTATTCTACAGCCCCAGTTGATTGGGCCACTCGTTGATGGAGTGTTACCTCTTTGCAGAGATGCAGTCGGTGTATTCTGCAGCTGCAGCCAACTGAGCCACTTGTTGGGGAAGTTTTACACCTCCGCAGAGATGCAGTTGGTATATTCTACAGTCCCAGCCAACTGGGTAATTGAGGCTATTGATTTGTGATATTGTTGTTTTATTCTTATTAAAGCAATTCTATATATAATTTTATATAGAAATCAATTAATCAAAATAAAAATAAGTGAAATTTTATTATATGGATTCATATTTTGTTTTTTTAGTATTTCTAATTTTATTTATTTTATTTTATTAAACTTGTGCAGCGAACAATATTGAAGAAGTCATGAAGGCAGCACCCAACAAAGCAGCAGCTGTATGGCCACTTTCTACCCATCACGAAAACTATCCAAGTGAGACAAACCAGAAATGCGAGACACTGCTGGAAAAATAGGGACAAACTCATAAGTGACATACTCCTGTAGACCTCTTCAGATGAATCAGCAAAAGCTGGATGACCAGCTAGAACCTACATACAACAGCTCTGTGCTGATACTGGATGTAGCCTTGAAGACCTACCGGGAGCGATGGACGATAGAGAGGGGTGGTGGCAGAGAGTCAGGCATATCTGTGCTGATGGTGACATGATGATGATGATGATGAGGATTACATTAAAATATTTTATTATTATTATTATTTAGAATAATTGGACTACTGACTTCATCATTTTTGTTATAATAGCATTTCAGCTGATATGTCCTTCTGCCTTTCCATGCAGAATCTTGAACTAAACCCTTTATTTGAACCTCAGGGGTAGACTATTCTAATTCTGTTAACCATTACTGGGTACAAGGGTTAAGTTATTTGTTGCTGCAAGTAAGATTCGCTCATAAACTCATAGAAGGTCTTCCTCTCTTCCTCATGTTTGCGTCAGACTACTAGAATTGTTAACAGTCTAAATAAAGACTTTTTCATATCCTGAATAACAGAGTCTCATTATTATTTTCAAAATTTTAATATTCAACATGATTCATCGTGGTACATAATTATTTCTTGTTAGTCTTACCAGTTGTTGGGATTGAACCTGCAACCTCTGGATGAGTGCCACTCAGAAGCATCTTCCAATCAAGTGCTGTATACACTGAGCCATGTGTCCTTGCTGGACAATTCAGAGTGGGACTAATGTCTCCATCAAGTGCCCTCCCCTCCCAAGACAAGTGTGATGGAGATCAAATGAAATCATCAATCTGCATTTTTTTTTATTTCAAAGCTTTTCCATTTAATTATCGGTAAGAACTAATTTAGTTAATTGGTATGATCTTCATTCTAGACGGAATTAGTTTTTATAAATGAACTAGGAGTTGTATATTAACATACACATGATAACAGCAGCAGCAGCAGCAGCAGTCTGTAGATATAAAAGGTTAAAGGTCAGATGTCTCAAATTCTTTTGATTCAGTTTCCTTTAGGGTGATTAGCTGTTGGCACACACATACACACAGAGATTAAGACAACTAAAAAAAGAGCACCTGCTCGATTGTAACATGACCTCACAAAGGTGGTCCATAAGATTAGTGAGGTAGGCACTAATTATAAAGAAATGTCAATAAAAAATGATTGTAAACTAAAAAGAACATAGCACACCTTGGAAAAGGTGTGAATCCAATTATTCTCCTCCCAGCTATGAGTAAATAGTAGGGCAGACTGGGTTCTTCAGCCTTAGTGAGGCAACTAGTCTAGGAGAAGGAAAACTCTGAATTCAAACCTGTTACACTCCGCTTAAAAATTGACCTTGTGTCATATCCTGCCTGAGCAGGGGGGTTGGTAAATATGATAGCACTAATACCCTTGGGAAAGGTATGAATCCAATTATTCTCCATCCAGCTATGGGTAAATAGTAGGGCAGACTGATTTCTTCAGCCTTGGTGAGGCAACTAGTCTAGGAGAAGGAAACCTCTG
This sequence comes from Sepioteuthis lessoniana, assembly GCA_963585895.1. NCBI lineage: Eukaryota > Metazoa > Mollusca > Cephalopoda > Myopsida > Loliginidae > Sepioteuthis > Sepioteuthis lessoniana. Next base: position 38,916,085 of record OY757947.1, on the reverse strand, counting down.
AATTCAAACCTTTTAAACTCCACTTAAAAATTGACATTGTGTCATATCCTGCCCGATTGGAGGGGTTGGTAAATATGATAAACTAAAAAGAACAAGTTTTAGAAAACTTTTCAGAACTTCATTTAAAAAAAGAAAGAAAGAGGTTTGGATTGGATTTTATACTGAACTTTATCCAACATTAATTTTTTAAAAATAAGAAAAAATCTTGTTGCTGGAAGCTTTTTTAAAGTAAATAAACTAAACATCACATTACATTTTGTAGAATAATTACAATAACATTTACCCACCTTGGGGTCCCAACTAGCATCCAGTTAGCAGACAAAAATAAAACAGGCTATAAACCAATACAGAACCCGTGCCAAAATTAAATTGCAGCTGGTATTTACATAGAAATATCCTCTACTCATAGACCAGCAGCCAATCACAAGCCAGGGAATGAACTTGCCCATGTGTGCATGATAGGACACTCCACTATACCATAAATAACTCTCTTTCTTCTGGAGTTCAGTTTCAAATCTGAATCAGTTCATTATACAACTGACTGCTGATTCTGATAACTTGCAAAACACTATAGTTTAAACAAATAAGATAAAGATTATCACTAGAAAAATTGATAGGGATAATAATAGGAGAATTCAAAGTTATGATATCAAAATGGGTGAATGAAGGTTGGAATATCAGCATTAACATGAATACGGTGTTAATGTGGGGAATGTGTGGTGGATATTTTGCTCCCACAATTTATGTTGGCTCATTATTGAAAAGCAAACGAAGTAAACAATGTAAAATGACGCAGACAAAAGAATATTCAAAATAAAGCAGTACAAACAAAATTGAATTTATATATTAACAAATACATAAAAGGAAACATTACAAAACATTACGAATATTCTAATATAGTCTGTTAAATATTCCTCTGTGTGTGTGTGTGTGTGTGTGTGCGTGTGTGTATGTATGGAACTAACACAGATATTATGGAAAAAGACTAAATATTAAAATTATTAGACTATAAAATGTATGTTGACTAAGTACTTCATGCGAGGTATCAATATACAGAAATATAGCAATATATTCTAGGAGGAATGTGTCTTCTCCCATGCTGGTTGTTTGTCTCTTTCAAGATTTGTGTGTTCTAGACTGGAGCAAGTCTAACTAAAGAGGCAGAACAGGAAAGAAAAAGGTTGCAGAATGTATATGCACCCATGTTACACGTATTGAGTTGCGTCTTACTAACTGGCAAGGTCAAGCTGTTTCTGGAAGTTAAAATGAAAAGAGAGAGAGAGTGCTGTCTCTGGAAGTCAAAATGTGAGAGAGAGAGTTCTTGGAAGACGAGAGTATATATAGGCAATCCTTGTCATGTGGTTGGCTCCAAATGCACAAGATAAAATCAAAGGTGTGGACGTAGTTGTGAGTACAAATCATGTGACTTTCCTGACCAATAGGTTCTCGAGACTGATTAGTTTACCTACGTCTACCATCTTTGTTTTGGGAACAAGTGATATCATGACCATTTTAAAATATAGGAGTGTAAATCCTATAGTAATATGGTAACAATATAAGAGCATAGCAATAAAGATAATGAAGATGAGAAAAATAGTGACAATAATATCAATATAATTTGAATTAACTTAAGAGCATGGTAGCTAAAAAAAGAAGATCCCTATGTTGTGAATAATCAAGGGTTGATTAATAGATTAACTTTCAAAACACTATGAATTAAATTTCAAACACCAAAATTTGTTCACTATTTTAACGGTTTCAAATTTGAAAAGGTTTTTAAAACTATAATCAAAATTGTTTTAATTTTAATTTTAAAGTTACAATATCATAAAGTACTTATTAAGTAATTTTTATTCAAATTCAGCCACAAGTGAAATATAAGTTAGTCGGTTGATTTTTTGGTTGGTTAGGTTTTATGGCATATCAACCTTTGTCGGTTATTTAATGCCAAATCCATTTTTATACAAATAATCAGTTCTTTTTCAAAAAATTCAGTTTAGCATGAGTACACTGTTTAATTGTCAAAAACAATTCTATTCCAAGCTATTCAGTTTTGTCAAACAGTCCTAATTCAAACAATTCAGTTTAGATTTGGTTTGGTTTCTTTGTTTAATGGCATATCAACCTTTGTAGGTTATTTAATGCCAAATCCATTTTTATACAAATAATCAGTTCTTTTTCAAAAAATTCAGTTTAGCATGAGTACACTGTTTAATTGTCAAAAACAATTCTATTCCAAGCTATTCAGTTTTGTCAAACAGTCCTAATTCAAACAATTCAGTTTAGATTTGGTTTGGTTTCTTTGTTTAATGGCATATCAACCTTTGTAGGTTATTTAATGCCAAAGCCATTCTCCTAGTATTGGTACTATTTAACCCATAGCTGGGAGGATAAGGGGGTTCATACCTTTCCCAAGGGTATTCGTTCAAAAGTGAACGCAATATATTCACTTTCGCAACTGAAGTACAAACTCGCTTGCAACGATTCCGCAGTCCATCGCTTTAACCATTACACCACGAATTCACCCCCTCAATTCAGTTTAGTATGAGTATAGATTTTGTTTACTCACTGTTAAAAGTCAAAACAGTTCTATTTCAAACAATTCATTTTAGCGTACAAAAACAGCTCCATTTCAAACAATTCAATTTGGCATAAGTACGCAGTTTAGTTCTGTTTAACTCATAGAAAGAGCTCTATCAGGTGCTACCAGTCTGGGGTCAGAGTGGACCTAGGAGCGATGGCAATGAAGGGGTGCTCTGCATTCCCCAACGCTCCAGCATTACTGGAACATAACAATCAGATTGTTTAGTGTCAATATCAGGACACTCGTTGTGGGGTGGAGTGGGGGTGTTATATTTTGACCCCTCGCCCTGGCCTAAAAATGCTATTCCAAGGTAATATACCGGAAGGAAGTGACACATTCCAACGGCCAGTAATCGAAAGAGATCACATGGGCGGATTAAGGCTTATGATATGGGACAAGGTGAAGGTCTCATTGTGCCATTACAGTCATGCACCGGAAGAGAGTAACCTCTGAACTGCATGACAGTTATTTCCGCTTGATGACGATTAAACATCTGATTCAAAGATCCAGTAGGCGATCGTGTGGGCGTTGAGTTATCATTTAACTCAGTTGAGTTTGGGGTGCCAAAGCAGTTGCCAGCAGACTCCCAGAGAGTTAGAGACGAGATGTGGTAGGGAAGGCCACACCCGACCGAGGGGGCCCTCGGAAAAGCCCTGATGGAGTGGACCCCAAGACCTCTGGTTGAGCATCTAAGAGAACAAGAAAGACACAATGTGACGGTCATAACAGTGGGGTCAAAATATGAAGTTTACGTTCGGTCTCCAGCATCCTCTCACATGCAAACCCTTAAACAACCCTTTCAAACCCTTGCAATAAAGTGAGAGGTGAATATAATTGTAAAGAAGTCTTCTTGCGTCTTTCTTCCTTCCTGCTTCCTTCCTTCATGCGTCTTTATCGTTGTGTCGCTGTAGATGACTATATAACAGGGGGTCTTACCCCTCTGCAGAGAAGTTGTTGGTGTATTCAACAGCCCCAGGCAACTGGGCAATGAAATATAAATTAGGGAACAAACAAACAATAATTAACTTAATGAACAGACACACAAATAACGAGTAAATGGTAGATAAAAAAATAAATATAAATAAGAAACAAATAAATACAAACAAGCAAATAAATTAGATACATAATAATCTGAGAATTAATTTTTTATTTATTGCGGACTTTTTGTCCTCATCTTGGTAGTCTTTTATTTTTTGTGTTGTTTCTTCTTCACTACGTTTCGGCTAAATTTCACCTCTGGCCTTCTTCAGGTGATTAATCATGACCTAGGATAGGAATGCTGAGTCTTGTAACCGTATCCCCAGTAATTACTGCCTTCCATAGTTGTTGTCAATCGCACCACGTTTTTAACCAAGTAAACCTCTGGCCGGCTTGGGTAGGAATTGAAACCGCTATCTTCTGACAATGCTCACCTGGAACTGTAGAGACTCAACCCCTCTATCCGCTGTGCCACGGGCCCTGAAGTGAAGAAGAAACAACACAAAAAATAAAAGACTACTAAGATGAGGACAAAAAAGTCTGCAATAAATAAAAAATTAATTCTCAGATTAAGAAGCCTCATCTCAAAATGCTTCCAATTAAAGATGATAACAAAAAATAGAGGGGGTGTCCTTGTGGTGTAATGGTTAAAGCGATGGACTGCAGAATCTTAGTAAGTGAGTTCGTATTCCAGTCACACTATTATGTTCACTTTTGGACAAATACCCTTGGGAAAGGTATGAACCCCCTTATCCTGCCAGCTAGGGGTTAAATAGTACCACTACTGTTCTTCTCAGAGAATAGCTTTGGCATCAAATAACCTACAAAGGTTGATATGCCATTAAACAAAGAAATCAAACCAAACCAAAAAATAGATTTAAAAATAAAATAATGTAACACTATGTAGGTGGCCCGCCAAGCAGACGATTCCTTTGTCTGTTTTGGCGCGAAACCAGACAAATGGTTTTGGACTTGAAATCTCCCCGTGACCGGAAGTGGAAGGGGACGCGAGAAGAGAGTTAGTTGGCAAAGGAGCTCGAGAGGGGAGTTGGCGACGGGACACAGACAGGGGCAGTCGACACCGGACACCAGAGCAGAGAGGCGAGTCGGATGAGAGAGGGTCCAGACCAGTGAAAGAAGATCGAGTCAAGATGAGTCGGCATTCCAGTTGCTTTGTGGAATTTTCGCTAAAATCCATGCTAGCATTAGTCTATATATGCTATCGGAAATGCAGTGTTGCATAACTCCCCTTCTGCACTTGAGTTAACACCAAGTCTTTGTTTGTTTGTTCTTTTTTTCTCCTGTTCCCTCGATGGTATCTGATGTAGCGGTAAAGAAATGTGCGTTACCCCTATTGGAACCACTAGTTGATCACCGGCCGTAAAGAAGAGAAATGGTTTGAGAAGGTTGACATATGGTGGGCCGAAGGGGAACGTCACAATAATACTTATAGAAAAATATATTACAGATTGAAAATTTAGCTGAAGTTTTCTTTTTTTTTTTTTCTTAATTGGTTATAAGTAATATTATTATTTTCTCTCAAAGAAAAATTATTTTAAAAAGAATTTCTAGAGCTCCAGACAAACATTCTTTCTATTTTTCTATACTGTGACCCTCAGCATAAAACAACTCAAAATCTGCCAAAACCTTCAGTGTTATACACATGACTAATTTCCTTTGATTTATTGAATGAAGAAAGGAATAATCTTTTATCAGTTTGCCAATAACTACATAAACAAATAGAACAAAATTTGTAGTTGTATCATTAGGATATAAAAGAGAACCTTGATTAATCCCTTAAAAATAGATGTTTATTTCAGATTAGTTTAAAATTGGGTTTTACAGCATACCAACCATTGTAGGTTATTTAATGCCAAATCCTCTTTATACATACATATTAAATATATAGGATTTGGTTTAGTTCAGTTTTATGGCATATCAACTATTGTAGGTTATTTAATGCCAAATCCTCTTTATACATATATAGTAAATATATATGATTTGGTTTGGTTTGGGTTTTATGGCAAATCAACCCTTGTAGGTTATTTAATGCCAAATCCTCTTTATACATATGTATAAAATATATATGATTTGATTGGGTTGGGTTTTATGGCATAGCAACCATTGTTGGTTATTTAATACCAAATCCTCTTTATACATATCTATAAAATATATATGATTTGGTTGGGTTGGTTTTTATGGCATATCAACCATTGTTGGTTATTTAATGCCAAACCCTCTTTATACATATATATCAAATATATATGATTTGGTTTGGTTGGGTTTTATGGCAAATCAACCACTGTAGGTTATTTAATGTCAAATCCTCTTTATACATATATATGAATAACTGAAAGAACTTCTCTACATTTATTAACATCATTTTCTTTAATATAAATTCTAAATTTATACACGTCTAACATTTGCTCCTCTTTCATTTCATCCCAGTTTGTTTTTTTAAATTCTGCAAATTAATTTTAATGTATTGTTGATTAAGTGGTAAGTTCAATTTTAAAACTGATAGTATGCTGATTTTTGGTTTGTTTGGTTTGGTTTGTTGGGTTTTATGGCATATCAACCTTTGTAGGTTATTTAACGCCAAATCTATTTTCATGTAAATAAATTGTTCTATTTAAAACAATTCAGTTTAGCATAAGTACACAGTTTTAGGAGGTGCCTGTGGTGTAATGGTAATCATCGAAGGAAATGGACACGGCGACACAAGTTCAAATCCTGAACAAGACTGATTGCATTTCACATTACACTAATACCCTTGGGAAAGGTATGAATCCAATTATTCACCCTACAGCTATGGGTAAATAGTAGGGCAGACTGGGTTCTTCAGCTTTGGTAAGGCAACTAGTCTAGGAGAAGGAAAACTCTGAATTCAAACCTGTTAAACTCCGCTTAAAAATTGACCTTGTGTCATAACCTGCCCGAGTGGAGGGGTTGGTAAATATGATAAGTACACAGTTTAATTGTCAAAAACATTTCCATTTCAAACTATTCAAGCAGTTATATGTAACAATTCAGTTAAGTGTAAATACAGTTTTAATGTCAAAAAACAGTTCAATTTCAAATAATTCAGTTAAGCATAAGCATACAGTTTAAATGTAAATACGGTTTAATTATCAAAAACATTTATTTCAAGCTATTCAGTTTACTCAAACGATTCAATTTAGCCTAAGCATGCTGTTAGTTCTATTTAACCCATAGATGGGTCCCTATCAGGTGCTACCACTCCGGACCAGAGTGGACCTGGGAGTGATGGCAATGAAGCGGTACTCTGCATTCCTCAAAGCTACAGCACTGCTGGAACCTCAACATCAAATTGTTTAGTGTTATATCTAGGACACTCGTTGGTGGGGGGTCTTACCCCTCTGCAGAGGTGCAGTCAGTGTATTCTACAGCCCCAGCAGACTGGGCAATCAGATTTTTTTTTACACTCAAACACTTGCAATATTGAGATGATTCACGCAAGTTGCTGGTGTAATATAATGGCCGAGGGATTTCGTTTTATGCCTTTGGGTTTAGTTAGGCTGAGAACCTTTCAGCTCAGTGCATGGGTTACTTGGGTGCAACATGAACGCAGGTGTTCACGCGCGAGCGGGGCGGACATATCATTCAGAGATGTCAAAATAAAAATCCCAGATAGGGGGATGTGAATGACATCATGCACCGGAAGCGAGCGCGGAGGATTTTGGGGGATTTGAAAAAAGTCAGTTGAGTTGAGAACTAGACACTGAACGAGAAGGGTCGACTTTCGGGGTTCACAGAGGCCAGACGAATTTGCACACTACGGGCGCCGCAAGAGATGGAGGGGGGCAGATGGAAAAGCCCGCATAGAAAGATTGTGCATCTCTCTTCTTTATGTCGAAACCTTTGACTCAAAGGTAATAAAAGGTTTTGTACCTGAACTAAGAAGTTGTATGTGTTTTTCGTGTTTTGGGATCCCTATGTTCTATGTATATATGTTATGAACATTCTATGTACATTTCACATATTTTGAATGGTTATGTTACAGCTGGTACTGACCAAACCTTGCCTCAAGGTGATCAATTCGAAATTTACCAGGTGATATATATGGTATTTTCAATTCTTCTATGCAATACTTGATCAGTTCTAGAAATGCCTAGATTGAATGAAGGTTTTCTTAATTGATTGGCTATATCTTCCAGGAATGCAATTCCAAGATTTTAAACAGTCACAGAATACAGCAAGAAATGAAAATTGCAGCTTCTGCAAAATTAGACAAACATTTCTGTTTTCCTAAAGTAAATAATCCCTGAATTGTGTACTCATTAAAAATTTGCTGAACAAAATTAACATTTTGCCTTTCAAAATTAAGAGGAATTGCTTTTGAGATCAATTTATGACAATATTTCAAAATTGACAGAGATTCCAAAGAAATTGAGTTTCTGTAAGGTACAAAATGGGGCATTTTGGATACTATCTAATTTTTGATTTCCATTATGACAAAATTTTGGGAATAGCATGCATTTAATTGCATCTTTTTAACCAAACCGATTGTTTCTAATGCATTTGAATATATGGACTGAATCAAATAGGGGGTTGATTGGTTTGGTTTGGTTTGGTTTGGTTTGATGGCATATCAGCCATTATATATAGACTGTTTAATGCAAGATCCATTTTTATACATATAAACACTTCTATTTCAAACAATTCAGATTAGCATAAGTATGCAGTTTAAAAGTCAAAACAGTTCTATTTCAAACAATTCAGTTTAGTATAAGTATAAATTATTGTTTACTCTCAGTTAAATGTAAAAACAGTTAATCTCAAGCAATTTAATTTCGCATAGGTACACAGTTTAGTTCTATTTAACCCATAGAAAGGACCCTATCAGGTGCAACAACTCTGGGCTAGAGTGGACCTGGGAGCGATGGCGATGAAGGGGTTCTCTGCACACCTCAAAGCTCCAGTATTACTGGAACCTCACCTTTAGATTGTTTAGTGTCATATCCAGGACACTTGTTGGGGGAGTCTTGCCCCTCTGCAGAGATGCAGTCGGTGTATTCTATTGCCCCAGCCGACTGGGCAAGAAGCAAATAGAAAGAAAAGAGGCCAAGACTTCATGACTGGGAGTGAATATACAATTGGAAGCTGGGGTGGACTACAAAAGAAAGATATAGCTTTTCTATTAATATATTTATATTTTGTCTGTTATGATTGATCTCTCCTCTAAACTAATTATTTTATGTTTTATTCTGTCAAATATTTTATGTTTTATGTTTTACTCTGTCAAATATTTTATGTTTTATGCTTTACTCTGTCAAATATTTTATGTTTTATGTTCTATTCTGTCAAATATTTTATGTTTTATGTTTTATTCTATCAAATATTTTATGTTTTATGTTTTACTCTGTCAAATATTTTATGTTTTATGTTTTATTCTGTCAAATATTTTATCTTTTATGCTTTACTCTGTCAAATAATTTATGTTTTATGTTTTATTCTGTCAAATATTTTATCTTTTATGTTTTACTCTGTCAAATATTTTATGTTTTATGCTTTACTCTGTCAAATATTTTATCTTTTATGCTTTACTCTGTCAAATATTTTATGTTTTATGCTTTACTCTGTCAAATATTTTATGTTTTATGTTTTATTCTGTTAAATATTTTATGTTTTATGTTTTACTCTGTCAAATAATTTATGTTTTATGCTTTACTCTGTCAAATATTTTATGTTTTATGTTTTATTCTGTCAAATATTTTATGTTTTATGTTTTACTCTGTCAAATATTTTATGTTTTATGCTTTACTCTGTCAAATAATTTATGTTTTATGTTTTATTCTGTCAAATATTTTATCTTTTATGTTTTACTCTGTTAAATATTTTATGTTTTATGCTTTACTCTGTCAAATATTTTATCTTTTATGCTTTACTCTGTCAAATATTTTATCTTTTATGCTTTACTCTGTCAAATATTTTATGTTTTATTCTGTCAAATATTTTATGTTTTATGTTTTACTCTGTCAAATATTTTATGTTTTATGTTTTACTCTGTCAAATATTTTATGTTTTATGTTTTACTCTGTCAAATATTTTATGTTTTATGTTTTATTCTCTCAAATATTTTATGTTTTATGTTTTACTCTGTCAAATATTTTATGTTTTATGCTTTATTCTGTCAAATATTTTATGTTTTATGTTTTACTCTGTCAAATATTTTATGTTTTATGTTTTATTCTGTCAAATATTTTATCTTTTATGCTTTACTCTGTCAAATATTTTATGTTTTATGTTTTACTCTGTCAAATATTTTATGTTTTATGTTTTATTCTCCCAAATATTTTATGTTTTATGTTTTACTCTGTCAAATATTTTATGTTTTATGTTTTATTCTGTCAAATATTTTATGTTTTATGTTTTATTCTGTCAAATATTTTATGTTTTATGTTTTACTCTGTCAAATATTTGTTTTATGTTTTATTCTGTCAAATATTTTATGTTTTATGTTTTATTCTGTCAAATATTTTATGTTTTATGTTTTACTCTGTCAAATATTTTATGTTTTATGTTTTACTCTGTCAAATATTTATGTTTTATGTTTTATTCTGTCAAATATTTTATGTTTTATGTTTTATTCTGTCAAATATTTTATGTTTTATGTTTTACTCTGTCAAATATTTTATGTTTTATGTTTTACTCTGTCAAATAAATTTTCACATTGAATACATTTAGTTGCCATAATATTTATGAGATCTGTATATTGTAAGAATACACTACTAAGAATGTAGGGAATAAATTAACAAAAAAAAAGAATTTTAAATCAAATTAAAATAATTATTAAAATAGGCAGAAACTCCCAGAGGCCTCTGATGGGAAGAGTGGCGACGCATGCACAAAGAAAAAGGACCATCCTGACTAAAGGAGGGATCTAATTCTTTTTCAGCATTGACCAGTGGAGTGACAACACTTTGCTAACTGTTTGCAGGATGGCGTGCGTTTGTCTTTAGACGACGCATTGGCTAACCTTTCCACTGGTCGTAGTCGTCTCTTTCACTACCAAACCATGACTAAAACACCGGATTTAGACGAACTACCAAAAGTGACTAACACCACACGTCGTTAAAGCTTTATATACTGAATATGTTGTTAAAGTTTTAAATACCAAATAAGGACACAAATATACCCAAGAAATGACTAACACATTTTACCACCTTGACTAGGGGATTCAACCATTCCAATTGTATTCAGGACGCTTTCATTATTTAACGTTTTCCGTAGTTTTTAGTTGTTAGTCACACACACACACACACACACACACACACACACACACACACACATACACACAGGACAATTTTACTATCAAATAACATGTCCTCCTACAAGTGTTCTAACATAATTTTATTTATTAATTTAACGAACTAACGTAAAAATAAGAGAATTTTCAACGTTTATGCATTTTTTAAAGTTAAAATAATAAATAAAAAAAACATTTTTTTTTTACAAATAAAATAATTCTAAAAAATTATTTGATTATTTTTTATGAATTCGTATCGAAAATTTTTTTAAGTGGTTTATTTTTTTAAAATGAGGTTTATAGCTTTTAAAAACTTCCCTAAATTTATCAGTTGTAACGTTATATTAAAGTTTTGTGAATTGCAAGGACAGGAAATTAATTAAACCATTAAAGTTTCAATTAAGTTCAACATGCTCTTTAAAACATAAAAAATACTCACTTTGCGAAATTTAGTTGGGATAAAATCCATTCTTTTGATTGCCTTTGTCCGTATATCAGATAATGTTTTAATCTTTCGGAAAAGAAAACAAATGGATTTTAAGTTCATTTTTATAATTTCCTTTGCAATGAGAAACAATACATCTATAAGGCAATGTTTTTGTTCCAAAAATTGATTTAAAAGAAAAAAATTGATAAATGATTTAAAACTTTGTGAAAAATCTAATATACCAACAGCGTGTTTCCTCCAAACTAACGGGACATAAGATGGTGACGTCACATGTTTCCCGGCTATGGAGCTGACTTTCTCTTTCAGTTTTAACCTTTCTTTCTTGCGAGTCTCAACCCGGATATGAGAGAGTTGTCGGGACCGGAGAAGTATCTTATATACGGGTTTCTTTTATATCCGGTTTTGGTCTATTTTTTTTAGGTAACACAGGCTCTAATTTGGGACCAGATAAAATATCTCTTATAACCGGGTTACACTGTATATCTAAAAAGGTAAAATATAATGTTTATTGTATTGTTAAACAAATGTTTTTATTGCGTATATCTATCAGTTTTTGTTGTGCTTACTTTCAGAAAGATTTTTAGCGAAGGAAATGTATTTGGTTATGTTGGTGTTACGTTACTTCCTCGCTAAGGCTAAAAGGTTGTAGGAGGTGTTTATCTGTATTTTGGTGTTTAATTTCCCCAACATTTTTATGTTGAAGTTTGATATAGAGTGTTTAGAAAAAAGGTAGAATAGGCATAATATAGGCACATGGATAAAGTAGTAAATGAAGGAAGCCAATGAGTGAAGGATATGCAACAAATGAGTAAAAGATATGAAACAAACAAAACGACGCGGACAAAAGAACATTTAAAGCAAGGCGACGAACAAAACAAATTTATATATTATAACAATAAAACTTACATTGATACATAAAAAATACTGTTAATTCTACTAACAAAATAATAGTGTGTGTATATGTGTGTGTGTGTGTGTGTGTGTGTCTAACACAACTAAGCTACAAAAGGATTACATATTTAAAATGTCCTTCTTTTTTATGGAGAAGAGAAGAGGAAAATCTCGTATTTTGTTTTGGCGCGCAATTTAATTCAACACTGAATTTCACCCAATCAGGATGACTTATCCTATTCAGCCCGGACCTTCATTTCCGGCTAGCAAAACGGGTGAGCGACAAAACCCATTCTCTACCAGAACAGACGTGCCTCTGGTCGTCCCTGCTTAGCGATGCTTTTTAGCTAGACAAGCCACCCAGTGTGGACATCTCACTGCAGCTTTAACACTAGCAGTAGCAACATGGACACTCAATCTGGGAACCATCAAATTTATGGATTCTTTACGAGGAATCCCAGTTGAACATAAATTAGAAACATTCAGCATGCCTTCCACAGGCACCACTTCATGTCACCCCAAAAATTGACTATGTCGATCCGAGCGTAACCCCGCTCTCGACAACATGGAGATATCGCAGACTCTCCTCCAAAAACCAGATACAAAACTACACGGTGCCTTTAAACACATCCCTCACACGTCCAGCAACACGCAACCTTCTCAACATCCCGCTAAGCAATTCCGTCTCCAACACTAACAAGCCTAAACACCACGAGTCTTGCAGCACCAAGAGCAAACCATATTCAAAGCTGCAAATAAAGAACTTTCGTTGTTGTGTTGTTAAAGCAAAGTTTCGTAATTCATTTGTGTGCCTAAAAAAATATAGTGTTCGGGAAAATAACAATTTCCCGAAACCGCTATAGTTAGAAATAGGCAGTTTGTCTGAGACTGGAAAGCGTCTAATAGTCAATGTATATTTTGAATGTCTGCGAGGCCCATTCATGTTGTTGCTTTTCACTCCTGTTGATTCACACTGGAGGCGGGGGTTGCTGCTGCGAAGAACTTGTGTAGAAGAGAGAAAGGGTGTTTGAAAACGACGTATTTATAGAAAATACGCGTCTTGTAATAGTATGGCGTTTCGGGAAATTGTTAATTTCTCTAACACTATATTTTTTAGGCACACAAATGAATGACGAAACTTTTCTTTAACAACACAACAAAGAAATTTTTTTTTATTTGCAGCATTGAATATGGTTTGCTTTTGGTGCTGCAAGACTCGTGGAGTTTAGGCTTGTTAGTGTTGGAGACGAAATGGCGTAGCGAGATGTTGAGATGGCAGCGTGTGTTGCTGGACGTGTGAGGGATTGTGTTTAGAGTCACCGTGTAGTTTTGTATCTGGTATTTGGGGGAGAGCCTGCGTTGTCTCCATGTGGTCGAGAGCGGAGTTACGCTCAGATCGACATAGCCAATTTTTGGGGTGACACAAAGTTGGGCCTGTGCGAGGCATGTTGTATGTTTCTAATTTATGTTCAACTGGGATTCCTCGTAGGAAATCCATAAATTAGATGGTTCCCTCGTTGAGTGTCCACGTTGCTGCTGCTGGTGTTGCTATGTTAAAGTGAGATATCCACACTGGGCGGCTTGTCTAGCTAAAAAGCATCGCTAAGTAGGGACGGCTAGAGGAACGTCTGTTCTGGTCGCCGTCTCAAGCCAAAGAGCTGGGTTTAGCGGCTTACAAGCTTTGGTTGGCGGAAATGAAGGTCCGGGCTGAATAGGATTAGTCATCCTGATTGGTTGAAATTAAGTGTCGAAATAAATTGAGTGCCAAACCAAAATACGAGATTTTCCTCTTCTCTACAATAGGCTCCAAACGCAGAACGAAAATTTACGCGCGGACGTAGTTTTAAGCATGTCACGTGGTTCTCCTGGCCAATGGTTTCCCGAGACTGAATATGTGAGCGTCCGCCATTTTTTGGGGAACAAGTGGCATACCGCCCAAAATAATTTATAGGGGTGTAAAGTCCTATAAGATAAATAAAGGAGTGAGATGAAGAAGTAAGAAGACGAAGATGCCGTTAGGTTTTATATGAAGGTTTTTAATGGCAGCATAGAATAAAGGGTTTACGTTTATGCAGCAAGTCTCGTAGGAAGGAAAGAAGTAAGGAAACGAAATGAAGTTATGATAGAGTTGAGAAAGCATTTTAGCAGTTAAATGCCTGAGCGAAAAGTGCATCGTTAGGTTAAGGCATTGTTGAATATGTGAAGGAAATATATTCGCCATAGTGTAGCAAAGGTCGTGTTTGCTGTTTGAGGACAGAAACGTTAGTAGTCCCCGTGAGTTTGTGGTTCTGGTTGTTTCGGGGAGAAGCGTGAATGTCTCCAGAAAATGTTGCCCAAAGGTGAAGTAGCTAGGTGTCGGAGGGGAATTTTGCATCACAGTCGACATAGCCAATACTGGAGGCGACTAAGACTTGTTCCAGTGTGTGGCGTATTGAATTCCTCTTATTCATATTCAACTGGGAACCCTTGGTCTAAGAGAATAGACGCAAGGGGTCCATAAATTAGACTGCTTCCTTCATGGTGGTGTGTCGATGCTGCTGCTATTGAAGAGCAGACAGTAAGACGTCTGTCCTGAACGAGGAAGTTCTGAGAAAAAGGAAGTGTTTGGCAGATTTCCCCAGTCTGTGCTGCCCGGAAAGATGGTTCGGTATTATAGGATAAGTCATCCTGATTGGGTGAAATTATGTGTCGACTCTAACGGTCGAATTAAATTACGCGCCAAACAAAAATACGAAATTCTTTCTGCTACAGATTTAATTTAATGTTAAACCACTTCTTACATTTGCAATACGTGTAAACCACGTTGGTTTGAACTCAGTTAAGAATTCATCACATACCTGTAGTGAATTTATACACATGCATGTATCACATACCTGTGAATTTATACCTGTGTATTTATACGCATACCTTTATCACATACCTGTAGTGAATTGATCACATACCTGTAGTGAATTTATATTTCTTTTTTTTATTGCTTCAGTGTAGCGAAATTGATAAGACGAAGTCAGGTAACAACACAGCAAGTAACTTTAGTTCTTCCTTCGAACCTCGAAACTTGGGTGGTACGTTTGCACTCTTCTTTCACCGTGAGTGTAACAAAAAAAAAAAAAACACACAGCCGCTACCCGATAACCTTGAATGGCCAAACAAGAAAAATATAAGGTGAACGACTACTCACATTTAAACCAGTGCAGCACAAGAAAATTTGCGTTTTCAATTCGCATCTCAAGGGTCCCACGAAATCCTTCCTCGCTGTCTCTCCCGTCTTCCCCTCTTCACGTCTCGAACTGAAAAAAAGGAAGAAAACCGCGCTCCGAGAACGTTTGCTGCGCTCATGTCACGAAACTCTCGCATCCTCACGCTCCTCTGGTGAGACTCCCTCCGAGCATAAACACAATACCTAAACCTGTGGCAAATTCCACGTTGTAATTAGAAGCAACCGACAAGCATTAAAATGCTTTATTTATATGTCACATAACCCAGGTGTGTTTTTAAAAAAAGTATCGAGACGGAATCTATTATTCGAGTTAGTATAACATTTATTTCTGAGACAAACAACAACAACAACAACTAAATAATGAATTAAAACTTAGTTCAGTTTTAAGAATTTATTTCAAAAAAGCAAAACAATGGCTAACAACACAAAGTCCTTCTTGTGTATGAAGTCAAGTTTGAGAGACTTACCGGTGTGATAAAGAGGATATCAGGTATCTTCTGATTTATAGATTTTTTGGGGGAGAATTTCTAGTTGACGTGTGGCCGGAAACTGGTCCGGAATCTATCTGTTGATTTTTGGGCATTTTGTGCCAAAGCTTCTGGGCTATTCACGTGATTAGTTTATCCAATCACCGAAAGACTCTCCCTGTAATTTATCAACGTGACCTGCAGGCTTGAACACATCAGATATTGGCAACAGATACATTGATAAGATCGGAATGATTACTGGAATATCGCCATGCCCTGCCACTGTTCTCGTATCGGCGGATGTGTTGACAGCTTCATCCGGCCAAAGATAATATCAACAAAGTGATTGCCGGAATGTCACCATGCTCTGCAGGTGTTCTCGTATCGGCAGATGTGTTGACAGCTTCATCGGGCTGAAGATAATATCAACAAGGTGATTGTCGGAATATCACCTTCACCTATGGACGTGGTTAAACTCGGCGACTGGTGACAGATGCCTCCGCCCGTGGAGGTGGGCTTGGGCAAGTAGCCAATGGGAAACAAGCAACACATGGACGTGAACTGTAACGAATGGAAAACAGGGAGGTGAGACGTGGGCGTGGCCATAACCAATGAAAAGAGGAATTGTTGCAGGTCACGTGGGAGTTATAGACTATATAAGTTCCCGAGTTTGGGCTAAAGTCAATTGTTCTCTGGCTCTTCCGTCTTCCGACAACTTCTTCATGTGCGCGAACTCTCTACGATACTTTTCTGCTCCACACAAGTATCATCGTCAAGAATAAAAATATAATCTTATGTTTTTATATATATGTGTTCCTCGTTATTAATAAAGACACAGCTGAGTATACAGCATCCCTCACTTAACCCTACACACAGGAATAAACATATTTTACTGACCCAATACGGTATTTATTAAGACGGAAATGAAACGTTAATTTTCTCAAAATACGAGTAGTATTCACAGTTCTTACGAAATAATTGTTAACCCTGTCGGCTGTATCTCTGTGGAGGCGTAACACTCCTTCCTCACGAGTGTCCTGATAAGACGCTAAATCATCTGAGGGTGAGATTCCTATCCTAGAGCTTTTGGGGAATGTGGAGAACACCATCACTGTTATTACTCCCTGGTTCATTTTGAACTGGACTGGTAGTTTTTGTTAGTGTTCCATCTATGGCTCAAGGAAACTGTTTAATCATTCTCCATACTTGAAACTATTTCACAATGTGCAAATCAATGAATAATGTTGAATAGAATTATTAGTGTTTATTAGCAATACTTGAAACCATTTAACTGTGTGCAAACAAATGAACTCTGGCTCGTTACGTACAAACTATTCGTATACAAATTATATATAACATACATGTATAAGCAGAATTTAACATTAAATAACCCACAAGAGTTGATATGCCATAAAACACAATGAAGCCAAACTGAAATAACATACATTGCAATCCTCCTCCTCCTCAAGGTATGTGGACAGCATGTGTTACATACTGACCCTCGACCGAGCCGTCAATCAAGAGACGAAACAGGTGCATCCGGTCGAAGGTATCAGAATATCACCTTGACCCGTGGACGTGGTTGAATTCGGTGCAGATGCGTACGTCCACAGGAAGCAGGTGGATGTCAAGCAATTATATAACCAGGTGCCACAGACGGCTTGGTTAGTCAGGTCAGTTAGTTAGGGAGTCAGTTCGAGTTCAGTTTCAGTCACAGTTGGAGATAGGATGCCCGCGGAGTGAGAACCAGCTCCAGACAGAGGGCTTGGGCCCTCAGCGACCCACGGTTGAGCAGCCCAGCCAAGATGAGGAAGAGGTGCTTCTATGATCAGTGGAAGTTTGGGTCAATATGCGGAAGTCTGTCTCCGTTTCCAACTCACCTCTCACTCATAACCAACATCAACCCTTTCGCAACCCTTTCGAGAATAAAGTGTGTGAGGTATATTTTTATAAAGAAGTGTGTTCGTTCGTTCATTGAAGTCATCTTTATTGTTGACTATGTTTCCGCATGTATATGTATATGTATGTGGCTATACAACACTTGGATTCCTACGATTTCACTTTCTCTCTCTCTCTCTCTCTCCATTCGTCCTTATTGGCCACTGCACTTAGCAGGTCTGTTGGGCATGGTAGTATTTTTTTTTGTTATAGTTGCCTGTATCTGACTCCAATTTGATTCTATTTACCCAATATTAATTTACTGGGCATTTTTTTGTCTGTCAAGGCTGCAAATGAAGAATTAGGAAGGAAGGCTGAGAGAGAAAGATGTTTTTTTTTTAAGTTCAACTTTATTTCATTTAGAGTTTTTGCACGGCTACTCTCTAGCGAAAAAATGTCTTCCTGGACTATTTGAAAACAGTCGTTTCTCCCAAATCAGGCGTTGAGATATGTTAGTCGTCTTCGGTGGTTAATAAGTCAAAATTCAATTTTTTTAGTCGTGGGTGATAAGTTCATTTGGTGCTTTTAATATCAACTGCTGTTAACAGTGACAGCTGCTACTAGTGGAAAGATACACCAAAATGCCACAAAAACGGGCACAGACCCTTCCACTAGAAACAAGAAAAATGTTTTCAGGTGTTTTCAATACAACGGTCCCTGCTGAAAGAGAGCGGGTTTATTTCTCGTACCCTTAAGTCCGTTTTCAAGTGTGCGTGATTTTAACTTCCTGTCGGAGACCTCTGGGAGTTTCTGTAATTTAAAAAAAATTATTTTTGTTTTATTAATTCTATTCTTATTTTATTTTATTTTTACTATTTTCTATTAACTACAGGTCCTCTGAACGGGAGACGTGGCTGTTTATGTAGACAACATCATACAACACATTCAAGCACCAAATTCATTTAATAATTTTTTGTGACGTCGCACACATAATACTAAGTTCTATGAGAAACCACAGTGATTTTCTATTGAGCGATTTTATCAGACTCTTTAATAGATATATTTTTTTCTGATGGGACTTCCATATCTATGAGAAGGGAATTTTTTTTCTTGTGGTCTTGAAATATTAACATGGATGGTAAAGTCTCAAAGAAGAGTGACTTCATGGCCTTCTATGACTTGTTCAGGGTGATGTTCGCACCATTTTCCAGGCTAGTGTAAATATACTACCCCCGGCAAAAATGGAATTACAACACTTAGTTTTGACAAAGCTATATCATCTTCATCATTAAATCATCCTAATGGCACAAATTCCCTTCTCTCTCTCTCTCTCTCTCTCTCTCGCCATTCATCCCTATCAGGCATCATTCTTGGTAGGTCCTCTAGATAGCATCCAATGTCTGCACAGTACTGATGAATGTAGCTTTTTTTTTAGTCGGCTAACAACTGGTGTGTCCATGTGTAGGAGTCCATAATAGGACGTCGCTTATGAATTCGTCCTTACTTCACCAGCAATGCCTAGCATGCTTTGTTCATCTTACATGGATGGTTTTAGAGATGAGAGGTAAGTGGCTGTACAGCTATTGTTTGTAGAGTATTACTTCTAGTGTAACATACTCATGATACAGATATGTGTAACGTATATAGAATGTTCGTAACATATATACATAAAACATAGGAATCCCGAAACACGAAAAACACTTACGACTTCTTAGTTCAGGTACGAAACTTTTTATTACCTTTGAGTTTAAAGGTTTTTCGACATAAGGAGAGAGAGGCACAATCTTTCTATGCTGGCTTTTCCATCTGACCCCCCCCCAACAACACGTGTGGTACCCGCCACAAGGCCACCGCGAGCTAGCGAAAGTCACTCTTCTTCTTCGGACCGCAAGACTCAACTCAACTTACTTTTTTCAAATCCCCCAAAATCCTCCGCGCACGTTTCCGGTGCATGACGTCATTCACATCTCCTGGTCCTGGGATTTTTATTTTGACATCAGTGAACGACACATCCTCCCCGCACGCGCGTTAACACCTGCGCTCAAGTTTGCACCTAACTAACCTATGTACTGAGCTGAAAGGTTCTCAGCCTGACTAGACCCGAAGGCAAGATATATAAAACGAAATTCCTCGGCCATTATATTACACTAGGAATTTGTTCAAAACAGCATGCAGCATCGTTGAATAGTTTCAATCTAGCTTTTTCTGAGTAATCTCTTGCTGTAGTGATCATTTTTAAAAAATAAGTTTCAATCACAAACCCATGATGTTCGCCATTCCACCATGAGAATGGAAATTGCAAAGACCTATCTCTCACCTGCTCACCGGTATTAGCGCTTTTTAGCAATTTTAAATCTAATAGACCATTCTACAGGGTCTTGTTGCCCAGTCGGCTGGAGCTGTAGAATACACTGACGGCATCTCTGCAGAGGGGTAAAGCCCCCTCCAACGAGTGTTCTGTGGCCGAGTCGGTTGGAGCTGCACAATACACTAAACAATTTGATGGCGAGGTTCTAGTAATGCTGGAGCTTTGGGGAATGCAGAGTACCCTTTCTTTGCCATCGTTCCCATGTCCACTCTGACCTGGAGTGGTATTTGTATAAAAATGGATTTGGCATTAAATAACCTACAAAGGTTGTTATGACATAAAATCCAAACAAACAATCAAACAAACAATATGTACTTATGCTAAACTGGGTTGATTGAAATAGATCAATTTTTTGATATTGAATTTGTGTAGTTATGCTAAACAGAATTGTTTGAAATAGAACCGTTTCTGACATTTAAACTACGTACTTATCCTAAATACAACTGTTTGAAATATAACTATTTCTAAATAAAACTAAACTGTATACTTATACCAAACTGCATTGTTTGAAATAGAATTGTTTTTTGATATTGAAACTCTATACTTATGCTAAACTGAATTGTTCTATTTCAAACAATTAGGTTTAGCATGAGAATACAGTTAAGTTCTATTTAACCTATAGATTGGACCCTATCAGGTGCTATCACTCCGGGCCAGAGTAGACCTGGGACCGATGGCAATGAAAGGGTAGTCCCCAAAGCTCCAGCATAACTGGAGCCTCACCATCAGGTTGTTTTGTGTCATATCCAGACCATTCATTGGGGGAGTCTAATCCCTTTGTAGAGATGCAGTCAGTGTATTCTACAGCCCCAGCCAACTGGCCCACTTATTTTATCCTATTTACCAACCCCTCCGCTCGGGCAGGATATGACACAAGGTCAATTTTTAAGCGGAGTTTAACAGGTTTTAATTCAGAGTTTTCCTTCTCCTAGACTAGTTGCCTAACCAAGGCTGAAGAACCTAGTCTGTCCTACTATTTACCCATAGTTGGAGGGAGAATAATTGGATTCATACCTTTCCCAAGGGTATTAGTGCTATGTGAAATGCAATCAGTCTCGTCCAGGATTTGAACTCGTGTCGCCGTGTTCATTTCCAATGACGATAACAATTACACCACGGGCACCTCCACCACTTATTTTATGAGTATTTTAAAGGATTTGAGTGATACTGTATTGGGTGTCAGTTTCTTCCAGGCAGTGGTCGTGTCGATACTGCTGTATGGATGCACCATTTGGACGCTAACTAAACGGCTGGAGAAGAAGCTAGACGGCAATTACACAAGAATATTGCGAGCAATATTGAACAAGCCCTGGCAGCAACACCCAACAAGGCACCAACTATACGGCCACCTGCCTCCCATCACAAAAACTATCCAAGTTAGACGAACCAGACATGCAGGACACTGCTGGAGAAGCAGGGACGAGCTCATAAGTGATGTACTCCAATGGACCCCCACATATGGCCGAGCAAAAGCAGGACGACCAGCGCGAATATACATACAGCAGCTATGTGAGGATACGGGATGTAGCTCTGAAGACCTACCGGAGGAGATGAACGATAGGGAGAAGTGGCAAGAGGGGGTCAGGGATATCCGTACGAGCGGCACGACATGATGATGATGATGATGTAATAATCATTTTGCACGAATCATTCAGAAAAAAAAGAAAGAAAAAAATTCTTGCTGTTCAGCGAGATCAGATAGTTTAATGTTTTTTTTATTGCTAACAACTTGTTCCGAGGCAGAAGCTAATCTAGAATATATATTTCACTTATCATCCAATGAGATTTATATCTTTTCTATGTGGTAAGTAAAATCTCCTATCTTCGTCGTTCAGTAAATACAACGACCATGTTTTATTGAAATGGCTTAGCCTAACTTGTCTTTAATGGAAAATCAATCATTCCTTTCCGCGAATCACTTACCTTTCTCGCTAGATTCTCACAATATATTTATTATGAAGAAATAAGTTTGATTGTTTGTTTTGGTTTTTGTTTGTTTTCGTTTGCTTTTACGGCATATCAACCTTTCTTGATTAATAAATACCAAGATACAGTTAGGGAAAAAATAAGATGGATTCCTTTCTTTCTTTCTTTCTTTCTCAATTTTTCATTTATTCATTTACATACTTAAGTATTTTCCCTCCAGCTAGCATCTGCTCTCTTTTCTAAAAGGGGCCAGTGCTACTTTTATTGCTTGGCGCTGAGGGGACCAAGCTTTTCTTGTAAATGGCCACATACGTCGCGATTTTTGCCTACACTCATATTATAAAATGACCTCATGTCAACTCATTTTTAAGTTACATATTCATTTTTTAGACTTGGTCTTTTATCATTCATATGTCTTTTGTTTTGTATCATTTTCACAAAGATCTTAAATTATATATATATATATATATATATATATATATATATACATATATATATATGATAAAATTTCTTCCTTCTAATTTTTTCACACTATATCATAAGAGGAGATTCAGAGGTGCTTCGACCAATGGAAGACTCGCTGGAATTAGTGTGTTTATTGTATGTGGGAGCATTTGGAAGAAAATTGAAGTTTCAGCCATAATTAATCTGTGTCTTCGATCTATCTATCTATCTATCTATCTTATAGTCTGTTCATATCTATCTATCTATCTATCTATCTATGTGTGTGTGTTTCTATCTCTTTCAGAATCTATCTATCTATAAAAATCATTCAGTAAATAAAGGGATTTAAAAGATCAACATAAATCCTTTTTTCAGATTGCCCAGTCGGCTGGAGCAATAGAATACAACGACTGCATCTCTGCTGCGGTGTTAGACTCAACCCAAAGAATGTCTTAGATATGACACTAAACAATCTGATGGCGAGACACCCCCAAAGAATGTCTTACATATGACACTAAACAATCAGATGGCGAGACTCCCCCAAAGAATGTCTTAGATATGACACTAAACAATCTGATTGTGTGACTCCAGTAACGCAGGAGCTTAGGGGAATGCTAAATACTCCTTCATTGCCATCACTCCCAGGACCATCCCTAAAACCATCCAAATAAAACGAACAAGACATGCAGGTGTCAGCAGGAGAAGTAAGGACGAACTTATAAGTGATGTTCTCCCATGGAGCCCTTCACACGGACGCGCAAGTGTAGGCCGACCAACAAAACCTTATGAACAACAGCTCTGTACGGACACAGGATGTTGTTTGGAGGACATGCCGGAAACGATGGATGATGGGAACGAAGATAGATAAATAGATAGATAGAAAAGAATTCAAAAACGATATCCAAAGAGAAGAACTTTATGTAAAAGAAAGTAGACGTTAAAACGTTTCGGTTCTAATGAACCTTTGTTGTATAGCCGTGATACAACTATACGTATACATATACATGCGGTAACATAATCAACAATAATGACGAACGAACACACTTCTTTAGAAAAATATACCTCTCACCCTTTATTCGAAAGGGTTGCAAGAGGGTTGTGTGTGAGAGGTGAGTTGGAGACTGGACAGACTGCAATATTTTGACCCTAAGTTCCTCTGTTTTTAGCAACACTTCTTTTCTCATTCAGCTAGGCTGCTCAACCGGGGGTCCTGAGGGACCAGCCCTCTGCTGGGAACTGTTTCTCACTACTTCGAACAGCATCTTGAACTCCAACTGCAACTGACTCCAACCCTCCGTGGCACCGGGTTATATTATTGTTTGACACCCACCTGCTTCCTGTGAGCGTCGCATTTGCACCGAATTCAACCCGTCCATGGTCAAGGTTATATCTTGATATCTTCGACCGGATGCACCTGTTTCTCGATTGACGGCTGGGTCGAAGGTCAATATGTTACACCTTCATCAAGACAAGTAAGAATGATATCGAGTGATGTTCTTTTCTTTTCTTTTATTCCTTCCTCTTTCTCCTTTTAATTCATTATTCCTCTTGTTGGTTCTACTTGTTCTACATCATTGTCTTATACAGTCAAGTGACATATTTCTAAATACGAACGCGGATTTATTGATTAAACTGTTATCTTTTTCTTCGTATATAAAATTTCCTCCTTGTTTCATAAATAAAAATCCATCGGTGATCTAATATCACTCGATACCATCCTTCCTAGCCTTGATGAAGGTTCTTTAGAACCGAAATGTTGTAACGTCGACTTTCTTTTTCTTTATATTGTCGGATTCATTTGCATTATTTACTTGCATAAATAGATAGATAGATAGATTGATAGATGTGAACAGACCGAGATAGATGAATAGATACAGACCGAGACGTATTTCAACCTTTTTTTAAAATTTGACTACTGTCAGATAACTTATCTTGTAATTATATACAGTGTAACCCGGATATAAGAGAGTTATCGGGACAAGGGAATAAGTATCTTAGATCAGGGTTTATCTAATATCAGGGTTTTGTCTATTTTGTTTTGGTAACACAGACTCTAAATTGGGGCAAGAGAAAAATCTCTCTCATATTCGAGTTTCTCTTATATCCAGCACTCTTATATCAGGATTTATTATATCAGGTTTACATTGTATTCATATCCGGGTTTCTCTTATATCCGGGTTTTGTCTGTTTTGTTTAGATAACACAGGCTCTAATTTGGGACCAGATAAAATTTATCTTATATCCGGGTCTCTTATATCCGGGTAACACTGTATTTATATATTTGAACTTACCCATTGATATTACCCAATTTGGAAACAGACAGCAACTTTAACCTCAGCAAAAAAAAAAAAAGAAAAAAAAAAGGAAAAGCCCTTACAAACTAAATAAACTACAAAAAGAAAATAATTATTACTGTGTGTCCTTTTTTTTATTAGGTGTCACCCAGTGCTTTTGGATGAGACAGACTGACTGGATTGTAAGGCTTTGTTTTCTATTCTCTGATTTGCATTTTACCAACCCCGAGGTAGTGACTTACCTGTATTGGGAAGCCAGTCGTGACTATAGAATTGCATGATGGATGTTCAAGGTATTGTGAGGCTTTTGTTTTGCAGTTCAAAGCTCAACACTCCTGGTAGCAACAACAACAACAACAAAAAAGAAAATAAAAATAGGATTATTTTATTCTTGACTTTTTTGGTTTGGGCATACACTCCCCAATGGCTCGTTGATAAAAAAAAAATTATCAGATGAAGTTCAAAAAGGTAAATCTTAGCAAATGTTTGAAAAGCGGATCTGTAATTGGATTGGTGGCATAACCATTGAAAGTACGAATATATATATATTGTAGTGGATTAACTCGCTCATGATAGCAGCAGTCACAAAAGTAGCAGCAGAAGCAGCAGCAGCAGAAGAAGAAGAAGAAGAAGAAGAAGAAGAAGAAGAAGAAGAAGAAGAAGAAGCCTAGAAATATAAAAGACAAAAGGTCAGAAGTCTCTCTTTGTTCAGCTTCCTTCAAAGTGACGAGCTATAGTCACACACACAGACACACACGCCACACATATTATCCCTTCTTACTATTAGTCTCATTGGATTCTTAAAGTCTATTTTTCAAGATAATAGTAACTTCTATTATCGCTACTAACTTCAAAGTTCACCAGAGTATATATATATATATATATATTCATAAAAAAAAAGAAAGAAATATTTGCGTCCACTTAAATTTATTAAAAAATTAAACGTTCATATTTGGGAGACATTCAAAAAACATAAATAAAACAATAAATTTTGCTCTTTGGAATTTAACTATTTAATCATGAATTTGAAAATATCCACTAAGCAAGCAAGCAGAACATACCATACACCACACACAAAGACCGACAATTTAAGATATACAAATAAATATAGAGAGAGAACGAGAGAGAGAGAGAGAGAGAGAGAGAGAGAGAGAGATAGAGGGTGGTGATGCATCCTCCCTTTCCCTAAGAAGGGTGGCCTCGGAATAGCCAAGAACTACCGAAGTATAACCCTTACATCCACAGCGGCCAAGGTCTACAATCCTCTGTTACTCTTTCTCCGTATATACGCAGCCGCATAGAAGCTAAAATAGAGAAAATACTTCGGAAGAACCAAAATGGCTTTCGGAGAAATCGATCCTCGACATCACAAATTTTGACAATCCGTCAAATTCTAGAAGGTGTACGTGCTAAAACCTTGAGGCAACAATATTATTCGTCGACTTTTCCAAGGCATTTGACTCCATATGCATAGAGAAGATGGAGCAAATACATCTCGCAGCCATAATGATGCTATATAAAAACACGAAAGTAAAAGTCCGCTCACCGGATGGAGATACAGACTACTTCGACATTGTAGCAGGTGTGCTGCAAGGGGACACATTAGTCCCATACCTGTTTATTATCTGCCTAGACTACGTCCTTTGAACGTATATTGATAAAATGAAAGATAGCAGTTTCAATCTGGCAAAGGAAAGAAGCAGAAGATATCCCGCACAAACAATTACGGACGCGGACTACGCCGATGACATAGCACTGCTACATAGTGTGAAACGAGCAGCTGCTGGCATAGGCCTCCATGTCAACGCAGACAAAACGGAATACATGTGCTTTAATCAAAGAGGCGACATCTCCACACTAAATGGTAGTTCTTTGAAACTAGTGGACAAGTTCACCTACCTTGGAAGCAGTTTCTTATCAACCGAGACAGACATCGACACACGACTAGCAAAGGTGTGGACAGATAGGCTATCGGTTATATGGAAGTCAGACCTGACTGATAAAATAAAACGTAGTTTTCCCAAGTAGCTGTCGTGTCGATACTGCTATGTGGATCGATCATATGGATGCTAACAAAACATATGAAGAAAAAGCTTGATGGCAATTACACAAGAATGCTGCGAGCTGTATTGAACAAGTCCTGGAGGCTACACTATACAAAACAGCAGCCGTACGGCCACCTACCACCCATCACGGTGGTATCTTCGTGGTGTAATGGTTAAAGCGATGAACTGCGGAATCGTAGTACGCGAGTTCGTACTCCAGTCGCGCTATTACGTTCACTTTCGGGCAAATACCCTTGGGAAAGGTATGAACCCCCTTATTCTCCCTCCAGCTATGGGTAAATAGTAGGACGGACTAGGTTCTTCAGCCTTGGTGAGGCAACTAGTCTACGAGAAGGAAAACTCTGAATTCAAACCTGTTAAACTCTGCTTAAAAATTGACCTTGTGTCATATCCTGCCGGAGCGGAGGGGTTGGTAAATAGTACCACCCATCACGAAAACTATCAAAGTTAGACGAACCAGACACTGCTGGGGAAGTAAGGACGAACTCATGAGCGACATACTCCCGTGAATCCCTTCACATAGACGAGCAAAGGTAGGACGACTAGCTAGGACCAAGATACAACAGCTCTGTGCCT
This sequence comes from Sepioteuthis lessoniana, assembly GCA_963585895.1. Classification (NCBI taxonomy): domain Eukaryota; kingdom Metazoa; phylum Mollusca; class Cephalopoda; order Myopsida; family Loliginidae; genus Sepioteuthis; species Sepioteuthis lessoniana. The sequence continues at coordinate 38,888,678 of OY757947.1, read as the reverse complement.
ATACAGGATGTAGCCTGAAAGACTTCCCGAGAGCGATAGACGATAGAGACAGGTGGCAAAGAGGGTCAGGGAGATCTGAGCTAGCTGCGTGACATGAGGATGATGATGATGATATATATATATATAACATAATAAATAAATGTATATTAGTTTTCATTTATGTTTAATGGCATGGTTGCTTTATTGTGACCACTGGTTTCATGTCGTCTTTATACGACAATCATCAGACAGAAAAAGCATTTGGTCGGCCACAATCTCAAAAAGTGAGATAGTGACACCCATACAGTATTTTAATGTATATATATATATATATATATATAATTCACTAAACGATGTTGACTGTGTTTACTCTAATCTAGATATATATATATATATATATATACTCTTTCATTGATCACTCTTTATTTATTCTACTAAATATAAATATAAATATATATATATATATATACTTCCTGAATAGAGAGCAGATTATATTCTAGCGTGCGGCCAACCTTGGACCAACCCTATATATATATATATGTTAACTGGCTTAAGGGATTACTGGTACGATGTAACCCAGTATCGCCTTTTTCATGGTCAGGTCATCGCGACTAAACCGGTAATCCCCACCGAATTTTTCTGGTAAGGAGTGGGGTTAGACATCCTGCAGGGCGATAAACAAGACCCGTCAAAGAGCAGAGGAATCTTTTTGCTCAAAAGTCATCTGTGGTACGATAATGAGCATTAATGTGTGTATATATATATATATATATATATGAGTGTGTGTGTGTGTGTGTGTGTGTGTGTGTGTGTGTGTGTGTGTGTGTGAATGTATATGTGTGGATTTCTGTGTGTGTTCGTGGATGTGTGGCCCAGGAGAGGATCTTATCTCCGGCATCTTTGAAGCGGTGCTGCTGTGTCCAGAAGATCTTTCTTTGTTTATATTGGCGCAAAGACCACGTAAAGAGCTGTGCTTGCAAAAATCTGCGAGAGCGGAAAGGAAGCACCAAGAACAGCAGCCAGTTAGGAGTAAGACTCTGGAACAGTCAGTTAGGAGTGAGAATCCGGAGCAGTTAGTTAGAAGTGGTAATTTACTAAGCTTTTTGCTTAGATGTGGCACAAGGCCATATGAAAGGGGCACCCAGTGAGACTCGAACTCACTCGTGCAGGTTTGCTAGTCTAGCTTGCAAACCATTACACCACCAGAGGCGCCCATAGTAATTTACTAGGCTTCTTGCTTAGATATGGCACAAGACCATATACTATTTACCAACCCCTCCGCTCGGGCAGGATATGACACAAGGTCAATTTTTTACGCGGAGTTTAACAGGTTTTAATTCAGAGTTTTCCTTCTCCTAGACTAGTTGCCTAACCAAGGCTGAAGAACCCAGTCTGTCCTACTATTTACCCATAGCTGGAGGGAGAATAATTGGATTCATACCTTTCCCAAGGGTATTAGTGCTATGTGAAATGCAATCAGTCTCGTCCAGGATTTGAACTCGTGTCGCCGTGTCCATTTCCTACGACGATAACGACTACACCACGGGCACCTCCACAAGACCATATGAATCGTGCACCAAATGAGACTCAAACTCACTCTTGTAGGAGTACATCAATTATGAGCTCGTCCCTGCTTCTCTAGCAGTGTCCTGCATGTCTGGTTCGTCTAACTTGGATAGTTTTCGTGATGGGAGGCAGGTGGCCGTATAGTTGGTGCTTTGTGGGGTGTTGCCGCCAGGACTTGTTCAATATTGCTCGCAACATTCATGTGTAATTGCCGTCCAGCTTCTTCTCCAGTGTTACATAGCCATGACCAAATATACAAACACATATGCATGCAGAATCATAACAACGACACAATAAAGACGAGCGACACAGTTCTTTAGAAAAATATACCTCTCACTTTATTTGAAAGGGTTCGAAAGGGTTACTCAAGGTTTTACTGTGTGAGAAGTGAGTTGGAGTCTGAACAGAACTGCAACATATTGACCCCCACTCTTATGGCCATAACAGCGTTTCTTTCCCGTTCTCCTGGGCTGCTCAACCGGGGGGTGGGGGCCCAACCTCTCTGGGTGCTGGTTCTCTCTACCACATCTTCTCTCCAACTGATTGAACTTCCTGAGCACCGAGTTATATAATTGTTCGACATCTACCTTCTTCTTGTGGGAGTCACAAATCGCACTCATTCAACCCGTCCACGGTCAAGGTTATATCCTGATATTCCTCGACCGGATGCACCTGTTATTTACACAGGTGCATTTCCTATTTTGACAGCTTGACTGGGGTCAATATGTAACACCAACCGTTTTTTTAGCGTCCAATTGGTGCATCCATACAGCAGTATCGACACGATACAACTTTTAAGTTCTTATCTTGAGATGGTCCTCTTAGGTGATGTGTATAGCCTTCAGTTTTTGACTTCGTTTGACAGTGACCTGCAAGCCTTTTGGCTCAAGGAGGGGAATTGCATGCAACCAATAATTCTGGTTCCTTTGTCACTTATGCAGGCCTGAGGAATGTTATTCGGGATTTCTGTGAAAAACATTTGTACTGAATTACTGCGATCAGCATCTCCAAAAAGTGTGGCTGGTTCTACACAAGCCCTCAACACCCTAAAAAAGTCTTTTGTGTGGGTAGTCCAACGGTTCCACAAATGCATATAAGCCACTAGCATTAGAGTGAAGGCGATGAGGTCTGGTAAAGAATAGCTGGAGCTCTACAATCTTTAATCTCTTGTGACTCTAAGTTGACGGGAGAATCCATCATATATGTATGTAGTACCGGACATTGGCCTAGCGGTTAGAGTGTTCGCCAATCGCCCGGGAGACCTGGGTTCGTTCCCAGGTCGAGTCATACCAAAGACTCAAAAAATGGTACTTGGTGCCTCCTTGCTTAACACTCAGCATTATAAGGTACGGATCAAGGGTAAAGTGGAGCAATCCAGGGAAAGGAGTCGCGCCCTCCCCTACGCATTGGTGTAGTAAGCTATCGAAAAGGGAGCCTTCGGGTCACCCTCGATTATGGTGGCCAACTTTTTTTTATATATGTAGGGGTTATGAGGTTTTGTTGTTGCTTGTT